>VCAZ01000073.1:658653-1156153 GCA_005784505.1 Bagarius yarrelli | reverse complement strand
ATATATTTTTACTTTAATACAGTTGTCGGTTTCTCCGTTACTGTTCAATGTTAATGATGATGTAGTTTTAATAATTAGTTTCCATCATGTTACATATAATCGGATGAGTCTCCCAATAGTTTGGAAAATAATGACTGAACAGGGAGAAGAAGCAAGAATTCAGTCATTCAGTCGAAAGCTACATAATGCAATGCCCGTTTATGTGCACCAAAATAAGTGGTAATTATTATAAAATCAATTTTACTTGTACTTAAGTAAAATGTTTGTCACATAAACTCTACAGCATAGTGAAATTTGTTTCTTCACATATCCCATCTTAGTAAGCTGGGGTCAGATATACAACCCCCCTTGTGCAGAAAGGGTTAAGGGTCTTGCTCAAGAACCCAACAGTGGCAGTGTGATGGTGGTGGGGCTTGAACCCAGGTATTCCTGGTCTTACAATCAACAACTTAGCTCCTTAACCATTTGAGCCACCACTGCCCCTTTGGACACCTTCTAAGACACAAGCTAGGTCTGCCTCAAGACTTTTCTCTTTTCAGGCACCAAGATGGTGAAATGAACTTTCCATCAATGTCAGAACAGCAGAGTCACTAACCATTGAAAACCCACCTCTTTCTTAAATACCTAGCACTCGAAATTAAAAAAAAAAACCCAAGCTACTCTTTCAACAGTTTTTGTTGTTGTTACACTGATTTGTGATCTACATTTACATTTGCAGCATTTGGCAGATGCCCTTATCCAGAGCGACTTACAATATTCCTTGTTATACAACTAAGCAATTGGGGGTTAAGGGCCTTGCTCAGGGGTCCAGCAGTGGTGGGCTTACCCAGAGCTGGGAATTGAACCCACAACCTTTGGGTTGGTAATCCAAACACCTTAACCATGAGCCACCACTTCCCCCATCTATTGTATCAGTATTGAGCTGTTCAATAATGTGACTCAAAGCACTTTTGTACGTTGCTTTGGACAAGAGCGCCTGTTAAATGCTGTAAATGTGAATGTACTAATTTGACCATTGCCCATTTGGCTACTCTGTCCAGCACATCTAAATAGCCAGAATTATGATTATTTATCCTATGCACCAGGGACAAAAACACAAGTTGCCATATTTAAGTAGTAATATAAATGTAGATGAAAGATATTGTCTCAGAATTGTAATTGCTGAGTTTTGTATGGTGTGTTTCCCAGTCATTATGGTTTGAACAATAAGACTTTTGCTACAGGTATAAATACAGTACCTGTAATAGCTGAGGTGTGGAAAAAAATGGGGGGTTTTAAAAGAAGTGATACTCTTAATACAATACCTGTGTCATATTTCCGTACTTAATTGTGAACTGAAATTATTTCTTAATTTCAAGATTCGAAAATGAATTTATTTAAATTTCATTCTTTTTATTTATAAGCTTTTTGTAGCAACATGGTACATGGTAAACTTTTAAAAATTAAGTTTAATTTTAAAATGTGTGTTCTACTCATGCTGCATTTTTATTTTTTATTTTTCCACCTCGATTGTTCAGGAATATGCCACAGTTTTTAATAATGTTTACACACAGCTCCTACTCATGTTTCTCTGTATTAAAAAAAAGAGAATTGTTATCCTTTATCATGGTTGCTTGCGGTCTTTGTTTCCTTGTTTCCTAGTTGCCTAGCAACAGCGTTCTTATAAATGCTAGATTACTGCTTAGACCATTGTTACTTTGCTATTTTATAAAAGCATGAAATTCGCAAGGACTCCATCATTACACTTGGTCGCTTTCATTTTTGGCCCTTAGTATCTTAATTTAAGACCTAAACAAAGGTTTTATGCGTCAGAATCTCTTTCAGACACAGACTTCAGTGCAAGAACTCTGATTAATGGGACTATGACCAAAGTGTTGCCCTTTCCACTGATTCCTCTCTCCCTCACCATGATCAGGCCATCGGTCTACTGTTGAGTGTGTATAATGGTGCTGACATCAATCAGTAACCCCACTTCCATTAGTGCACACACACACACACACACACACACACACACACACACTCGCACACACTGTTATTTGGTTAATTAGAATATTTCTCAAAAGCAGTCACAGGAACGAGCACATCACTATAGGAACGCTCATCACTCTCGGCTGCTGATGCATCTCTTTAGATCCACACTGGTATAGACTTTTTCAGGTTTACTTCATTAACTGTTATTGCTAACGACTTACTTAGACCACCACTTTTTCTTGTGCAAAAAGATTCTTAAGCCAATACAGGTCTAGAAGAACACTCCAATGTACTCTGATGTAAAAAAAAAACCCTGTTATTTACTTTAACAACAATTGTTTGTGTTCTTATGGATGTCAAATATTTCTCAGTCCCTCCAGGAGGTCGCATATGCTCTTTGCAAAATTGTTGCAGGATCAGCTTTTTGAAAAAAAAAAGAAAATCTAATGCATGCCGCAGTGTTGAGTTTAGTATAAAGATTTTTTTTGCAGAATCTAGTAAAAATTGCACCACGACAATGTATTCAGTTGCTTTGCATGGGGTTTCCTGCAGTCATTTGCATTTGTGAATAAGAGACATTGGTGTCACGCATTTCTGCATCTTTTGCAGAATAATGAAAAATGAAGTGTGCTCAGAAAAGGGTGTGTGTTTTGGGTAGGGGCTTTACATGCCTTCTAGCTGAAGCTAAATTAACTGTCAGTGATGTAGCTTAGTAACTTCAGGATGATCAATTTAAAGTTACTGTATGTCAAAATGTACATATAAAAATTTACACTTAATCAATTCAATCAAGCTCATTGCAGCTCCATTTATATGATATAAATAATTTGTATAATCAGGGAAGGTGATTTGGTTTAAAAACATTTTTGTTCGGCTGGTTAAAAGTCTCTTCACATCTTGATATCACTCGTAAATGTAACTGGTCTAAATGTATTTATATGTATTTATATATTCAGTGGAAGACACAAGACCAGAAGAAACATATATATATATATCTGCCGTTGCCAGGTTGTGAATTATACCGTCCATTTGCGTGATTTTGATTGTGCAGGTAATAATTTGGGACCAGTTTGGCGGTTTTGAAACAAGCTAATTTTATAGGTTAATTATTTAACAACCTACGTGTGAAAGATGACACCAGAAATAGAAAGGAATTGTCGAAATAGACAGTTTTGACTCTGGCAATCCTGTCATCAGTGTGTTGACATGCCGCGAAAAGGTCTGGTTAAAAATGATATTATTATTAATATCAGTTTTGCATTTCCATACTGGAGTCTTTTACAGATTTTAAAAAAGTCATGATGAAAGATGATGTCATGGTTGCAGTGTTTTATTTGAACAAGTAGGAATATAGTGTGATTGGCTTTTGGTGTGTTTTAATAGTAACTCATAGATTATGCAGTTTGTGTAACTTTATGAATTAGTTGAGTAAGATTTATGTTTGTTTTATTTAGTATTAACTAACTGAACTATAACTTTTTTTAATGTATTGTAGTAATGTTGTCTCTGGTTGTCTAGTCGGTGTCCTTGAGGGTGGAACGAAAACTTTCAGTGCTATCAGGCTACAGTTAGCATTTTCTAAAATGTCCCACAATCTTTAAGATTGTGATTTTTATATTACCATTCCAATTTTTTAATCATAAAAAAAATCATGGATTAGAAAATATTAACTGAAAATTTCAACATAACAAAACTGGGGCATTTAGTGAGTCAGTGGTTAAGGTGTTGGGTTGAAATCCCAGCTGCCAATGCTGGGCCCCTGACAAGGCCCTCAACTCTTAACTGCCTCAATTGGATTTAAAAGTAGATAAAAGTATGTTGCTCTGAAAAAGGGGTGTATGCCAAAAGCCAGAAATGTAAATGAATAATGTTTCCCGATAAAGCTATAATCAAACCGTGTACCATCATCTTTTATGATCCACTTTGTTTCGAATTCATGTAAAATTAAAGCCTACTCATTTATTGTCTTATTGCTCATTGCAGTGCTTATTCACAAGTCTTTTGTAAATGAACAATTCCCTCCGCTTTGCTCCCAGTGGGAACCCAAGGTAATGAGGATGATTATTCTACAAACAAATCCACAGAAGAAGTGTGTGATTTAAAAGGATCTCTATGGAGTTTATGTTTGACTCATGGATGCGAGTGAAAGCCAAATAGACTAAAGGAAGGCAGAAAAGGGTGCGGGTGCGGGTGCGGGTGCGAGTGTGCGTGATGGAGCTGAGTCACTTGTCTGCTGGAAGGGGTATAGTTTAAATGTTAGAAATAATGGAAGCATGTCACATGACATAGTTCAAAGTAAGTTTTTAGGGAAACGTACTTACAAAAGTACGTCCTATTTTATTTTATGTGCTTTGAAAAAGTACTAGTTTTGTTCACACAAAGTGTTGGTTCATGAAATTATGAATTTCCCCTGTCTTAGAATGCTTGGATACTTAAAAATCGTAGTATGCACAGTGTTTTCCACAAGTTTTCACACACACATACACACAACTGTGTATTTATTTGCTGTTAAATCATTCATTTTTATACATTCATCAAATTAATTCTTTCATTTCAGGTTTAAGTGAAGCAGAAACTCTCGTTACTGTGCGCAAAGTAACACACCTTGCAGTTCAAGAGCCACTTGCAGGCTCCGCCCTCCTTTCCTGCATCCACACTCTGCCACTCGGATCCACCCATCATGGTGGGACCCCACGTGTGCGATGGACACGCCTTCAGGGTGACACAGAGACCACTGTGCTGTTACTGGAAAATAGGGAAGTTCGTGTACAGCCGGCATATCAAGGGCGGGTCAGTATGCCAGGGTACCACTTGAACAACCTGAATGTCTCTCTGGCTGTCTCCCAGCTCCACACCAACGACTCTGGGACCTTTCGCTGCCATGTGACCATCGGGGACACTTACGAGCAGGACACCATCACGCTGGAGGTTACAGGTGAGGTTGCAGAGGAGAAAGCTTTGCAGATTGGCTTAGTGCATTACCTCTGGTGGGGGTCTTCCCTGTGCTTTGGTGGGTTTTTTTAAGTTTCCTCCTCTATTCTGGGCTGACTGGCAGTTTTAAAATGTCCATAGTATGTAAAGGGCCGTTTACATTTTGCACCTAAAAACGTGTGCAAAATGCTAGGCATGGTGTTTTCTCCTACTTTTCACAGTGCTCGGTTGCTTGCGCTCCAACTATTAGCTGCGCTCTTTATTACAAGGACATTTCAGCAATATACTTGGTTGTAACTCAAAATGTATTTACAAAGAAAAGAAAAAAATACAAAATAATGAGCTGCTTCTTCATTTTACTGCTGAGGTTTCAGTATAATGGAAAAGGTAGAGAATCTGATTGGATGGTTCTCGTCACATGGCCCGCAATTTACTTGTGGCATTGAAAAGTTGAGATGTTTTTATATCATTGCATTGCGGACGCGAGATCTGGGAAAAAAGTAATGGTACATATGTGACATGTGGCCCAATTTCCAGATTCCAGGTTTCCTTTCAGGAACCAATGTTGGAGAACGCTACAGGAAATAAATGAATGGAATTAGATGAACTCATATTCTCTGTCTTGTTTAGAAAAAAGCATAATCAAACATTTTCAGTGCTGCATTCGAAATATCAATCTAAAGTCACAACCCGGTCTAGGTCAGCCTGCAACTTGCAGAAAAAAAGAGAAAAAGAAAAGAAAAAAAAGGTTAATGGCAAAGTTCCTTTTTTGGTTTTATTAGTAGTATAATTTTAGTCAGATGCCGGCCAGGCTTAAATAAAAAAACAAAATTCTGTCTAACCTTTAAAAATGCAATAACTTCACTAAATCACTCTAAAAGAAAGGAATAAAATACATAATTTTCCTTTACCCTGTAGCTAATGTAAACAGGGAAGAACGACCAAAAGAAACGGCGCCGGCTTCCTAATACAGGACAGTGCGGTATACAAAAGGCAATGGTGATAGACAAAAAAAGTGTACTGTTTACAATGGTAGACAAAAAAGCTGATAAAAGCAGCAAGGCGGAACCGTAATTAAATCAGGAAGGTATCATAAACAGAAAAACCAATTTAAAACAAACAAAACACGGTTTAAATGTCTGCGGTAAAGAGTGTCCTCAGCCATCTTCTGGAAGGAGGCGGAGAATATCAGATGGCTCCTCAACCTTTCAATGAGATAGGACAGGTGACGTAGTGGTGAAGAAAACAGACAAGAAGATTCTGGACACCCTTTCCACCACCAACATATTGTAACACAGATGTAACACTATTATTACCCCAATTATCATAACAATACTGTCAGTTTAGCGATCCAGTTATAACATGATTAAATTTCATTACTACAGCAGCCATCCTTATTAACGACTTTGACCGGTGTTAACTAGCTCTCTGCCAGGAGCTCTCTGTGTGCACCATCAATTACCAAACTCCAGAGAAACAGGAGTCGATATACGACCCCAACGGTCTGAATTTAAATTTGGATGCTGAAGTGTGCCAGGAACATGCTGCTCCGTTAATGAGTGGTGAATTAATCACATGCTAATGATGATCGATTTATACTATCAATATATACTTATATATAAAATTTCCCCCAAACAGTGCTAAGTTTAGGGTAGCGTAATCCTCATTTTCTGCTGAGTTTGCTGTTAATTAAGGTAATTAGCCATTACTCTTCAAACTAGGGGATTGATTACCTATAATACTGCGAAGTGTTTTAATAAAATGTGTCAAGCATTACTAATCAAACAGCTGATAAATCATGAGAAATAGATGACAGGATAAATGATTGTGTAGAGATTTTTGTCTCTGTTTAAATTATAAGAGGTGCTAATGATGTTATTAATAATACGACTGTGCTTGTGTGTTTGTGTGTTTGATAAACGTCTTTAGGTGTTGTGTTTCATTACCGTGCACTGTCTGAGACCTACTCGTTCTCGTTTGTGGATGCTGAGCGGGCGTGTGAGCAGAACTCGGCTCAGATAGCCTCTCCTGAACAACTTTGGGCTGCTTTCCACTCGGGTCTGGACGAGTGCTCTGCTGGCTGGCTCAGCGATCAAACCGTCCGGTTAGCCGTGCTTACATTAACTACATTTACATTTATATTTGGTGGGAAGTGGTGGCTTAGTGGTTAAGGTGTTGGACTGATACCAGCAATACTGGGGTTCGATTCCCAGCCACTAACCCCCAATTGCTTAGTTGTGTAATTAGGAGATGGATTATTAGAGGATGTAGGTTGCTCTGGATTAGAGCGTCTGCCGAATGCTTAAATGTAAATATTTATATTTAATACAGTATATATTAAAAAACATTCATATATACTATCTTGACAAATGTTTGTGAACAGCTTCCCAGCACATCTACAATTGTTGTACATTTCATAACATGACAATGCCCCGTGCACAAAGTCTACAACGACATTTATGTCGTTTATACAACTGAGCAATTGGGGCCTTACTCAGCTGGGAATCGAACCCAAAGCTTCCAATTAGCAGTTCAACACCTATTGCACTACCACTTTCCCTACCACTAAACACCTCTGGGTTTACCCCAGACTCCAGACGCCAGACCTCCTCACCCAACATTACTATCTGATCTCACAGTCACAATCACACCCCAGACCTCCTCACCCAACATTACTGTTTCCGTTTACATTGATGCCATTTGGCAGATGCCCTTATCCAGAGCAACTTACATTTATCTCATATACACTACTGAGCAACTGAGGGTTTAGGGTCTTGTTTAGGGGCCCACAGTGGTGGCTTGGTGGAGCTAGGAATCAAACCCACAATCTTCAGGTCCAACATCTTAACTATGAGCCACCACTTTGTTTACCTTTTTACCCAACATTACTGTCTGATCTCACAGTTACAGTCACGCGCCAGACCTCCTCACCAAACATTACTGTCTGATCTCACAGTCACTGTCACACCCCAGACCTCCTCACCCAACAATATTATCTGATCTTACAGTCACATGACACAATCTAATGGAAAACAACTCCTGCAGAGGAGTGTAGAGGTGAAAGCGTTAGACTAAATTTGGTATAATATGTTTATAAATAACAGGAGTCATGACACTTTTATCAGATCTTAAATCAGATTCAGTTTGCCAACTATGATTTGCAATAAAAGAAAATGGGGGCAAAATTTAATTCATAAACGTGCCTGGAAAAGTTCAGGAGGTCCAGGCAAATAAAGTAACCTTTGATCCTTTAACCATGTTATTCATGTCCTATGATATTATTGCAGCACATAATATTTTTAAGGAAAATATCTTTTTTATTCAGTTTAACTGTGATGCATTATTTAGCATCAACAATCAAACTAATAATATCAGTTTGAGAGTGAGGGCCTTATTCTCCATGAGAAAAGCACCGCAAATTCACTTGTTTATCTGTTTTTTAAAAAAGGCTGAGATATTAACGCATGCCTGCCAGCTAATCAGCACTGGCTAATAAACGGTTTAACACATACAATACTTATAAAAATAGAACAACAGGCCCTCTTTATCCTCTTTGTAACAGGTGTGCATTGATTCCTGTGTCATTACCTTATCGTTTGCAAGCCATTTTAAGCTGTTCATTAGCAACAATGCGATTCTCGAGCATCCGACTAGTGGCTGTATGCACCGTCGCTCACACTGCTCTCCTGAGTCCGTGCAGCTGTACAGGATCCTCCATTAAGGCATCAAAGCAATTATTCATTAGTGACACAGACATTGGTGCTGCATAGTTTGCATAATAATAATACTAGGGAATGTGTCCTGGGGAATAGTGGGAAGATTGGATGCTTAGCTCAGCTCTTTGCAGGTACTCGATCCAGAAACCAGAGTTGGGATGCTACGGACACAGCGAAAACATTCGAGGTGTAAGGAATTATGGGAAGCGAGACGCCGCCGAGCTGTTTGACGTGTACTGCTTTGCCAGTGTCCTACAAGGTGAAATAAAAGAGACAGGAATGCTTGATATATTATTATATAGATGATTATTAGGTTAGCGGAATAAAGTGGAATTTTGAAAGTAAGACTTTAAATATGGAATGACAGACATTTTGGCTGCATTTGTGCTTCGTCTCCAGGTGAAGTGTTCCCTCTTTTACTTCCGGGTAATCTCACTCTGGTTGAGGCCGTGGCTCAGTGCTCTGTTCTGGGAGCTCAGCTGGCCACAGTGGGTCAGCTTTATCTGGCATGGCGCTCCGGCCTGGAACACTGCGAACCTGGGTGGCTTGCAGATGGCAGCGTGCGGTACTCGGTGATTAAACCGAGCCCCGAGTGTAGGAACCGAGAACCTGGAGTTCACACTGAGCTGGCTGATGGGACTGGCATGTTCAGTGCATTCTGCTACAGAGGTACGTACTGTGTTATAAAACAATCCATTCTGGCTGGGATTTTATTCGCATTGATGTGTAGTAAGACACAGCAGAGCAATCAGAATTAAACACAGTGCAATGAACACTGTGGAAAAACGTGTTGTTTAATTTCGATTCTTAAATTCGATAACATTTGGGCAGGTGTTGGATTTAAAAAATTATAGATCTTTTTCTAAACTGACAAAACCAGTCAGTTGTTGGTGAGACTTTTATTCTATCTGACGATTTGATTTAAATCAAATTTTCTAACGAAAAATTTGTTATGATTGTTTGCAGTAGCAAATCATTAAATTTAACTCATGTCTCTCATGTCACATTTTAAGAGGACATTTAGTCTTAACACGAAGAGAAATGAACGATGAAGAGGATGTGTTTTATTTTAACAATGTCTCAGTCCTTGCTCTAACCTTTGTAGTTAATAAAACTTGTTATAGTAGCTTGGTTGGTTAAGGTGCCGGAAGATCGTAAGTGCAATTCTCAGCACCACCAAGATGCCCCTGCTGGGCCCCAGAGCTTTTACAGAACGTTTTACAACTTAACTGCTCAGGTGGATTAAAGAGAAATCTGTATAAGGGCATCCGCTAAATGCGAGAAATGTAACTGTTGTCATTAGCATGGCTTTATTCTTTGTTAATGACTTAATCTATTCTTTGTCTATTTTGTCTATTTGTCACATATTTGTAGCATGTTTTTTCAAATGGTCTGCCCACAAGGTCTGCAGCAAAGCTAATGACTTTTTCTATGACATTTCAGCACACATCCCAGTAGGAGTGCGGTCGGTAATGTAAAACACTTTGTCTGAGTAAATAAGGAGAAAATAGATGCTTAGGAATCTGTGAATCTTTTTTCTTTTTTCGAAAAGAACTCCACCTGATACACGTCTAGCCAGGAATCCACAGGGGGTTTCACGAACATTAGGAAGTCCCTCTTGAGACCACTGATGTATTTAATGAAAGGCTGAACCCAGAGGAGAGCCTGAGCAATGCCTCCAGCACACAGAATCCTGGTTGCTTTTTAAAATATAGATTTAATTTTCTGTTGTTTTTTTTTATCAGTTATTAGCAAAGTTTTTGTTCATTATTTACAGAGTTTTTGATTCCGGTTGACTTTTATTTTCTCTAAAATTCCTTGTTAAACTCGCAAAGACAGTTATTGAGTCTTTATACTCAATGCCCATTGCTTCATTAGGCCTGTGTCAAAGACCAGATCGGAAACTGAAGCCATGTGACAACTGTGTTGTGTGTGCTTAGTTAATTTAAGGGCAAGAACTTAATCTAGCAAAATCCAAGTGCGCCTAAACTTACACCAGCCTAACATTGGTGTCCACCAAATCACTAGTTTTTGGTCCCTAAACGAGGCCATTAACCCCCAATTGCTGAGTTGTATAAAAGAGATAAATGTAAGTGTCTCTGGATAAGGACGTCTGCCAAACTCTGTAAATGTAAATGTTAACGTTAATGTTAATGTCAATGTAAAAAAAATTATTCTACGGTAGTGAGTCACAATTTAAAGCAGATCACATTTATCAAATTCATATTGAAAGAACATATCAAAAACACCTTTTTCTATTTTAGCTTAAACAAATTGCATATAAACAAATAAAAAAAAAATTAGCCAAGAAAAACACCTAGTAATGTCTGTCTTAGAGACAACATAACAAGACACTTGCTTGTCTAGCTTAAGCTTCTGTGGCTAGCTAGGGTTAATCAGTTAGCTTATTACCATCTAACAACCCACCTATTACAACAGAAGTCTTTTCTTCTTAACAGAGCCTCGTTTTTGGCCTAGCTTTCTGATATTAGCAATATTGACTTACTGTGAACAGAACTCTGGATTAAAACCGAGACAGGCTTTGTTGTTGAGTAGGCTGCTGAAATAGCTGGTGCTGTTAAATTTCAGATTCGCAATGAAGCGTAAAACATGAACTACTTGAGCTGAAAAAATGTGCGAGTTTGCTTTTTGATATAGTAGTCTGCCATTTTTATTGCTGTCATAGCACTTCTGTAATAATGAGAAGATTACAAATGCAGCAGATCATCACACATAGTCTGCACATCATAAACACCATGGCGGGAAACTAGTGCCGTGTTGGTATTTACATTTACAGCATTTGGCAGACACCCTTATCCATTTATCTCTCTTATACATCTGAGCAATTGGGGGGTTAAGGACCTTGCTTAGGGGCCCACAGGGGCGGCTGGGAATTTGAAACCCATTTTTTCTGGTATCAGTCCAAAATCTTAACCACTAAGCCACCATTTCCCATATTTCCGCATCCTGTTTACTTTCCGTTTCCCAAATTTGACATCTTAAGGCATGGGTATAATTATGATCATTGGTCCATTTTTTTAGTGTAATCTAACATGTCTCTATCTAACTCTCTTCCAGAAACACAACATTCCTCTACCGAGCCACCAGTCCCCCAGACATCAAACTGGACCGGTCAGGTGGATCTGGACACTAATCCCATATTAGTCAACGACTCTGTATCTGATGATTATGCCACAGCACATCTCTGTGTAGAGGATGGCTCTTTGGACTGGAGTAACCAGGCAGATACTACCCAAAATACCTGGCAGGATGTCACTACACCACTATCTGACATCAGCTCTGAGACGGAGGAAAATAAGGCTGATGAGGTTACAACAGTGTCACAACCCATACCAACCGCAACTCAAAACAAAGAGTCCATCAGAAATGTCTTGAGCTCTTGGTGGATACCCTGGAACTACCTGGCAGGAAACGACGAGGAAAAGATGGACAGCACTGTGAGTCCTCTGACTACGGTGCTGGGTGTAATGAGCACTTCGGACCTCGACGTGGACACCAAGTCAAGCACAGATTCTAGCGCTTCTCCTGAATCTGGTAAGAATTTGTCATCTGAGAATAAGAGTTTTTATAGATAATACCTCGAGGCTGTATCATATCCGACTCTGAACCAATAATTAAACAGTAACATATTGGTTAAACATATCAGAACACATCATAAAGCACTCTTTAGCCCATTTTTAGGCTATTCATGAACTGATATCCTTTTTTGTTCTTCTGTCTTTCATATTTCTTACAAATGCGCTGCAAAAAAATAATCACCTAAATACGAGAAATAATGGCAGCACGGTGGCTTAGTGGTTAGCGCTGCTGCCTCACAGCAAGAAGGTCGCAGGTTCAATTTCCGGGCAGAGGCCTTTCTGTGTGGAATTTGCATGTTCTTCCCGTGCTTGCGAGGGTTTACTTCGGGTACTCCGGTTTCTTACACAGTCTGATAATATGTTAGGTTAACTGGTGATTCTAAATTGTCTATAGGAGTGAGTGTAAGTGTGTGTGTGGCCCTGTGATGAACTGGCGACCTGTCCAGGGTGTCCCCCTCCTGCCTTTTGCCCTTACAGAGACAGATGGGATAGACACCAGCAGATCCCTGGGCTTTATATATTTATATATATAAAATGAGCCAAAGCATTTAACCTAAAACAGGTTATTACAGCTACAATAAAATCTTAAATAATACCAGGCAGGACTGAAAGAATATCTCTTATTAAAGTTATTCTCAATTTGCTGGTAAAATAACTAACTTTAAGCTTAAATAATTTTACACAATCTGCTCCTGCGGAATATTTTATTCTTAAAACAAGATCAATACGATTTTTTAGCTCGAAATAAGATTGTAACTCTTGACTAAATGAAGAATTTTTGCAGTGTGGAGAAACATAGCATCTCTCATCTTATTTGCAATCTTTTGGTTTTGAAGATCCTGTCTCAAGCAAAAGAAGACATGGGTACTCGCGATGCAAATGAGCATGAGTGCGATATTCCGAGTAAACAGATACAAATAGAAAACAGGAACAGGAGATGTTTTGATCTTTTACTGAACTGAAGTGTTTATTTAGGTAGCTTGTTGAGATAGATGGAGGTTATTGCTTACATTTGAGCCAGCTGTAGGATGTTAAGCTTGTGTACAGGAGTGAGGGATCAGATATGAAGATGACATAGTCAGAGTGATGTATGTTGAACTTTATGAAATTTATCCGATTGAGCAGTTAAGGGTTAAGGGGCCTTGCTCAGGAAACCAGCAATGGGAATTGAACTGGGAATTAAACCACAGATAACCACTTTCCACCATATTTATAAACATGTATGATAAATTTACATTAAGTAATTAAGTTGTTTATTAAGGTATATATATATAAAAGAAAAAGCTACAAACTAAAATACTACTATTGTACAAACAAAAGTAGTAATTGCGATTGCATTATTGCAACCAGTAAACATTTACTTCCTGACCCTTGGTTTTCAGCCAAACACTGGTAATTAATTCCTCAGTTTAGGTCACCAGGTGGTCAATGTGTCAACAAAAGCAATATTTTGATTATTCCACTTCTAATTTACAGTCCCTCAGAGGACTACACGTCAACTTTTTCTAAGGTTAAGTTTGTGAGTTGCTAGACGCTGCACATGTGTTGTCTTGATTGTTTATAAGCAGTGATGAAATCGTAAAAAGATCATAACCCCAGAGGGAACTAGAACTTGAAACACCAGCGGTCCATTAAAGGTCTCCACTATAACCACAATCTGTCCAAAGCACAGAAATGTTAATGTCCACAGTGCCAAAAAGCTAATTTTTTTCTTTTCTTATGTATTGTGTTATATGCCTTATAAGCTACCTGCAATAATATAGTAATGATATATATTTTAAAACTTGTAGTATACAATTAAATAATTATTATTATAAATATAAATAATTTAATCTAAATATTTAAATTAAACTGGGGGAGGGGAAGTGGTAGCGCAGTGGTTAAACTGTTGGATAATTGGAAGATCAGGGTTCGATTTCCAGCACCACCAAGTTACCACTGTTGGGCCCTTGAGCAAAGCCTTTCTCCCCCAATTGCTCAGTTGTATATAGGATAAATGTTAGTTGCTCTGGATAAGAACATCTGCCAATTGCTGTAAATGTAGCTAATATTACAGGTTTGTTTTTCGACAAGTATCATTAATCTGTCAGAGTAGCATCTTAAGCTAAACAGAACCAGATCTATGGGCTAACCTAACCTTTCTGTTTCTTGGAGAATTCTGGAGACGTCCAGACTTTAAGGCTGTGTCCCTATATGCAAATCCTGATGGATGCCAGAAGAGTAACGTCTCAGAAAAAAACTCTATAAAGAGCTTCATTAATGTGACGTTAAATTTTAAGTGTATAGCTGAGGATCAAAAGCTTCAATTTTCTCTGAGTAACATTGGGTGGGTGTTTTTTAATGGTTTACAGCCAGTGACGTTACGGAAGACCGTTTCTGCATTCATAAACACAACTCTGATGTCATTTATTACTAACCGACAAAATAATAATTATAAAATGATCTCTATAGGAGGATGTTAAGAAAACTTTGTCGGGCAATGTGGACATAAATGCTAAGATATTTTCTTCCTTTTACATCAATATATTTTAAATTATTTATAATCTCAGGGCTTTTGAAAAACATGTTAAAAAATTTCCCAGTGCTTTTGGCATTAATATTTCCATTTACTGATGTAAAACTAGCATATTTATGATTATAACCCATTATCTCTATCCTCGATATTTTCTAATTTTCGAATTAGTTTTCCTTTAAACAAAGATATAAATGCATAGACACCGAAACAGCGCGTTTGTTTACTTGTTATTTATTAATGATAATCATTAGTTACATTACAAATAGTTTTATCGAAACGATTGCAAGGTCTTTCATGAGAAATATTTTCTGCTGGATAAATATAAATTTGTGCCCCAGGGAGTGATAACGACGAGAGAAATGGTGTGGCAGGAAGTCTGGGACAGCCACTGTAATAGTTGTTACCCTGTCAGTACTGTTACTTTAAATTAAATCCAGTGTCTGAGCTTCATTCTCTAGTGCAAACTAAGAAAAAGCAGTGCTTCCTAAAAGCTTGTTTCAATTCCACGCCAGATTCAGACTATGAACTAAAGACCTTGTGTTTACACCTCAAGGTAGATGATTATATACTTTAGGTCTGCTATAAGTCATGTTTGTCCTTCGTTTAGAGCTGCTGACCTAATGCTAAACTATACGACGGTATTTATTTACACTGGGAAAGAAACACTTCATCAGAAATGTATTACTCTGTTGCTGGAATAAATATTCACTCTATTTAGATGATATCGATTAACTGTGTGTAGGTCTTGTGTGTAGGGTTGCCAAATATTCTTGCGTCTGAAATGCTTTTTCAACAGTCCTAAAATAAACTAATGGATTCAAGTAGGCTAAAACAGGAATCAATACTACAGACTATAGCAAAAAAAGGAATGATACACATACATGACAATAGCAGGCTTTGAGACAATGTTTATTTAAGTCTAGACTGTAGACAATTCGGCATAAATAGTCAAGATGTAATTATTCCCAGTTGTAAAGATTACATTACTTAGTTCAGATTTAACAATATGTTTCCACCCTAATTTTGGGGTATTTTATAAAATCCTTTTATCTACAGTGTGTTTCACAGTATTTATGTGCAAATACCTCAAAAAATATTTCTTTAGGCTCTTATAAAGGTCAGAAAAAGTTAAACAAATGAGATGAAGTCAACATTAGTTCTTACTTAAATGTCTTTTTAAAACAGGAATGACTTAGCAATCTATAATGTAGGGATGCACAATATATCAAAATTATCGGAATTTCGCGTATCGCAATGGTTCACGATAAATAAGCAAATTATTACTTCAAATAATATTGTATGGTCAAAGTCCATGTGGATAGTAAAATATCTGGCATGCTGACGTTAGTTGGTATATGCAGGCGCGTGCTTTGACGTAAGACGATCAATAAGCCACAAAGCTTTCATAGTGAGCTAATCTTGCTGAGTCCAAGGCACCTGCAGCTGCTACCGACAATTTAGTGTTAATATGAAAGAAGCACCTTAAAGATATTGCAGTATTTGGATTTCAATCACCTCAAAACCAAATGCCGTTTGTTTGGCAGAAAAATCTTCAAACACAGATGAAAGTGTCTGAAGAAATATATGTTAGTTATATAAATTTTTTAAATATTGTATCACATATTAAATATCGCATTATTTCGCATGCTATCGCATGTCACATTTATTTTAAATATCTTTCAGCCCAATAAAATGTACAGTAAGCTGGTCAAAAAGGCGGTATTTAACTGCTAGTCATAAATCTGTGTGAGGATATATTAAAATCCACCTTTTTTTTGTCAATTTACTGCCCGAATAAAAAAATAAAATGACATTAATTTTATAATAATTGATTAAACATTTCAGTGAGACATTCAGTATTTATGCCACTTATGCTTATCCCTATCCAGGTTTCTGTGAAGCTGTTTTGTGGCAATGTGTCTTATTATAAAACTTATTATACAAATACAAATAAATGTGTATGGAACTATAAGTTTATCAGTACCAACAAAGGTCATTAAACTGGTTTGGTGATGTCTACAACCCAATGACTTCTTTATACAGTCAGACATTGTTAGACGAGACAGCTAGAACTTTCCAAAGATCAGGTTCAGCATGCAAAGGTTAGAATTTCTTTCCACTAATTAGTACATGGTCTAGACTTTCAGCCCAAATTTCAGCCAGCAATGTTTTCCAGCCAGTCGAAATCCAGCCGTATCATGTACATTATTGAAGTCAGTGTTAATAATAGATGTGAGTGCTTGGCTGAGGAAAAAAAGCAACCTTTCTGGTTATCTAATAAACAATTTGTCGATAAGTTTACAGCCACTGATATTCGGAAGTGGTTTGTTTGCCTCCAAAAAAGGCCTTTTATAATGAAATTAATATACAATTCATGCATTAATATTACTTAAGGCAACCGGTTAAATTATCAGTAAGTGCCGATGTTGAAATATTGACCTGCCTGGTGAATTGATAGCAATTAGATTGCAGCACAGGGGAGCTCGCAAACAAATTTCGCTCTGCATGCTGGCAAGGACGTCTCCTCATGTAGCATGTTTAATTTATAAACTTGCTAATTGAAGGCAGGGTGCTGCAATGATTAGTCGCAAATGGGTGTAATAATTGAATGATTCAAGTGGTTGGAAAGGCTGAACTTTGTTGCTAATATGTTCCAGTCCTATGAAAATAAGAAGCAGCAGGGTAAAAATGATTACATTTACCTGCTAGTCCTCCAATCCTTACAGTCCCGTAAGAGAGACTGTACGCTTTTTACTTTATCTACTTTACATTTACAGAAAGAAGACATTTGAGTGGCATTGCTGCTGCCTTTTTATAGAACGGAAGGATATTGTTATATGTGTATTAATTAATATAATTAATTATATTAACTGAAACATATCAAAATGCACATTTCCCCTGATTATTCAAAATTGTGGTAATTATATTGTAATTACATTGTAATACAACTCTGTATGACTACACATACCGTAATAACATAAAGAAATAGGATAAACAGAATTAAAATAATAGGATTAAGTAAATAAGACAGAATACAAACCCATAGAAAGGTCAGCTGGTGCCTGCAGTTTATTTGAAAATATAAGAAAATATAATATAGTATAAATACAGCCAAAGCAAATATTCTCCTAATTTTGTATCATTTCCTGTTAACTGAATTATTTCTGTCTTATGAAACATCAACGCAAACATTCCATACACATAGTTATTAGATACATGCACACCCACAGAGATAAATCGTAAACAGCCTGCAGTACCTGATGTCTCGGCCTGAATAAATAAAGTTGAGGGATGTGACAAACAATTACATGAGAAAACCTGGCACACATTTCTCAAGTCAGTCTCCCCCCTGCAACTCCACTGAGAGACACTGGAGAGATATGATGCTGCCCAAACTCATATGCATGCTAATTTACTGAACCAGCTAACATTGATGACTTATTCATCATCCAATCTCATCCAATCTTTAAACTGATATGTTTCCACAATTTAGAGATTTACCCTATTTAAACAGAAGTATTGGGACACCTGAAATTAACAGACTTCTGGAAAGACTTCACTAGAGCGTGTTGCGTGACTTGTAAGGATTTGCGTTCATTCAGTCACAATAGTATTAGTGAGATCAGACGCTAATGTTAGTTGAGGAAGGGCTGGGGTGCAGTCGGTGTTCCAGTTTATCCCAAGGGCGTTCAGTGGGGGTAAGTCAGAGTTAGAACACTTGAGGAGGAAACTCTAGAAAATAGTCGACATGCTTTTAGCCTTATTATGTCCAGTTTATCGCATCTGTTCCTTTTCAGATACAAAGAGCGCAATAAAGGCACTATACAGAAATGTTTATTTTATGCTGGTAGAATTGCTGCCCATGCACGTGCACCATTAATAGTTTAATAAATGGCTGTGTCAGAAATAGAGTTTTATTAATAATAGGGATCCGCGGTATACCGGTATATATTATATTTAAAATGGTACAATATCATCATTTTTCAGTGTTTTGCCTGCCATTATATTTGGAAGAGGTGCCCCAAAATAGTGTTCTTTTATTAAACAAACTAAATAGGCTTATATTATTAAATCTTATTACACAACAGCATGTCCTATCTGTCTCCACATGATCCCGCATTTACAATTCTTTGCACCCTGTCATATCAAGTCAGCTTCAATTATATAGCGTTTTTTAACAATAAAGATTGTGTCAAAGCAGTTTTACAAAATCAAATAAGACAATAGTGAACACTCACCGAGAACACTCAGTTCAGTTTAAGAAATATCTGTAGATTAAGAGTCCCCAACTAAGCAAGCCAAAGGCGACAGTGGCAAGGAACCAAAACTCCATCGGTGACAGAACAGAGAAAAAAAAAAAACCTTGGGAGAGACCAGGCTCAGTTGGGGGGTGGTGGGTGGGGGGTCAGTTCTCCTCTGACCAGACAAACCAGTAGGTTAAGCTATGCTGCAGCAAAGTTTCCGTGGTCTCCCCCCACCATAATGCGGTGGGGGAAGTGGCGGCTTAGTGGTTAGGTTGTTGGACTGATACCAGAAAGCTCTGGGTTCGATTCCCAGCACCACCAAGCAACCACTGTGGGCCCCTGAGCAAGGCCCTCAACCCTCAATTGCTCAGTAGTATAAAAGAGATAAATGTAAGTCGCTCTGGATAAGGACGTCTGCCAAATGCTGTAAATGTAATAAAATAAAATAATGGTTTAGTTATTATACTGACTGCTGTCTTAAAAAAAAAACAAATGAACAACATCATTTATTTAAGCGTTTGTGTCGGTGTCTGTCCCCTCCCCAAGCTATACATCTGAAACAGACACCGGCAAAACATTGAATTATTTATAAATGATAAATGTACTGATACATATTTTATGCATTTAACACATATGCAACATTAACCAAGATTAATAAATCTTGATCATTTACTGATCATTAATGATGATACAATGATCATTTACTTATCTTTTGAGGCTGGTTATGTGTCAATTATACAGTAGTAAGGATTTAGTATCGTTTTTGAGGTATTACATTCTGGTATTGTACCTTAGCCAAAGTTATGGTATAGAGCCATCCCTAATTGATAGTTACCATGGTTTTATAACAGGAGTATTTGCCTCTGTTTAATGTTAACTATTGTTTGCTTGTTTCTCTGCAGGACCGATGTCATGGTGGTCACATTCATGGTTTAACAAATTTTCCTTAACTGAAGATGAAATGACTGCTTTCCCTCAGTTCGAGAATACAGAAGCCTTAACAACAGTCCTGGCCAAGACCACCAGAGAAGACCTGGACCAAAGTGCGACCACATCTACAGGAGACTGGGCAGTGGTGACCGAAATTTTGCAGCTCGGAGGCATGACAACTGACATGGAGAAAGAGGCTGTGCCTTCTGTGGTTTCACTTAAGAAAGAAGAAGAAGACAAGGAACAAGTGACTGAGCTGGCAAAAGAGGAATCAAAAGAGGAGAGGACAGAGATGGAGGGTAGCTCCTTGGGGGATGTGGACCTTTCAGAAAGTACCACCACAACCCTAACAACAGTGCAAGTCCTACCCAGTGCATCTCCTAGCATGAAAGATACTGTAACAACAACTACACAGCATGTACAAGAGATAACAGCTGCTGAGGTTCGAGGAGAGCTCCAGTATGAACTGATGACAACAGCAAGCCAACCTGACCAAAATATAACCACTGCATCTGCCTCATCAACTTTGGATAGTTTTGACAGGAAAGAAGAAGCCATGACCACCTTGATTTCTGATCTTCCCACTTCGTCTACTCCATTCCTGACAGAAAAAGGAGTCATCTCTCCTACGGCTTCCGATGAGAACCATCTGTCAATCTTTGGTACGCTGTTGCCTGGCAACCCAGAGAGCGACCCTGGCAACTCTGTTTTAAGCAGAAACAATGGATCTGAAGGTATGTCTAGCTGTCTATCTTCCTGTCTATCTTTTATTGCTTTCAATTGAACTTTGATTTGCCCAAAATGGCTGAGTTAATGGTGCAGCATGTGCATTTGAGTGTTAGAACTTCTCGAAATTCCCACAGCTAGAATACATCTACTGAATAAATGCATAGCAATATCATCATATTTGACAGCTGAGACGCAGTATATCATATTTTCTTTCACAATCCTTTTTCAGAACATCTGGAGCAAAATTTGGAAGGCAATATAAGCCAGTGGTATTGACAGAGTCTTGGCAGCTATTAGCTGTCAACCACTTGTGTGCAGTTGGGCAAAGAAAATGCACTAAAACCCCAAAGGGATAAATATCTCATTAGACCCAGAGTAATTACAGTTGATAAGGCAGCTCTTATGAATCACTCTATAACACAGCTTAAATACTGAATATTTTATAATAACAGAACATGGAGTGGCACTAAATATCCATATGTAGACAAGAAACATACACTTAGAGCCCAAGAGCTACTCGAAACTCTTTAATGCAGCAGAACTCTCTGCATTACTCTCTAAAGTAAACAAAACTCTCTACATTATACACATTATTATACCACAACACTAGCAACAATAGGCACTAATACTTTGCGAAAACACACTCTCGTGGCGCGTAGAATGTCCAAATTCTTAGTATGCAAAAAAAAAAAAAAGTGGAAATGTCCCGGGATGACCTACTACTTTCGGCCAGATTTTGAAGTACGCATAGGATGGACACTTCACTATATAATGAGCACATGGTAGAGACAACTTGTGCAAATAGTGTCAAAGCTGCACTTTTAAAGTGTTTATTCTAACATGTCTGTGGCAGTGGTGGCTCAAATGGCTGAGTTGCTGATCTGAGAACCAGGAACACCTGGGTTCAAGCCCCACCACTGGCAAGCCAACCACCGTTGGGTCCCTGAGCAAGACCCTTAACCCTTTCTGCTCCAGGGGCACTTTCTCATAGCTGACCCTGTGCTTTGACCCCAACTTGGCTCTGTACATGAACATTGCACAATGACAATAAAGTTTCAATATTTATGTCCTTTACTTTCAGCCTCAGAAGTCACACACACGGCCCGCTGGCTGAACGTCTAATGCATACGGCACACCTCAAAGTTATTTTTAAATTGGTTTAAGTGTACGGGATTTCCAGAAAATGTGTCACGTTCTTCAACAGTCCTCCTGAAAACAACCCAAAGTCATTGGTGGCAATGCATGGTTTTTATATGTTTTTGGGACATTCATGAATAAATAATTTACAGGTTGCATACAGGTCTGTCATTGTGGCGACATTTATACAGCCCTAAACATGATACGACTCAAAAAGAAACATCATTGGTTGCTTTACGTCCTCTTGGGCAGGCAATAGCCATTTAATTCAGCCAAGGTTCTTAGACCTTCTACCACCAGTCTGAAAGTCTGGCTATGCGATACTATATGTCACATGACAATACCAACATGGCAAATGTAGGACATCCAAATTTTATTTATACTACGCATAAGCATACTACAGTATATAGAATGAACTTTTTTTAACAGTCAGAAATTATGTACACTACTAACTCAAATGTAGTACGAAATTAAGTAATTTCAACTAGGCATAAGTTTTATGCTAGGACACTCAACACTGCTAAAATAGAGAGAGAGAGAGAGAGAGAGAGAGAGCAAAATAACTCATCAGACTGCCGATACACCAGCCTTTCACAGCGCTGCCTTTCTGATTGAAAATCAATGTGATTTATGTCTGGGGAATATCATAAGAACATTTTTCTTGCATAACACAGTTAGGCTGTGGCTTATAACCAACTAAAATACACAAAATAAAATGAATTTGTGTTTGTCCTACACACAGTCTACGTCGCTGTGCCCGTTTGTTTATTTTGTCTTCTTTGTACGGTATCCGGTCCACATTTATACCTAAACAAGCATACCAATTTCGGGGTTAATACTGAGCTCATCCTCATAAAAAAACTTCCAAACCAAAGACTGATACTTCTTGTGATGTCATTTACAGAATTCTCAATGCACAAAAACTCCGGCAGCAGAGACAGAATGTTAGGCTCACCGGTGTGGAAATATTTATAAATTAATCTGAAATGAAACCCTTGCAAAACAAGAGAAAATGGCAAGAGGATAACCAGAAAAACAAAATTAAAAAAGTACAAATATCTGTACTCGTTCTCTGTCTTTAGAAAATGGTATCGGTGCATCCCTAAACCAGCTCACTCTATTCTTTTGTACTGAATGTGTTAAAAGGTATCGAACTACTGACATGGGTTTAGCTAATTAATAGGAGCACTTCTGAAAGGCATGCAATTATCAGGGAGCAGCTGCAGACTGAGTTTTGATGAAAGATGAACAAGTTGACAGGAAGTCCTTTTTTTTTTTTACCCTTCATCAATAATTTGTCTTTAAAAATGAGTTTTGCCAAGGCTATTAGTGCAAAATAATTTGGAAAAATTGGAGATATCCAACATATTCCTCATTCAGCGAACAGAAATGCAGTGCAGGCACCACACCCACCAACAGATAAAATGGGGCTTTGCTGACAAATTTAAAGTCACACAAAGGATGTACTAAGAATGAATATTTGAGATGCATCCTTGCCTTTTCAACCTCTTTATTCGTTCTTCTTTTTACACACACACTTTCTTCACTGCCCTAATATTACCCCTTTTAGCTCATCTCTCTAGAGATCTTCTGTCCATCTCTATAAGCTCTGTGTGCACACTCATAAGCTTCTCTCTCATAAATGTTCTCCAATTGGTTATTTTTCCTTTTAATAAAAATCCTAAAGGTCGGCCTAAATATAACACAGTGACTGAAGGCTTTAATAACAAATCCTACATATCATCATCAATAGTTTCAGACCAAAATGGCAGATATTTTTAACACTTGCTCTGGCTACTTTTTGTGGAAACCTAATGTCAAGATGTTCTGGCAAGAAGTGTAGGCTTGTGCTTTGGCCAATTGTTTTCTAGAACCTGTCAGTTCTGTTTTTAGGGCATGCTTTGGCATTATGTGTGGCATCACACTTCAGCCAATGTGCTCTGGTGGGATTGTTGCTTATCAGATGCTAAAAAGGGGGCACACAAACACACACACACCTACGCTCACACACACTGCCTATTGTTGCTCTGTTTTAGACTTTAATGTATTTTCTCTAAAAGTCATGCCCATAAAACGTGTGTGGAATCCAACTTCAGTTCAAAACTTAAACAATAGCTGAACTGGGATTGTATGGGTGGGGGTAGTTTAGTGGTATTCCATCCACCACCAGCTGCTATTTTTTGGCAGACTGAGATCAGAGGTGGTGACAGTAATATATTTTAGGGTATTTAAGGGTAGGCTAATAAAGTCGTCATGTGATCTTTACAACTGTGTACATTTGCAGATACACTTCCTTACTGCAAAATGATTAAAATAACATGAAGGTTTATAAAGAATTAGCACTTTGTCTTTTAACATACAGGGCTGGGGATTAGATTTCTACCCAACCCTTTGATAAATATCTACAGGGCTGGGGGGTTAGTTTCCTGCCGCACCCTTTGATATATATCTTCCTGTTACTGTTCAGTCTATTTTTTTCTGGTTTCCTTTTCACTTTAAAGATAATGTTTAGTATTGTAGGCTGCTTGGCATCTCGAAATTGTCTAACATGTGTTACTGAGTATGTGTGTGTGATTGTGCCCTGTGATGGTTTGGAATCCCATCCAGGATGTCCCCCACCTTGTGCCACGGGTCCACTGACACACTCCAGGTTTTCTCAGGCCACCACGTGACGCATTCTGTACTGACATACGTCAGGTTTAACGCCTCTGTGACTTAATCGATGTCCAGCATTGTGTATGTCTGTAATTGTTAAAACCGCCTGTCCGTCTCACATGGCAGAAAAACCAACAAAGCCCATCCTTTAGTGGGGGAATAATTATCCCATTTGCCAGTGATGTGCAAAGGCGCATATACTAAAGCCGCTAGGCTCATTAGGGAATGTGACGAGAGCGCCTAACGAGCTAATTAAATATCATGGTGCCTCTTGCCACTTAAAGCAATAAGGGTCTTCTAATTAACGCCAGGAGGTGACCAGCCAAGAGAAAAAAGTGTATAAGGACGAGGAGGGGGTGTGTTGAGAAAAGAGGGACAAGGGTAGTCGAGGCTCCTCCACAGCTACTTTCAGCATGGTTTCTATAGCGATGGAACCACAGAGCCTTAAATATGGTCTGGAGAATTTATAAAACACAGCCAGAGAATAAGAAATAGACCACCAAGGTTCAGATGTGCTTGTGGATAAAAGATTAAAGAAGTCTATGATAGATGCTGTAAATATAATGTAAAAATTCCAAATAATGAAGCAAAACACATTTGAAATAATAGTCATTAGTTGCAACAGAACTGTTTTTTTCTGAATGTAACTGCAGATAAGATTAAGTCATTTGACTTATTTTGTGACTAAACAAAAGTGCCTTTTCAGCTAAAAGCTCCTTATTAGTCTTTTTATACGTTACAGGATTTTTTAATGCATGGTATTATTTGTGGCCTTTTTTGGCCATTAGCTTTAACAGCTTCACTAGTTATTACTGTTAGACATGTTACTTTTCACAAATAGTTCCATTATCATAAAAGTAACCAGGAAAAGAAACTGTTGTGTCACTTTAGAAAAATGTTTAAATGTTAAATAACTTGGATGCCCCCAATATTAAATAGGTTAAATGAATAAACTGAACACTAAATAGAATAAATTGTTATTATAAAACATTGTACACTAATCGACCCTAATTTAATGTTCTGGTGTCATGTGATGATGTGAGGTGAACGATTAGTATAAAATGAACGGCCAACAACGTGACGAGACTCTTACCCCCTTGTCATAAGTTTTGTTTTTCATAACAGTGTGTGAAAATTAGTGTTTATACCTCCAGTTTGAGGAAGCTACCTTTGAACTAATGGTTGGAAAGTATGTACTTATTTTAATGTAGTACAGACTTAAGTAGAATGCGATTTCAGAAATTGGCATATGTTTATCTTTATAAAATATAAATATAAACATAAACATAAAATATAAACATAAACATTAAACATAAACATTAAACATAAAATATAAACAAAAACATGAAACATAATCATGAAACATAAAATATAAACATAAACATAAAATATAAACATAAACATGAAACATAAAATATAAACATGAAACATAAAATATAAACATAAACATGAAACATAAAGTATAAACATAAACATAAGATATAAACATAAAATATAAAATATAAACATGAAACATAAAATATAAACATAAACATGAAACGAAGTATAAACATAAACATAAGATATAAACATGAAACATGAAACATAAAGTATAAACATAAACATAAAATATAAACATAAACATAAACATAAACATAAACATAAACATAAAACATAAAACAAGAACATAAAGCATTAACATAAAAAATGAAGCAAACATGAAACATAAAACACGAACACGAAGCATGATCCTTACAACTACCAGTTTTTGCTTATAAAAAAGACATGTAAAAGAAGTCAAACATGAAATTAACTGACCCACACCACCGATCTGTCAACAAAAAAATGGGTGAAAAAAACATGTAGCCTTGGAATTCCTATAAAACCCAACATCAGTATTGTGGGTCGTCTTTTTTGCAACCGCATTTGCTCACTTCAATTAGCTTGACTTGGCTCTCCACTAAAGGAAAGCACAGTCTGGTTATCCATGAAATTACAGAGACCACACTGGAGCTTCGAGGATGGATTGGGACTCACTCTGCATCACCGACCCAAGGCTACAGTTTACATTGCATCTGATCACCATCACTGCACACCTCAACAATGTTTAGCTGTAATAAATAGACATTCGGACGTTTTGAGTCTGGTTCCTCTCAAGGTTTCTTCTTTATTTTATCTCAGGAAAGTTTCTCCTTGCCACAGTCACCACTGGCTTGCTTATAAGGGACAAGCTTACACTTACAAAAAGCAATCTTTCATTCTTACTGCATTATCTGTGTAAAGCTGCTTTGAGACAATGTCCACTGCTAATAGTGCTATACAAATAAAAATGAATTGAATTAAAAGAAATACATTTTAAAATCCAGACATACATGCAACCTAGCATTCGTTTCAGTTCAGATAAAATTTCTTGCAGAATTTTAAGTTGTAAAATTTGTAAGGGAGGACTTTGTTATGTCGATAATCCACTATATTTTGTCAGACTTTACAGCTTAACGTACCTTTTTAAACTGGCTAAGCTGACAGCAGCACACTAACAGGACATTATTCACTTAATGCCAGTAACTGCCTCTATATCTTTCTATTGATATAAAACAAGACAAAAGCCAGACCAACCCTGAAAAGATAGAACAGATAGAAAGAGAAATGCCAATCAATGTCAATCGGGCATTGAGCTAATCCTCGTCTGAAGCAAACGGAGGTCATGGTGTTTATTACAGTGAGTCGTCAAGACACAGCTGAGCTCAGCATACAGTATTACATCACAGCTTTCACCTGGTATCTCAAGTAACTGTACAGAGCAACATGTGATGAAGATCCTATTCCACAGGAAGCATCAACTAAGCAGACACTGTTTCCTAAACCTTTTTTTACCAGAACACCGGCGTTTCTTTTTTACCAGCAGAATGGAAATGGACTTCTGGGACATTTTTTAATTAGTAAGTCATCTTTTTTTGACCACAAGTCTTATTCAAATAGAGTCAGGACACTGTTGTCTTTTAGTGTAAGACGTTCTCTCTTAGCATCCATGCACAATACCTAATCTTCACACACCACTGAAATCAGGATCTACTTAATGCGAGCAGATGATTGGATAATGTGGTTGATGATGCGTTTGAGATATGCAGTTTAATATAGTGTTTGGTATTAATTAACTTTGTATTAACTTTAACACTAGATTACTCACACACTCACACACACATATAGGATCAAGTAGTAAGTGAGCAACAGATTTCAAGTGTGTATTGTGTCAAAGCCCTTGTCGTTAGTATTTGGGAAATGTATCGCATGAAATCTATAAATGTGTCTTGGTGCAATTTAGCCAAACTGCACTGCTGCTTTTAAGTGCATTTTAAAATGCTGTTTAACAACCAGCAGTGTTAGGGGAAAAGGGCTGTCTGAGTCATGCTTTGTGTTTGTGTGTGTGTGAGAGAGAGACTGCAGTATCTGTGGTCTACTAAAGTAACCCTCACAGACACAGTGGAATAGGTGTTCTCTGGTTCTCTCTCTCTCTCTCTCTCTCTCTCTCACTCTTTTACACAAACACACACACACACACACACACACATATACACAGTACAGCAGGGAATCTGAGAAACTGCATAGTTTTACTTCGAGTTGTTTAGACAGGTTTGTCACTGTGCAGGTCAAAGGCAGAGCACATCCAACACACTGAGGTACATTAGAGAGTGTAAAGCACTGAACCTCTGGAAAGCCATTACAAGCCCCAGTGAGCACCGCTGCTCCAACCGCCTCGGGTGTGTGTTTGTTTTGTAAGTTTGTGAAAAAGAAAGACGCTGACGCAGAGAACAGTACTGCTCTGACAGAAACTTGAGAAATCAACTGTTTTCTCAAGAAATCAACTCCTTATGACATGGGTGGCGCTAAAGGGCAAATGTTAAGATGATTCTTAGGGCCCACACACTTTGGGGCCCCCCCAGAGAACTTTTTTAGTAGTAGTAACAGTACTGGCAGTCAGTGGCGTGCAGTCAGGGCCAGTAAGTCCTTCTCTGCTGGCCTAAAACTTATCAGAAGCACTGACCTACAATTACAACCTACATTTTAATATGACCTACAATTACAACCTAGATTTTAATATTTGTTTCATAAACTTGTATTAATTTATTTGTTTCCCAAAATTGTATTAACAGTTTATTCTCTTCATTTTGTAGCGTTTCTTCTGCTGCACTGCTTCCAGTATGTGTATGTGGATGTTGGATTTTTTTGGCCAATCAAATTTCAGCCTCTATGTGCTGCCATGTTAATCTAATCTGCCCCAAACTGCTTCAGAATCAGTAGTGCTGCCGATGTAACACTATATTAGGAATAGGACTATTTCTTAAACCAATCAGATTTGAAGTTTATCTCTCAGGGCCAGCTAGCTAGCCCATAATAACGTCAGCAAACGTCGGTTAATCACAGCAAAACTGTTACAGCCAAGTTCGACTAGGAGAACACGTCTGTAGCGAACTTTCACTCTCCCAAATTGACTTGTACTCAAACATATTTAAAAATCTGTTTTTAAGATGGATTTTTCCTAAAAAACAAAGCATGATGCGGAGAGGTCAGCTAACCCCGAAGCTAACTAGCTTGTCTCAGCCCGGGAAAAGTTTGTTTTGCTTCCAGGCCAGTGCCTGCAAGCGATACCACTACCTGCATAATAACTACATGTTATTAGATAAATATTGATTCTGAACTGCTCCAGATGATGTATGTGATACAGTTGCGATTGTAGGGTAGAGGTTTGGTGATTTCCTAAACGGTTTTTATTCTCAATACCTGAAATGACTTTCTCTCTGTAATGCCATGATGTGTTATATTGGGTTTTTGTATAGTATTGATGGTTTCTATAATTGCGACCTGATAGTGGTGATATTAAGAGGTGTATCTTCCCCACTAAAGGCCTACGTGGCAAATGCACTGCCCGCCACTGCTGGCAGCAATGTAATAATATGTTTGGTGCGAAATGGGCCAGGATTGCTAGCGCCGCCTCTGCCGTTTAATTTTAGAGCAGTTTGGGTTGGTGTTAGTTTCTGTGATAACAGGCTACATTCATCTGATTTCTTCAGACACACACACACATACAGAGTCAAACTTGGTGTCAGATGCAATTAACCTCTTTGCTAGGCCTTAATTGAGACAGCGAAGTTTCTATTCTCAAGACGGGAAACAAAGACGTGACCAGAACAAAGACAAATCAAGAAGTAAACAGAAAACATTGAATGTGCTGCGTCCAAAGTCGCATACTACTTAAGTACATAGATACTAATATTGAGTAGGTACACACTTTTTATACACACTATTATATAATTATTCACAGTATGAATAAAAATGTGGATGTACTACATCCGTCCCCCATGTTTATATTTTTATGTTACATCGCTGCCGTCACAAGAGCACAAATTTAAATTGGATAATATTTACTTGGATGATGTTAAACAACTTTTTTCCTGAAATACTTTAAATTATTTTAGACAATGGAATAGTGCTGCGTCACCGCTTCAATCATTTCTTACATATGACAAGTCGTCTCTCCAGCAGACTCATGAGATATTAAAGTGTGCATCATGTACGTACTTTAAAATCCACCCGGAAGTAGCTGTAGGTCATCCAGGTACTTTCTGCCTAGTGTTTAGACATACTACTCGTTTCACACACCAAATTTTTACTCTACTATAATTTACTATCGTATGTGTGTATGTGACTTCAGATGCAACCTTGAAGTTTAAGATCTGAGTATTCATTTGCCATGTAATTTGTCCCACATTACGACATGTGCCACTAACAGAATAATCAGCATTATTCACTTCACCTGTCGATGAAGTTTTACGTGGTGGCAGATGGGTGTTTTATTAAAAAGACGTCTGTGAGCTGAAGCCAGTGAAACTTTTAGAGATGTTCAAGCGTCATTTGGTTTAACGGCCAGTCGTTTCTTCTTTATTGCTCTGAGCACCGGGTCATGGCAGTGTTTCAGTGTGTCTGGGAGACACTGTTCTTTAGACACTACTCATACTACTACTACTATTTTGTGTGTCTGTGTGTTTGCATGTATGCGTGTGCAGAGTCTACAGTTACGGACAGATGCAGTTGTTTGCATGGAGGGACGTGTCTTCCGCATGACGAGGGATTTCAGTGTTTCTGCCCGCAGGGATACACAGGGGAGAGCTGTGAGATCGGTGAGTCTTGAAAACACACACATACACAAACACTTTACAGCCTGTATATTGCTCAGGGTTTTCAGCAGCTACAGGCAGCATGGGTAATGTCCTAAGACTTACTGCTTACTGCTTCATCATGGCTCCACGATGACTGAGTGTATGTGTGTGCGTGTGTGTGTGTGTGGTTTTTTTTCTTCTACATATTATAAGTCAAAAAGTGACACGGTTGTCATTGGTGGACTTAAAGTGAACGTTGATCCTCTTAGTTCAATAAGACATCCAACATGTTATCATTCAAGATGGCAGACACTAACTGGATGGTTCAGGCTTTTTTTAGTAGAGCAGCTTAATTGTGTAGGCAGCTTAGTGCTTAAGGTGTTGGGCTACAGAAAGGTGTGTTCAAATCCCTGGACCACCAAGCTGCTTCTGCTGGGTCCTTGAGCATGGCCCATTAAACCCTGTGTTGTATTAATAGGATTTGCTCTGATACAGGCATCAGCAAAATGTCAATATTTGGGCTCATTAGCATACCCATAGCCATGTTTGTTTCATTTTAAAAGCTGTTCTATTGTGTGGTTAACCAGTAAACCAGTAGCCGAATTTTTAATCTGGCTAATAAAGAGAAAAAATATAGCCATGTTTCCAGCTTTATTTTTACATTAGCTGCTTTTGTAAGCCCGCTTATGTTATGCTATTAGCTGTATAGTGTAATTAATTGCAGTACTCATGTTTCCCAGATTGCTAGCCCTTGCCTCCTTGCTATCTATTACGTTCACTCGCTTTTGCGGTTTTAGCCTAGCCGACATGCCTTGTCAGGATCATTAGCAGTTTGCGGCACCTCCGGAGGTTATTTACAGCTTAGAAGGGGCTCCTGCAACAGCTGAAATAAATCAGCCTTAGATGCTAAAGAATCACACTGATGCTTTAGCTAAAAGGGTTTATCATGTCTGTTCCAGAGATCCGCACACGTCTGGCCCTCACCTTTGTGTCCTTTTCTGTAGCTGCCGCATAAACACGTAGCATAAGCCGGAAAGCGCTCTGGTCACAGCAGTCGATGAAGCGTCGATGAACTCAGTGTCATTCGTTAACACAGCGGTATAAAGAGCAAGGACGATGAAAAAGGCTCAGCGTGCGTTTGAATTACAGAGATCAAGGGTCAAGTAGTTCATCATGAGAGAGACAAATGATGGATGTGAAATGGTCAAGGTTGAGAAATAAGAAGCTGAGCAGAAGTCATGCTACAGGTCAGGTGATCTGATGCGTCATCAGGCCGCACATGCAAGAGCAAACTGTTTTATTAGTTTGCTCAGCAGTGGTGGCAGGTGCTTGAAAAATGGGTGGGGGTGCAAACAAAAACAGATATTGATAATATACAGTAGGCAATATTTTCTGAGGTCGATTAAAAAAGCTAATCATAGTGGTTCTAAGACAAGAACCGGTATTGTTTTAATTTTTGGACAATTTTAATAAAAGGATTTGATCCACTTTAAATGTTGACTAGTATAATTTAGAGAATATAGATAATATAGATATGGAGAAAATAGAACCAAAGAGTAGAAAAAAAACAGGTCCAGGATGATAGTGAAACATCCCCAAAGTGTACTATTTACAAAGTGACAAAATATTAAACATAAACTACACTATACTCGACGTAGCGCAGCTAAGCTCAGCTAGATTAAACAATAGCACAAACGGAAACAACAAACAAGACAACAAAAATGAACTAGAATACATACAATTGAACTGCGGTATAGGGACATACTGAAATCCACGACAAAGACAAAGGAAACACAAGGGATATATATACACACAAGACTAGCCAATAGAAACAAGACACATGGAAAAGAGCATCAGGTGACAGTTCAAAACTTAAGGAAATTTTTGATCATTTATGTGAATTTTTAAGTAATTGGGAAAACTATATAAACTATATATAAAAACTTTTTGGTTATAGGCTGACATTTAAGCAAGCTAATACACATTTTATAAATGATATTTTTGACTTTCCACAGCCTTAAAAATGGGGTGGTCCTGTTTGGAATTTTCCTCTTAAGCAACTAAAGGGGATTGTGTGTGGGGGATCTTTCAGATGATCTTTTTCAAGTACCTTTTCTAATTGATTTTTAAAGCACTTTTTGAGTATTTGTTGGTATAATTTTGTTGCGTAATAAAAACACAGCACATAAAATCTTGAAATAATAATATTTATAATATTCATATAATTTACATAAATACCAGCCAAGAGTTTTTGCAGGATACAAGAAATGTTTTGCAGTGCATGCGGAGGTGTGTCCTCCATATCCCTGCAGTGCTGTGTGTGCACGTGATTGAGGATTGTGCTGAAATTGCATTGTTTTAACCAAGATTAAGCTGCATGACTTTTTATTTTTTTACTACATTTAAGTTTGCTGTTATTGGCTAATGTGCAATTTTTAAAAAAAATCTACTTTATTAACATTTATTCCTGGTAATTTCCATAAATTCCTATATTAATATTTATAAAAAGTTTCCAGCCTTGAAAATTCCCAAGATTTTAAAACCAACTTTTAGTGCATTTAACTCAGACCCAAACCCACGGCCTCTAACAGAACAGCAGCTTCATGTCTCCTGTGAAAAATGTAGCAGTTGTGCGGCCCGACTGAGTCCAACCTGTTTGCATAATGCATAAGAGGATCAATATTCATAAAGAGCTAAAGTAAGTCGTGATTTGCAAGGCTCAGGAAAGAAAAATGACCTCTGTACCCTCGGGGTCTCAGATGACCCACACTTACATTGGCATGTCCTTTGGAGAAACCGGAGTGCAGGACAGCATATGCAGCTTGTTAGGGACATGGAAACCATGTGGAATGAAACGGTGCAATGCTACAGTTAAACTTTCCTAAGAAATTCAAAATAATGGTTATAACAATAATGTATATTTATATTTATATTTCTGCCATTTTAGCAAATGCATTTATCTAGAGTGAATTTTGTTATATATATTTTTTCATTTGAGCAGTTAAGGGCCTTGCTCTGGGGACCCAGACCTGGCAGCCTGGTGGCTATAGACATTTAACTAACAAGCTTGCAATTAACAGTCCATCCTTAACCGCTAAGCTAGGACGTCCCCTATGTTTAAAAATATTGAAAGCAATGGACTTTTGTGCGATTTCAAAGAAAAGTTAGATATTTCAGCAATTTTAATTGGGATTTAGTTGGTAGATTTATTCAAAATCTATCCGTTACCTCGGCATGAGATTTGCTAAGAAACCCTCCACACTAAACATTGCCAATAGTTTATTTTTACATCATCGCCTTGGCAACAATCCAGATATATTGTGTGTGGTGGTCAACTTTGTTCTGCTGGGCCGTCATGTAGCAGTTGCCTCTGTCCACAGAGTCATTATTTGTAGTGAATTCTGATTCAGATCAGCTCAGGTTTTTAGAATTTATTTCTGGTTCTGCCTCATCAAAAAAAAAAAAAAAAACAGGATTCGTGCAAGAAGTAATATCAGCCCTACGTTGAATATATAGAATGATCGTTTTTATTACTACTCATAATCCTGGACATGACTGACCATGCAGTCATCTTTCAAGCATAAATCTTCATTCGAGCTACTCTCTGCCTGGCAAAACGTCTCACATTAAATCAGCGTGAATGAGTCATGGCGCCTTTCATAAAGGTCCCTTTGAGACACAAAGGCACTTTTGATTAGTAACACTTTCGCTTTACCGCTGAGCTCCCTTGTTGTAGTGTTAGAAAAAATAATGTTAAGAAATATAGTTAAGACCTTTTGACCAGTCAGATTATGACGCACAAGAGCACTGTGGTATAAACAATAATAGAAAACGTTAATTTAAATCAGTGTGATTAACATCAATTTAGTAATGCTGCATGGATGCAGAGTCGACTGGCACCTGCAGGCATTGAAACGGATATTTATCCAAACTGCATTGTAAAAATGCAAATGCAAACATGAGCCACTACAAGGTCTTGGTTCCATATACCCTCTAGTCTGGCATCCTGTCACCTCGGGTTGTTGGTTCTGAACCTGAAACACTTTAGCTTTAATGACCCAGCCTGGGCACACAGACTATTCTCAGAATGACAGCCAGTGAGATCGCTTTCTGTGCTCTGCTGGGGATTTAGGTTAGATCGAACCTGCCACCATGCTGTTTCTCCTTTAAACTGTAAATGTAAAAAGAATGTTTACTTGAAGACATATGCATAAATAAGTGCTCTGCTTTCTAATTGCTGTAGCGTCCATCTTGCCGGTATTATAAGGGCCCAATTTATTAGCCCTACCGCCTGAAAAGCTTAATTTAAAGGGGTATCTAGCCCCGTTCCCTACCCCTACGCCTTTAACCAAAAGAGACTCAAGACAACCCTACCTCTTCACATGAACATGCGAAACAGATGGGTAGGGGTGTCTCGATTCTCTTTTGGTTGAAGGCTTAGAAATATAGAGAAGAGCCAGATACCCATTCAAATGAAGCTTATTCGGCACCACACTTCAAATGTAGGGTTACAGGAAAAAATATTCCAGGATACATTAGCTACAGCGGCAACACGGCTGCCCAAGTATTTTTGGCATTAGTAAGGAATTTTCTGGCTCTGTACACCTCCTCCATCTCCGCTCCATTCTCCGTCAGGTCTCCAGTTCATCATTTCATACCCATTTACCTCCTGTATTTTTCTCTGTTCACATCACTTCGTTTAACACACCCGTCTGGATCAAACTAATCTGTGTCTCAGTCTGGCATTCTGTTAGTCCCACAGATAGTCCCACAACATATTTTTATGCCTGACGACTTGACAGAATACCCTGTCAGAAATAAGGGAATTCGCTTTTTCTGCACATATGATGTTATGTACTGGTGTTGTAGTGGTGTCCCATTTCTTAGGAGAATATTTTAATCCCTACCCTCTTGTTATTCTGTATTAAGGGCCAAGGGGAGGGTGTAGGCATAGGCCTAGGGGTAGGGGTATAAAATAAAACTGAGTGCGGTATCTTCGTAAAAATATCCACAAAGCTTTTATAGCACAGTATACGCCGAGACCTTGCTCGAGGGTCCAGACCTCATAAAGTTTTTTTTCTTACAGCAGTTATAGTGTGTGCTGACAGGTTGTATCGTGTCATCGATGTTCTTGGCGAGGGATCAGCACAGTCAGACACTGAGATACATGTACCACCTGGCGCTCACAACCCAATGATTGACAGACTGACAGGATAGAAAAACGCAACCCGGCAAGGCCTTCGGCACTCAGACGCTGTTACGAGCATGACACAAGGAGGCGAATGGAAGCCAAATCTGGGTACATGACAGCTTGATAGAGAGAGAGAGGAGAGGTGAAGATACAGCAAGGCGAAGCCAGGACCGGGTGCTGAAAGGTTGAAATGTTTTGACAAGCCTCACCATTAAGTTTTTATGACGCTGTCAATTGTAAGACCAGCGTGTAAAGAACAGGCTTTATCAGGTTTCAGGGGAACAAGACATCAAGCCATTATGCAGGATTTCCCATGAGTCTTTGCTACACTGACAGTGTAAATGATAGCTGTGGAAGATGAGCGCTGTAATGAGAATGGACACTCAGTGGTCACAAATTGGGTCTCGATGGCATATTTTAAAATACATCTACATTGAATTGTTTTTTTGACCATGTGACCCCCTCTATCTCTTTCTCTCTCTCTCTCTCTTTCGCTCTCTCTTTCTCTCTGTTTATTCTTATAGCAACCTAACAATCATACACTGATGGGGTTTTTTCTCTTTGTGGCTATACACAGATTTGAGTCATGAGCCCAAATGGTTAAATTCTAATTTAGGCACACAATAAATAGCGTCCTACCTGCGTTTAGTTTGTGTATCTTGACTTGTTTTTTTCTTAAAAAAACAGTTCTGAGTGGCATCAATAGTCTTTGAGATACTCTTGCTCAATCTAAACAAACCTGACAGCAGCTTAGGGAGATTAAGTATGGAGACAAGTGAAGAGATTACATTTGACTTTGACACTGACACAGAGGACATCGAAGGAGAAGCGTCTTCATCAGTTCAAATGAACTATATATAATCTGTAGTGGAGCTGATGAGTGTGTAATTAGCTTCTCTTTCAAACCTCCATAATATTGTTATATTTTTTTTTTTACCTGAGAGATTAAACACAATTTATATATAATTATTTATTTATTTATTTATTATATATATATATATATATATATATATATATATATATATATATATATATATATATATATATATATATATATAACATATAATATATATATATAATGAAATCTGTTTACTACTGCAGGACGCCCTGTATTGTAGTAATACACACACACATACACAAAGGAACAGATGTGACAGAAGCTGTCAATCATACTTCTAAAAAAATCCTCCCACAAAAAAAAAACCACTCCCACAGCTTTAATACGGCGTGCTAAAATGCGACTTGGCTAGAAACAGATTCAGATGTGATCCGTCTTTTCTTCTCTGACGGCGTATCAGAAGGGATCATGCCCACTGTTTCAGGATCTCCGATCTGATTTTAAACGGCTGTCACACTTTTTCGGGTTGTTTTGATTTGTTTTTTCTTCTTTGTGCCGACACCCTTCAACATTTGTTCACTCTTTTACCAACAAATATCTACAATTTGACGTCGCTGAAATACCTATATAGTTGTTTCTAAACAAGACTTAACACACACTTTGACATCTATTAATAAAAAAACAGCTCTTCATGTCAGTTGCAAACAGTTTAGTCTTATATATAGAAACTAGTATTCCAGACAGCAAAGGGACTCCAGACCAGCTTTTATTAGCCAAAAAGGCATCTGATTGACATGTAAAGCAACCAATCACAGTTCATTTTGTTCAGCATCAGGATGTAATAAAGTTGATGTCCCTAAAAACAGACCGATGTGTAACCATAGACTGAATTTAAGGAAATTGTGGTTTAACATGTCTATGCTGTAAATATTTCATCATTCAGGAAAAGCAGCGTTTAGATTATTTTAGTGTTAAAAGTGTTTATTATCACAGATGGCATCCTCATTCTTTCATTAGGGAAGTAGAGCTTCACGACAGCTTTGTTTCTAAATGCGGTGTAGAAAAAAAATGTGAAACACACCTTTCCCCCAAAATCCTGCAGATCCTGTAACGTTCAAGGCTGTGAATAGAACCCGGTTAATAAAATGTTTATTTATCCTTTGAATAACATAAGATAACAGGTGCAGGTGGTTGGAAAAATATTCATGTAAATAGCTTTAAGCCATATTTGGACAGGATGTGTTTCTATAAAGATAAATTCAATAGAAATGGAATTCTATTCTAATTAAACGTCAGCATCAAACTTCTTACCTGTTCTTTATTAATTTGGCTTGTTTGCACGGTATAAAATACTTATTTCACTTAGATAAAATTTGTAATTGTAGCTAAATATATTACACTAGCCTCATTATTTCCCTGTTTACTAATTTTGGGTGTGTTTGTGTGTATAAACAGTATGGACATATCTTTGCATATGTATGGGCATCTTTTTTTGAAGAAGAAGAAGAAAGAAAGAAAAGCAGCGTCTTAGCCATCTTACCTGTTCAGTTCTTTCTAAACTAGATTTGTCCAAATAGGGCTTCAGCGGCTCAACCACAACTTCTCACTGTTTTACCCAAATCAACTATAAAATCTACTCTGTCTATGAAACAGAAGGCATTCAGCGGCTCCTATGTTCTTCAGCTGTACTTTTTTTGCACTCTGGTGGAACCAAAGTTCCTGCTGTGTCAGGATTCTAATAAAATTTGACAGCATTGCTTGCTTCAGTAAACATTTCTCAGTGTTGCCTGCACCCCAGACAGTCTAATTCCAGCAGCGAGCGTTCCTATTAGAAAAATGGTACCTGCTGCTCTAACCTGGTAGCAGGAATCCTTTCAGAGGGCCATCATATTTAGAGAGTTAATCTACAGTGGCGCTCTGAGACACACAAATAATAGGTACTAATCAACAGCCGGGTCTAGCTGACGTAAAATTGCTTGCTCAGTGGACTGAGAAGGGCACTGAAGACCTCTTTGCTTAATTTAGTCCTCTTTTTGAGCTGTGCTTTAGCAGATTTGCAGAAACTGTGGTTGAGGCACAGCGTGAGACATCATCGATGTACTGTTAAAAAGAGTGCTGTTTGCGCTGGGAGACATTTTTAGGCTTAGAACGCAGTTGAGTGCCAAAAAATTAAAAAATAAAAATGAAATTCTGCATTCCTTGTCATTTTAGAGTGCTGAAAAGAATGTTGCAATTTTTATAAACAATATGATATTATTTTTAAATGGCACTCTCGGGTCCAGACGCAAGCTTTAAAATGAATGCAGCTGGAAGATAATATACTTTACTCTTAGACATTTTCTCCAACTGGTTTTATTGTGTGCACTTTTAGCATCATGGTAATGTCTCTATCAAAGATATTAGAAGAGTGGGGATGGTGCATTTCAGTAGGATATAAAGACATCAAAATCTAGCCAGAAGCCAAATTTAGGCAACTTAGGCAATTTAGGCAACCTCTTCCTTTTAAAACAGAAAGCTGAGAAGGTCTTACACAGACATTACACAAGTATTCCTGCATTTGTTTCAACACTATGCTAGATTCCCTATCCATCCATCCATCCATCAATCCATTCATCCATCCATCCATTACTGTACATCTACAGTGTCATGAAAAACTCTTCATCAGTATCCTTCAATTCATCAAAGGGTATTAAGACACATTTGCCAGGCGTCTTTATCCATTTATCTAATTTTTTGTATTTACCTGAGCAGTTAAGGGTTAAGGGCCTTGCTTAGGAGCCCAACAATGGCAGCCCAGTGGTGCTGAAAAGACACCACTAGGCTACCACTTTTCCATCAGCCTACAATGCATGTCCAGAGAACCCAGAAGAAACAACCAAACCCACACTTACGCACATAGGAATGAAACTCCCAAATTTGAAGATGTTGAAGCATGTGTTTTAGCCACTTAGCCACTGTCCTTCCCAATACCTGCCCAAAGGTGTGTAAATGTTTGATGAATCGGCATTAGATCATTCAGAATGTCCTTCCATATTCGGTGTTCCTGTGACAGACTTTGGATCGACAGTATCGCTGACCAGTGTTAATTCCAGATAAATGCAACAGTGTATGTTAAGTATATGAGCTATTTATTGCTGCAACTGAAACACACTCCTCATCTTGCAACTGTCACTGCATTCAATGTCAACTGAACTAACACTAGACCAACACTTATTACAGTAATGTCTGCATCCTGCATTCTAATCTCGTTTAAGAGCCCTAACCTTATCTTCCTTCACCATGAGATCCATACTCTGCAGCTCTCGCTGCTTTCCTTATAGACCCTCAGAACCATTTATTTTACTTACAGTGTGTGATTGGCAGCAGGCCAAGTAAAGCTGTAAATCTGTTGTTTTACTCAGACAAAGCTTCTGGGAAGTCGCCATGTTCACTTCAGTGTTCATTTCCAAAGCAGCCATTTTTTAAACCGATAGATGGAGAAGGCTCATAAATTCCCTGTTGAGAGAATTGAGGGAGTTCTGTTGATGAAACGATAGCATTAGTGCAATGAACTTTTATCCTACTCATTTTTATATTCTTTGATAATGTCATAAATTATTTGCACCCCACAGCATTTGGCATCCTAGTAAACAACAGCAGATTTGTGTTGAAAAAAAGACCTCATTATCATTGTAAGACAGGCGGCAACACGATACATATTAAAGCTCTTCATTAAATACATATCTTGCTCCACGTTAACTCCACCCCCAGGAACACCCATCAACCTTATAGCTGCTCTCTCATGACCCACTTATATCATTGTCACACATGTATTGATTACCGTAGACTGATCACAGTAACTGTTAAGTACCGCTATCCCTTGGAGCAACTAGTACTGGTGACACTAGAACAAATACAAGAGGCTTGTATATTCACAAAGCTTAATCTTTGCAGTGATTACAACCTAGTGAAGATAACAGCCTTTCTTACCCCCAGAGGTCACTTCTTGTTTATTCGTGCACTAAGACCCAGCATATGCAACATTTCAGAATGTATACATCAAAGAAGAGAAGTGCGCATTCCATACTGTGTGCATTCCACAATGTTTCTTGGTATTGCCTCAGTCAGCAAGAGGTTGCAATGAACCGCACCAAGGTGGAAGCAACAACCGAATAGCCCCGAATTGCACCGATTTCTGGGTTTTTCCAACTTCTACCAATGGTTTATCCACATTTGCAGCATTACACCAGCTCCTTTAACCTCCCTTCTCAAAATAAAACCAAAATAACTTAGATGAACTGAGGAGGCCCAGACAGGCATTCAAAAAGCTGACAGCCAATTTTACCATGGTACTTAAAATTACAACATCCAGACCCAGCGTTACCATTTGTAGACTAGGTGGAGGCCTCAGACTGCAGATTGGTGGTGGTATTGTCTCACTGACATGACACCCCAGCAAAACTACAACCATGTGCATTCTTTTCCAGGAAACTTACTGCCTCAGAATTAAAATGATGATGTGGGAATCAAACAAACTGTTGTGAATTAAATAGGCTTTAAAAGAATGGAGACACTGGATGGAAGGGGCCACTTCTGGTTCTTATCCGCAGTCCAAGAAGCAGGTATATAGACTGAATCAATCTGGTTGAATGTATCAACAAGATCAAAGTGTATGAATATCAATAGAGTATGAAGACTGAAACTTGCCCATTATATCACATTGCCCTGTCATTTCATGTCTAGCCCTACCATCCAGCCCAGAATAATGACCATCAATTACAAAAAGGAGAGGAGGCCAGTTGCTGTACCTGGTCAGTTGGGATGGTTACGGCCTCAAGAAAAGCCCATTAGCAAAAGCCCGAGATATCATCTAGCTCATCGCCAACGCCCAGCACCCAGACCATGTGGGCACCCTAGGAGAAGAACACCTGCAGGATTTTACAGAGTAGGGGAAAACTGTAAGAACCATAATACCACCGCCTAATGACCACAGGAGAGAGCCCTCTTCCGAAATTTTAACCACACCTGCACTTATGCTTCCAGGAGTTAGCTTTATAGGCTAACAAAAATAACCAGCCAATCTGCATGAGTGCTTAGTTTATGATTTGTTTGATGTTCATAGCACAGACTATTGAAAATTATACTCATCACTGACTTTCTTATGACATTTTGGGGGATTTGGTTTTATTTTCTCATTGAGTGTTGCTTATTGTGTACCGACCTTTGCGTGTCGCCTGACAATTTGGATTTTTGAAATGTTTATATTATTCAATAAACCGTGTCTGCAATATGAATTTTTCTCGTGACGGTTCTTAACAATACTAAGTATGTGTGTGTTTTCTTTTCTACAATTTTTTCGCAACTGATAATTGATAGTTTTGAACATAATAAGGCATTACTAGCATTATTATAACTTCCACACCAGTGATTAAGACAAGAAGTGTAACTAAAGGAGTGTTTGTTCGTTACGGGCTTCACAAAGGGTTTGCTGTCTGTGTTGGCATTCACTTCAGCCTGCTTTGTAATTAAAGTGTCTTTAGGCGAAGCACCACGACAGTTTAAACAAGTCTGCAGAAGGCTATTATGCGACATATTCATGTGGCAAAAAAACCCTTTACCAACGTAATTGCCTTGGAACTGTATTCGGGAATAATTAATTCTCTGATGTAATCTGGGTACAGGTGTTAGTTCTGGCTGTAAGTTTAATTAAAATGGCTTTTTAGGCTAAGATGTCAATTAAGACAAAAAAGACTGGTGTCATGCTGTTTTTTTTAACCAAACTAACATCTTCACCTATTTTGTTCTATCCACAACGCAGTATTGTTTCCTTTTGACAAAAGCATTGGGACACCTGATCCTCAAATCCATATGTGGTATTCTGATCATCTTATTTTAAACTTCACAGTCACACTATTCCTCCTGTTATAACTTCCACACTTCTGGAAAGACTTTCCATTATATAGTGGAATGTGATTTAAGGGACCTACCCAGTTACCTACAACAATATTTGTGAGATCAGACACTAATGTTAAGGTGAGGTGGTCTGCGATGCAGACGGTGTCCCGGTTCATTCTAAAGGTGTTAATTAGAGTTGAGTCAGAATCAGGGCTCTTTGAAGAACACTCAAGTTCTTCTACTTAAACCAGAACACACAATGTCATTATAAAGCTTAGGGGCTTTTGTGTACAGTTTCATTGTCATTCTGGAACAGTGTTTGGGTCTCTTAGTTACAGTGAAGTCATAATGTAATACAAATGACAGAGACAATCTAAACAAGCATTAGATGTTGGAGTGTGCTGGTATGGTGTCCACAAAGTGTAAATGAAATGTGTAATTTGATTACATGAGTATAAATAGTTCAAATAAAGTCAGATTGTGTGGTAATAATATTGATTAAATAGTTAATTTAATAATGAACCAATTTAAAGGAAGAAGGAAAGCGTGGTTCTGCTGATTTATTCCTGCTTTTTGCTCGACTGAACATCAGAAATTAAAAGCAACCTGCTGGTTTGTGATTATAAATTCTACATGGTGGTAGTAAATCGTCCCTAAAACGATGATATTTTATGCAAACTTATAAATTAAACAGTGTTAAAATTACAACTTCGGCCGGCACAGTGGTGTAGTGGGTTAAGGCGCTGGCATCCATATGCACAACTGTGTGATTTGTCCCACAGGATTCCAGTACAGTTGCTGATCTCTCATTAAGCATCAATTTGTAAATTTCCTTTACAGCATGTGCCTCAGTGATAGTATAGTTGGCCTCCTAATCAGAGGATGATGGGTTCAATTTCCAGCACCACCAAGCTGCCCCTGCTGAGCCCCTGATCAAGGCCCTTAAACATTAACATCTCAGTTAAATAAAAAATGAAATAAATGTAAGTCGCTTTGGATACGGGTGTCTGCCAAATTCCAGAAATCTAAATGTCTCTTCTGTTTTCTTGTAGATGTAGACGACTGTCTGTCCAACCCGTGTGAGAATGGAGGAACCTGTATCGATAAGGTGGACTCCTTCATCTGCCTGTGTTTGCCCAGCTACAGTGGAGACATGTGTGAAAAAGGTAAAATGCCTTAACAGAACTGAATAATGTAAATATAATAATAATAATATATAATAATAAAAATATATAATAATATATGTAATATAAAGTGTCAGAACAGGAAATCCTGATTAGGGCAACATACAAACTTCTTTTCACAAATCTTCTCACACAAGTCTTTTCTTCTTCTTCTTCTTCTTCTTCTTCTTCTTTATCTTCTTCTTCATATTATTATTATTATTGTACATTTAATAACAATAATTAGTGGGTAAGGAATGCACAATACCATAATATTCTAAGCAAACATTTTAACTGGACATTAAATTAAAAGAATTAAAAAAAAACACAGTGGTCCATTGATATGTAATAGATTGTAGTATGTTACCTGCCAAATCACATGACAGAATATTTCATTGCACTGCCCCTAGTGGTCTGGATAACTTTTGTCCTTTTAACTTTTGTAGCGTTTCCTTTTGATTTATGTCGCCACGTTCCCACTTAATTGCCTAGCTGTAAGCGCTTGATTGTTTCCTTAAACATCGCACAATTCAGAAGTGTTTAATTCAGGCTAATGTTGTTTCGAACACCTTTGGGCCTCTGCTCTTAACAGCACCTTTCCTAAGTCAATAGGGCTGATGCGCAGTAATGCATTATCCAGAATTTTAATACTCACTCTTTGCATTATGGAAACATTTCTGGGACGGTATTAATCTGAAACGCCCGCTAGGGTCGCAGCAGTTACAGGCCTGGCTGACTCTATAGTCTGGGTGACATTCATCTCTGGCTCGCTGAACGTAACACTGTCATTAATCTCAACAGCTTTCACCTCATGCAACGATCCAGCTATGCTCTCCCTCGGGTCCTCTGGAGGCACACTTACACCTGTATATACATCCACGCTTATGTATTCATCACTTTCTCATTTCACACACACACAAACTAATAAAGATTTATGAATTATAATAATGCAAGTGCTGCAGCACAGGATACAGATGATGTAACAAAAAGAGTTGCTACGGTGGTTCGATAGTGATCACACACAAACATGTGTTGTTACACTTCACAGTCTCCATGAACGGCTCCCTCTAGTGCTGAGGAAGTATTTTCTCGTAGCACGGTATACCGTTATAGCGGTCTTGAGTGCATTTCCCAAACTGGCCACAATTGCGATTTATCAGTGGCTCCAGTCTTACAAAAAGGAAGTGGTAAATAATTACAGGATCAGCTTTAGATTCCCAGCACCACCAAGTTGCCACTGTTGGGCCCCTGAGCAAGGCCCTTAACTGCAATTGCTCAAATGAATAAAGGACATAAATAAAAGTCGATCTGGATAAGAACGTCTGTGAAAAACTGTAAGTGTAAATGTACAAAACCCAGACATAACCGAAAAAATATCACTAAGATAATTATTAGTTCATCCTTACCATAGAAGTTAAATTAAATGCAATAATAAGAGTATAAAATTGTATATTTCTTGTTAATATAGTGACATCTTGTTCTAGAAAATCTATCCATTTCCTGCCTTCTTGCCTTTATTACATTGCTAATTCCGGACACATCCTATACATTCACGTCACTAAAGTCCATTAAATAAATGATACTGAAACTGTGACCAGGGGAGTCCACTGATGTAAATTAGTGCTGTGAGAGTCTCAAAGATAAAATTATTCAGTGCTTCATTAGAATTCAACATGCCTTTGTACTGATGGGGTCTTAATTAGCACCTGGTGCACTTCCCATCGCAGGTCGCTTATTGCACCTATGCGACGTGGCCCACACCACCAGCGTCTGTAGTGTTAGTGTTCAACACACATGCTTGCCTTCCTGTTTCTGTCTTACACATAAAACGATTTTACACACAATTCTTTCGTGCTGTTGTATCTCTGTAACCGTGTCCTGCTCTAATGCGGTGAAGGTGATTGATTGCAAAAGGACAGCAAAGTAAGCGGAATGTGGCGGAACCTCGTTTTTTTTTTCAATGGCAATCCTATTAGCTGCATTGCGTGACTGATCAATGTCATCACATGTATAAGAAGATTTATTGCTTGGATTCTGTATAAGATATGAAAACATTTATAGCATTTGGCAGATGCCCTTATTCAAAAGTGACTTACATTTATCTCTTTTACACAACTGACCAATTAGTGGTGCTGGGAATTGAACCCTGGTCTTTGTCCAACACCTTGGCCACTGAGCCACCACTTCCCCCTGTTTCTGTGTTGACTGAGCTTCTTTGTGATGATCTCATGTGATGACATTTTGGAAATGGTTAAATGCTCTATGGCTCTCAGTTGTTCTCAAATTTTCACATCACAAAAGCTGAATTAATTTTTTTTTTTTTGTTTATCGGAGCAAAAATCCCAACATTCAATTCAATATAGACAAATTTTTTATACAATTGACATGATATCTTTAGCTTAAGGAGAACCACATCCCCTGGATGATAAATCAGTTCAGTAGCCGTTAACATTTCATGTTTAAATGAAATAAAATTATGCTCACTTACATTTGTATAAATATAAGACTTGATTTCCATCCAAAATGTTCTAGAATGTTTCGAAGAACATTGAAGAAGAAACTCTGTTTAGTCTACAACATTGTCCTACTGAATTGTTTTAAACTTTCTTTGTCTTTTTGTCTTTTTCTGGGTTTCTTGCTCTCTCTAGACACTGAAGGCTGTGATCACGGCTGGAAAAAGTTCCACGGTCACTGCTACAAACTTTTTAGTCGTCGACACTCCTGGGAGGATGCTGAGAAGGACTGCAGAGAATTCAGTGGTCATCTGACCAGCGTCAGTTCCAGCATGGAGCAGGACTTCCTCAACGGTGAGGCAGTGAAAGTGCGGTAATGCTGCTTTGTTATAACAAGATAAGATAGTAGTAAGTAACATGTTGATCCCTATCTTACAGGCCTGAGTCATGACAATGTGTGGATTGGGCTGAACGACAGAACAGTGGAGGACGATTTCCAATGGACGGACAACATGGACCTGGTGAGTACAGCTAGCTATTTTAGCATTATTAGCATTTTGTTTTATGTTATTACTGATTTAAATGACTGATTCTCCTAAAATAATGGTTTTGCTCAAGACTTGTTCTGATCAATTAATTTAATCCTAATCTCATTCTGTCATATTGTAGATTGATCTCCAAGTTTGAACCAATCTGACTAGAGTCAATTTGGCCAGTCAGACAATTAGCCCTACTCATTATAACCAATCAGACACTGATTAAGCCCTGCTTATGCTAACCAAATAGAGGCTTAGCCATGCTAATGCTTACCAATCAGACTGTTATTTAGCCCTGCTCGTCATAACCAATCAGACACTGATTTAGCCCTGTTTATGCTAACCAAATAGAGGCTTAGCCATGCTAATGCTTACCAATCAGACTGTTATTTAGCCCTGCTCGTCATAACCATCAAGACACTGATTTATATCCCTGTTTTGTTTATGCTAACCAAATAGAGGCTTAGCCATGCTAATGCTTACCAATCAGACTGTTATTTAGCCCTGCTCATTATAATCAAACTGACTCTGATTTAGCCCTGCTCATCATAACTAATCAGACTCTAACTTAGCCCTCTTGATGCTATCCAATCAGACTCTAATTTAGCCTTACTTGTTGGGGCAGTGGTGGCTCAAATGGTTAAGGTGCTGAGTTGTTGATCCGAAAACCAGAAACACCTGGGTTCAAGCCCCACCATCAGCACGCCAACCACTGTTGGGTCCTTGAGCAAGACCCTTAACCCTTCCTGCTCCAGGGGTGCTGTATCATAGCTGACCCTGTGCTCTGACCCCCAACTTACTAAGATGGGATATGCAAAAAACACTGCATTTCATTGGCTCTGTACACGTACCTTGCACAATGACGATACAGTTGAATTTTTTAACCATAAGTAATCATAATCAGATTTGATTTAGCCCAGTTAATTCTAAATAGTAAGTCTTAGTTAAATCCCAACTATACTTTTGGGATTAAACCTTTGGGAATTGGCCAATTAAGTTTAATGAATAATTAAACCTAAATATAATTAATTAATTAATTAATTGTCCATTCTTATTTAAGCCAATTAGACTCTGACTTGTCTATGCTTTATCCAATCAATTAGACTTGGATATTTTTATGTTCACCATGACCAAAGTCTAATTTGTCTCTGCTCACTCTGTCTGTCATACATTCCCTCTTTCATGTTGCAGTTCCCATGGCGATAAAAATCAATTACTTTAATTCGTTTTGGGTTTTTATTTAGTTCCGCTTTAACCCCAGACCTGTGATCGGTTTATTGCTTAATTGTGTTCATCTGTTCTGTGTTAAACCCTTAATTATTTGTCTCTACTCTATGTTCAAGCCTAAATATAAAGTCTCCTTGACATAACCGGCCTGTGTTTCTCCCCTCTATATCTCCCAACACTGCCTAGTCACGATGTAATTTGTAACCGGTGGACATCCGTGTCTCTCTGCTGTAACAGGTTTATGAAAACTGGCGCGAGAACCAGCCGGATAATTTCTTCGCAGGTGGAGAAGATTGTGTAGTGATGATCTCTCGAGAGGATGGCAAATGGAACGATGTGCCTTGTAACTACAATCTGCCCTACATCTGCAAGAAGGGCACAGGTGAGACACCGTCTGAACTAGTTTACTCTTAAAACTTCTACTTGGATGGTGCCGTGTATATTTGGAAGAAAACTTTTTGGATGTTAGTTAAGAACAGAAGTTTTCCTGCGTTAACTTAGTCGAATACTTACAGATTTATCTTCTACAAGACTATTTTTAATTGCATTTTAACAGTGGGATTTCCTCAGAGCAGAACAAATAGTACTCCCATGAGGGTAAAGGTAACATTTTGAGGTTTTTCGGATCAGAAGCTGTGTCGTAGCCTTTTTAAAGGGGTCATCGAATGCCTATTTCCCACAAGTTAATATGATTCTTTATGGCGTTAGCGAAAAGGATAGAATATACTTTGATTAAAAATTCTTACAGGTAGTATGATGTGGTACTGCAGTAGGGAAGGGGTAGCTAAGTGGTAAAGGTGTTGGACTGCCAATTGAAATTGGGGTTCGATTCCCAGCAAATGAAATAAATGTCATTTATTCCTTCATTCATACATCTTCTATACCCGCTTATTCCCTAATTCAGGGTCACAGGGAGTCTTTCCCAGCTGTCCCAGGGCAAAAGGCAGAAGGGGTACACTTTCTGAACAGGTCTCCAGTCCATCACAGGGTCACCCAAACACTCACACTCACTCCTATGGCCAATTTAGAACCACCAATTAATCCAACATACATGTTTCTGGACTGTGGGAGGAAACTGAGTAAACCCACACAGGCATGGGGAGAGCATGCAAACTCCACACAGAAAGACCTCTGCCTGGGAATCTAACCTTCTTGCTGTGAGACAAGACTACTAAGCCACTGTACTACCTAAATTTAAATCACTTGTGATTAAAATGAATTAAATACTGTTTGTATAGTGTGTGTTTTCTTAGTTATTTGTTATATCTTATCTTGTAAAATTCCACACCTGGTTTATTGTTTTAAATGTTAGATGTTAATGCAGTTAAGATTTGATTAAATACTGTGTGTGTGTGTGTGTGTGTGTGTGTGTGTGTGTTCACTCCTATGTTATTAGTGATGTGTGGTACTCCTCCTGCTGTGAGAAACGCGTACCTCGTGGGTCGGAGGCGGGCGCATTACGACATACACTCAGTGGTGCGTTACCAGTGCGCCGACGGCTTCTTCCAGAGACACGTCCCCACAGTGCACTGCCGACCCAACGGCACCTGGGAGAGACCCAAGATCGTCTGCACTAAGTGTGAGTATTATACAGGACGGCCCATGGTGATAGAGACAGAGGATTAGAGCTGTTCCTACAGAAAATAATATTTAAAGTAGATTTATTATTTTTAGATAGCAGATTATTTGGCTTTTGCCTAAAAACGTACACTTACAATTAACAAAAATAATAGAACGATTTAATGTAAAGCATAAAAATGGTCAAGTGTGGCTATAAATAGGTTTATTAATATTCTACTCATTTTCAAATATATCAATATTACAGCTGAAATATTAATATAATTAATAAACAATGGTTGTCTATTTAATATGTTAATATGGACATATATAAAACCATTGTTTATTAATTATATTAATATTTTAGCTGTAATATTGATATATTTAAAAATGAGCAGAATATTAATTATTAAAACGTTTTAATATTTTAACATATAAGTAAATTCAATACTTTATTATGTTTCAATATATTGTTATATTACATCTTAATATTATATTAGATATAGATAATTTATTTATATATGTAGGGTTATATTAAACTACACATTTTACTGTTCATTATAGTATTTATGTCACTGTTTATTCTATTATTCTAATATTCATGTGTTGATATTTTATATCTGAATATTTTATTTAAACAGGTAATATATAATATATATATATATATATATATATATATATATATATATATATATATATCTATATATATATATATTGTATAAAACTCCGAAATGTGACTCAGGAGTCATTTGTCAGGTCATTTAACAGTTAAGAGTCCATTCCTACAAAATATCGATTCAGTTTCTGTGCTTCGCTGCACACTGGTACTCATTATTGATGTTCCTTATCACCTGCTCTTATAACACTTACCTTCATCTTCCTCTCTCTCTCTCTCTCTCTCTCTCTCTCTCACGCTCTCCCTCTCTCTCGCTCTCTCTCTCGCTCTTTTTTCTTTTTTATTCTTTTTAAAAAATTTTCACCCTTATCTTTCCCTCTATTCTCTATTCTTGTTTTTATAAAATTTACCTTCATCCTTCTTTCTCTCTCTCTCTCTCTATCTTCCCTCTCTCTCTCTCTCTCTCTCTCTCTCTCTCTCTCTCTCTTTCTTGTTTCTTAAAATGTTCACCCTTATCTTTCCCTCTGTTTTTCCTCTCTTCCTTTCTCTTTATTTATCTTTATAAAACTTACCTTCATCATACTTTCTCTCTCTCTCTCTATCTCTTTTTTCTTTTGTCCTGATAATTTATAATTCTCACCCTTATCCTCCCCTCTGTCTTTCTCTCTCTCTCTCTGTTTCTCTCTGTCTCTCTGTCTCTCTCTCTCTCTCTCTGTCTTTCCCAAACTCTCCCCCACCCCAGCACGGAGGACTCACCGTTACCGCCGGCAACATCACAGGTATCATCACGAGCACCGGCGACACCGCAGACATGGCTTGGGCCGCAGGGGGCGGGACTAGAGAAGCCACTCTCTGCCCACAGTTCCCTGTGTGACATCACTTACTTTTCTGAAAGCGAGAGCACTATTAAGGACAAAACCAGTCATACCTTTATCTTCTTTATCTCTACCCTCTCTTCGCTTTTATTTTCCAGAGTGTGTTTTGACTCATGCTTTTTTTTCTGGAAAAAAAATTATTTTATCTCACAAAAAAAAGAAACGGAAACTGACTCTTCTAGCATCGACTTTACTGTACAACCTAGTCGTAGGTGTTTACTAAACCTTTTTTGGAGCTAATGATTGCAGGTTTAGATTCTCCTGAGGAACTCATTAACCTGTGTGTTTGAGGAAGCCGATTTATGCATTGGTAAGACAGGTGTGTTCATCAGTGTAGTGCAGATTGTTCTCATAGGTCTTGCTGAGGATCTGTGCAATTAGACTTTTGTATATCTACTTCGTAGTGCAATAATCAATTCTTTAAAGAAATGTCGTTCGAAACCTTCCCAAAAATGTCACACTCGCATGTCACATGTCGTACCAGTGACGCCTGGTTATACGGCAGTCAACAATAATCAGCTCTTGTTACTGAACAATAAAGGATTTGGAGGGTTTGTATAGAAAGCAGTAGTTATAGATGATTAGTTTCTCTTTTTTTGCCATCACAGTGTTTTACACTCCTTTACACTACCTTTCGGCTCCGGCGGTAATTAAAAAGTCGTTTACTGAAACAAAAGTTCGGATTAGCATGTTACATCTAATGAAGGTGTTTGGGTGTCTTTGTTTTACTACAACAGGTTTTGAAATGCATAGCGAGACTAGTTTATTTAGACATTATTTAGACAAAGACATTTTTATTCATCGAAAAAAGTGAGAGCAATTTTGATAAGGAAAAAACAACGATGAGAAATTACAGGTGTAGACGTGATCTCTGACACGCTGATACAAACAGTCCAAAAGTCCCAGACCACATGGAAAAATCTTGCATTTAAAATTGGACTTAAACAAAAAGATTCTTAAAATAAAACGTACTAAAACAAAAGAAAGGACATGTGTAACGATGTGACGATGTGTAATCTCTTAAATACCAGGATTCGGCACTATCACTTCTAGGTGTGGGTTTAAAATGTTTAAAATGGTGTACAACACGGCGAAAACAACATTAAATCTGAAAATCCAATCAGAATAAGGATTTGATCTGAATCTGATGGTCAGGTTAAACGTGAGCTCCACTAGCTTGATGAACAGGAACATACCAAATAATGAGAAAAACTCCAAGGAAAGATTCTACTTTCACTTAAATTGGCATCAATAGCATAATTTTTTAATAAAAACTTAAATGTATTGTTGTGAATTTCACACAGATTTGGACCAGATGTGTTGTGTGACATCATCAGGAGTTTAAAAGAAAAATCCTGTGCTTGCAGTTCTGTCAATTTAAGTAGTTTTTACTTTATAAAAGCACAAAATCTTGCATCTGCAGCAAAGTTGAGCTGCAACAATCATAAACAAATCAATACAATTCTGAAATTTGATCAGAATGAAAAAATAAGATTTTTTTCACTAAGGATCGTAGACTTTTGGACTCTGGTGTAAATCCCTAGCCGGGGCTTACTGGCGGGTTGAAATTAACATTTACTTACTAAAGGAACTAACTAACTAATTTCAAAACTTTGTGTAACAATATTAATTACAGGAGCTCAACATACATTATGACAGTTTACCCTAAGCATTTTTTTCTATAGTGCTCTAACTACTGATTTTACTATTATTCCGCCATTTTGTTTCATGAGAAATCGTACATATTTCTCTCAGCTAGTGTTGATGAACGAGGCGAAAAGATATAAATTTGGCTGTGACGCTGATGTCAATAAAGTTAAGTAGTAGTGGACGCTCATGGCAATTGTTGCATGTGACACTGGATGACCTTCTGACACCATTAGGATTTTGGTAAATGTGAAGGTGGATCTAATGATAGGGCGAGTGAGGAACGAGGGGATTTATTTGATCAAAATATGTCAGGAAAAATCAAAGTTCTGGCTGATTTAGATGTTATATATGAACTTGGACCTGGAATCAAAAAGAAAAATTTATTATCAAAGGTTTGAATCCCGGAATCGTGTCATAGTTTTGGAGATTTGAAGAGTTGGAAAATGCTGATCTTGTATAAACTTTTGGCTTACAGTGGTGGCCAAAGTGATTAAAACCCCAATATTTTCACCAGCTAAAAATGGTTTAATGTCAGTTATTTCTATCTTTTGCCGTCGGGTGTCAGTAGGAAGAATCAGTTTGTTTTTGTTGTTTGTGCCTGACAACAGTCAGTGATCTGATCTCATCATCATCATCATCATCATCATCCAGTCTGTCTGGATTGATATAAGTAACTGAGACAGATGAAATCCAGAAGAACTGTAGTAACATATTCAAGAGGCTTCAAGAGACTGACCAGCAAAGCGACAGTACTGTTTAAAGTTCTCGCCCTGTGTAACACTGCTGTCGAATGAGGATGCTGTAAAAAATAACGCGACAATTAGATATTTCTTTATCAATTAACTTCTATTTATTAAATTAAATCAACATTTGGTGTAAACATCCTTTGAGTTTAAAGCAGCTCCGTCTGCCTATGCAGAGTTTCACATGGAGCTTTGGAGGTCGTTTTTTTCGAGGCATCTTGACGATGTTCTTCTGAATTCATTATTCTAGAAACTGGAATATGAATATAATATGACGAGGGTGACGAGGGTAGTGGTCAGCACTGTTGCCTCACAGCGAGGGACCAGGGGCAGGGGTCTTTCCGTGTCACAGCGAGAAGGACCCCGGGTTTAAAATCCCAGGGGCAGGGTCTTTCCTTGTGGAGTTTGCATGTTGTTCCTTGTGGTTGCGTGGGTTTACTTCTGGTACTCTGGTTTCCTCCCACAGTCAAAAAACATGTATGTTAGGTTAATTGGTGATTCTAAATTGCCTGTAGAAGTGGTTGTCTATGTGTGGCCTTGTGATGGACTGGCAACCTGTCCAGGGTGCACCCCTCCTTAGAGACAGCTGGGAGAAAACTCCAGCAGATCCCTGTGATCCCGAATTAGGGAATAAGCGGGTATAGAGGATAAAAGAATGAATGAATGAGACCTCTGGCTGATTATTACAATTAACAAAAAAATCTCACAATTACAATCTGTAGTGTGTCAGTAGGAAACTAAGATTTCCTAGTGACGCACTACGGAAAAAGATCTACAGGAATATTTTTTCCCCATTCTTAGCTAGTGAAAATATTTGCGTTCAAATCATTAAAGTCACCTCTGTTTATGTCGTATGTATGAAATATCATTGGTTATATTTTCCTGAAAATAGAATCTGGACACTAACTTTGTCTTGCCAGCTTGGACACCTTTGAGTCAATGTTGTTGTTGGTCTTTTTTCCATCCTGTAGTTTTATATACACTATTTTTCTTACTTACTTTATCATCCACTTTGGCCGTTTAGACATAATACAAAATAACACCCAAGTTACATGATGAGCTAGTGATTTTTCCAGAAACAAAACATGCTGAATCGCAGATGGCTCCTTATACTCTCATATTGTGTAAAATAATACCAGCCTCTACGCCTTTCTCTAATAAGCAGATGGCGTTTAGTTACTGTGTATGCTTTCTCATTCAAACAGCTGTTTCATCAGCCAATTGTGTGGCAGTCCTACAAAACCAAGACTTAATTGAAGATTCTATTCTATTGAAGAGTCTAATCTAGCCTCAGATTTTCAGATCAACTTCACTGTAGATGGTTTTCTGATGCTGGTTTTCTGCAGCATATGCAACTCAAATGAAATCATTAGATTAGTTTTTAAAGAGTGGTTGTTTGAGATACCGCAGATATCTCTGGCTGGACTACAGACGTCCAATCAAATCCATCTGCCCTAAAAAATGGAATACATGTTGAATTCCGGTTCTTTTGTCATGTTTCTTATCCCATTTTATGTAGTGCACCATATGTGTGTTTATGAACCATGTGGGATCCAGGCAGTGTGTGTATATAGAAGTATAGGAGTGGAGTGTTTGATTCGAGAGCTGCAGGTCATGTGTCATGTGTAAACCGGCCATGATTGCAGCAAAAGAAAAACTAGTAAGATGGTGGATTGACATTTCTTATTTTGCTATTTTAAGACATGTTTATTAGTCAATGTCCAAATTGTGGTGCAGAATGATACAATTTGATTCTTTCTCTAAACACAACAATCATCAATAACAAAAAAACTGTCAATCGAATTTATTTATTGAAATCTTGTACAAAAAAAATATCACAGAACTGAACACCCCTATTTGTTTTTTACTTTACTTTTTCGCATGCACTGATATGTATGAGTGTGTGTTCTGATTCACATGGGGCCATGCGACTGTGTGTGCGTTTTAGACTTGCATTAATCTTATGACATTCATCCAGACAACTTCATAACCAAATACCTTGTGAATGTTCTGTTTCCGAGAATCTGTGTTTATAAACTCTTACCCGGGAACGACTTCTTCTCTAAAATAAGCTTGTTGTCCCTTTTTTTTCTGTTTCTGCATAACATCTACATGTTAAACAAAAAAAAAGACGTGTTATAACTGTTATTAATCCATGCTGCATTTTTTTCCATTCCTGGGTTTGAACATTGTGATCTCTTCTTGTACTTTAGTTTGAAAAGACTTTGTGCTGCCCTTAGAGCTCACGATCAGAAAAACACTCCCTAATGAAGTGTGTATCAGATTTTAGACAGGTTGGCTTTGGTACCGACCGGTTTGGTAATGATCAGTCAGCCGGTTTGCCCTGTGGAACTATTTTCCTCATAATAATTCATTAAAAAGAGGTTCACTAGGGAGATTTTTAGGAATGTACAACAGAGTGATTGGACGATGACGATGGTACGTGAGAGGTTGGATTTGGTCTCTGAGATATTTAATGTGTCCACTGTTTGGTGTTCTTCTGACTTCTTGTTGCTGTGTTTTTGTTCTTTATTAAACTGGAAACAGACAAACAATAAAAACTGATTGCCTCTGTACTCTAGATATTTATTTACACACTTATCCAGAGATCCTAACATTTATCTCCTGTTTTCTAACCAACTGTCCAGTGCAAGGGCAGCTAGGTGGTGTACAATCTCAACACATTAACCATGGAGCTACCACTCAACTGTTTAAAGATAAACCGTGTTTCTAACAATCACTCAATCTACCACTTTCCTCAAAAGTAAGTCTACCAGTGTAAATCCAAAGCCACTTAAATTGATCTCATTTTTTTTTTTTTATCTTGCGGTGGTAGATTGGTGGTTTTTGAAAATCATCTAATCAGCAGTCCAACACCTTAAGCACACTAAGCTACCAATTAATAGTTAACAGTCGGATGCATTCATTTTCTTTAATTATCATTCTTTAACACCTTGTAAATCGAAGAAGAAGAAGAAGAAGAAAAGAAGAAGAAGAACGCTCACAGTTCCAATAGGGTGTCCACACCTTTGATGCTTCGCTCCCTAAATATAAAAAAACTGGATATTAAAACTGGACACGATTTAACAAAATTGGTTTGTAAAACCATACTGAAAAAATGTTATTTAACAATATATACAATTCTAAAACTATATAAAATATTTCTAAAAAAAAATCTTAATCATGGTCATTTTTGCTATAGATGCAGTTGTAATGGAACAGTAGAACAATGTGCAAATATTTCAGTTTTTCAGATTGTGCAAATGTTGTTTAAATAGTATTATTAAAAACAATAGTAATTATTAAAAATAATTTACTAATATAAAATTACTTGGTTCTAAAGCAGTTCATACTAAGAAAAAGTAATGCATGAATACCTTTACTAGTACTTGTGCTGAAGTACTGAAAAAAATCATCTAGTTGTGAAACTACAGTACTGCAAAAACCTCTTATACTTAAAAAAGTACTTAAACTCTATCTGGATTTTAGTATCTAGATTTCTCCTAGTACTGTAATCAAATAATCTAGTGCTGAAAAATCATCTGGTTCCACAAAGACACCACAGAAAACATAATATAACTGAAAACTGAAAAATTATCCTGTATTAAGAAACATCATTCATCTTGTACCGACCGCAGAATTAGTTAAAGAAGAAGTTGTAAAAAAAAAATCATACACAACTTCATAAAACACATCTCGGGTTTTAAAACCATCTAATACTGAAGATCAGTTCTGTTAATAATGAGATTTATTATTAATGACGGTTAATTGATTAATACTGAAATAAAACATTTGGGAATGGCTTTCGACATGATTTAATAACTTACACGAGAGCTGAGGTGTGTATTCACTTTCTGAAGCTGAATAAAAGAGAGAAAACGATAGGACGTCCTTTTCTCCACAGCCTGGTTTGACTTGCTGAAGTGGCTTGCTGCTCATTACTCTTCCATTAGGATTCGTCCCTTTGGAAGGACATCTCCCTGGATTTATTACGGATGTCGGAACTCATCTGGGATACCTGAACCACTGAGTTTTACACACATTCACACACGCACACACACATACCTGCTGTTTGTTAAGACACTGTGTTTTACTATTACAACAAAAATGATAAATATAATATCTTGCCATAGTTCCTACTTGTCCCTCTGGAAAACTATAAAGCAAATAGTATACTCTATTAAACTGTACAGCAAAGTTGTAAATGGATAGATACAGGGATGGATGGATGGATGGATGGATGGATGGATGGATGGATGGATGGATGGATGGATGGATGGATGGATAAAAAAAATGAATGAATAGGTAAATAAATTTGGATGGATGGATGGATGGATAAATAGATTGGATGGATGAATGGATGAATGGATAAAAAGATTGAATGAAAAGGTTAATAAATTTGGATGGATGGATGGTTGGATAAAATGATGAGATGATGGATAGATGGATAAAAATGAAGATGGTATGGAATTGGATGAAATGATTGATGGATGGATGGATGGATGGAGTGGATGGATGGATGGATGGATGGATGGATGGATGGATGGATGGATTGATTGGATGGATGGATGGATGGATGGATGGATGGATGGATGGATGAAATGGATGGATGGATGGATGGATGGATGGATGGATGAATTGGATGGATGGATAAATAGATTGGATGGATGGATGGATGGATGGATGCACAGATGGATGCACAGATGGATGCACAGATGGATGGATGAATAAACAAATAGATAAAATGACTGATGGCACATTATTTATAATACATATATCCTTTAAAAAAAGCCTTTTAATTATACAGTCTAAAAAAACTTACACACACACACACACACACACCTACACACACTACAGAACCCATTTTCTCACATATTCTCCTAAGACTTCTGCCATTAATACAAAACTAATAGTTTCACCACTGAGGCCTGACATTGACTGAGTTTAACTGTCATTTACACTGTTTACTGTGAGCAGATCTTTCTCCCAGCTTGGGCCGTTCTCCCCTTGACTGCTGCTTTCACACACACACTCAACCTGCTCACTCAGCTCGTGGGCCGAGTGCAGAGCCAAGCTGTTTTCCTGCAGGCTGCTGCTTGCTGGGGCGATCAGGCTCAGCTGCTTCTTCTGTCATGCAGAATGAAGACCTTCTAACAGCTCCTCATGCACTTAGGATGCTACGAGTCAAATTAGATCTTCGACGGGTTTTTAAGCACCGATGAGCACATACACTACAGTATACAGCAGAGACTTTAATGATACAGATTTTTTTTTGTACATCTGAGTAACCAGCTCATTTGGGACCGAGAAGATTACTTATCTCACCTTATAGAGAAACCATAAAGATCCGGGAGTATATGAGCTATTAAGCAGCTATTTCTGCTTATTCCTGTCTATCAGAAGACCATGTAACAGGAGGACATTCTTATAGCAGTTTAGCTAATGGGCTCACATTACAGAATTAACAGCTCAAACCTAAAAAGTTATTATCAATAAAGCAAGTTAAGGCTAGATTTTGCTACTTAAAACTGACGGTATACAGTTTATTGACAGTGTATTTATGTTTGCTTATGCCAGGACTTTAATGAATTCATTCATTTATTCATTTTAATAAAATTGAATTAAAAACTAAAAGAGTTCCATGAGCCAATATTTTAATCACAATAGAACACAGATAACATAACAAATCTTTAAACTAAGAAATTTTATACTTTTATGCACAAAATGAGCTCATTTCAAATTTGGTGCCTGATACAGGTCTAAAAATATTTGGGGCTGGACATGTCTATCATGATGTTGCATCTCCTCTTCTTTTCCAAACAGTTTAAAGATCGTGGTTATGAGTGTCTGGAGTTTTGGTGATGGAATTTGGTCCTATTCTTGCCTGATACAGGTTTCCAGATGCTGAAGAGGTCATGGTTGTTTAATGATGCGCCAAATGTTCTCTATAGGTGAAAGATCTGGACTGCAGACAGGCTAATTTAGCACCCAAACTCTACTACTACGAAGCCATGGTGTCATAATAGCTGCAGTATGTGGTTTTGTATTGTCCTGCTGAAATACACAAGGTCTTTCCTGAAATAGACGTCGTTTAGAGGGAAGCATATGTTGCTCGAAAACCTTTATGGTGCCTTAAAGTGCCTTCCAAAACATGTAAGCTGGCACTAATAAATCCACCAGATATGCTGGCTTTTGAACTGAATGCTGATAATACACTGGAAGGTCTCCCTCCTCTTTAGCCTGAAGGACACAACGTCAGTGATTTTCCAACAAGAATGTCAAATCTGGACTCAGATGTCTTTACTGACTGGTTTCTGGAAATGTTCCTGTGCTCATTTAGTAATGTCATTCACAGACTCATGTCGATGAGTGATGCAGTGTCGTCTGAGGGCATCCAACAAAGGTCTTTAGCCGTCTCCCTTAAGCACAGAGATTTCTCCAGTTTCTCTGAACCTTTTGATGATGTTTATGCACTGTAGATGATACGATTTCCAGTCTTTGGAATTTGACGTTGAGGAACAAGTTTTTTCCAATGCACTATTTTTAAACGCACTATAATTTTAGCCTATTTAATGGCTCCAGAAATTTTGGAGTGTATAAGATGAGGTTTTGCACCCAGCTCTGTGTACCCAGACCTCCCTGTAATAATATAATTTACTTCTGACCCTTAAGCCGAAGAAGGTTTCTCTGGAGCAACAGGAAGAGATCTACAGACTGCCATCAGGCCTAATCTCCCGCACAGCTCTGAGAGGGTCATGACCTTCTGTCCTGCAGTCATCTTGCGGTATCACAGTCCAATTTCCACATCTTTTCCCCTCGGCTGAGAGGGAGCCATTCATCTCTAAGCTCACCAGCTGCAGATAAATGTGTCCAAATTGAAAGGCTTTTGTGATGTAATGGTGTTGAGTTTACTCAAGTCGGCAGTGCCTTTGTTGCTTTTATTTCATTTGCTGCTCAGGAGAGCACACGATTTTTCAGCCGCTTGAAGGCAATTTTCACATTCATTACTCTGTCAGTTGTGTAACAGTTTTGGGGGAGTTTTTCAGTCACAGCATTCGGGACACATCAAAACTTATTTACTCCACACACACAAACACTACACAAGAAATGATATGTGTCCGTGTGCAAGATACTTAAACATTTCCTGTTTGTTTTGTCTAGATTTATTCCTTTACTCATCTGTGTTCTCCTGTTTTTTTATTCTTTTTATTCTGTTTATTATCTAATCCAAATTGTGGTTTGATAGACAGACAGACAGCCAGACATACAGATAGATAGATAGATAGATAGATAGATAGATAGATAGATAGATAGATAGATAGATAGATAGATAGATAGATGGTGGATAAATAACTCGAGAGAGCGATGGACAGACGGATGAATGAACGAACAGACAGACAGAAAGACAGATGGACAGAGGGACAGACAGACAGACGGTTGAATGAATAGATAGATAGATAGATAGATAGATAGATAGATAGATAGATAGATAGATAGATGGTGGATAAATAACTCGAGAGAGCGATGGACAGACGGATGAATGAACGAACAGACAGACAGAAAGACAGATGGACAGAGGGACAGACAGACAGACGGTTGAATGAATAAATGGATAGATAGATAGATAGATAGATAGATAGATAGATAGATGGATGGATGGATGGATGGATGGACGGATGGACGGATGGATGGATGGATGGATGGATGGACGGATGGATAGATGGATAAGCCGATCCATGGATAAATAGATCCTAGTCAGTTTCTATGTGCCTAATGCTCTACTATCCAAGTTCTCTGGTCTGATGGACGTTTTTGACATTTTTGATTATTTTACAGATTTCCACTGCACAACACACCCTGAGGACACCATTCTGTAAGTGAAACATGGTGGCGATTGCCTCACATTAAATAATACTCTTGTTCTTCTAGCTGTTTCTGCAGATAATCCTCTCTTCAACCAGTGACTTTTTGGTGTATATGAGATTGATTTCTTCTCTACATCATAGATGCCTAACATAACAATAACTTTATAATAAAAAATATTATTAGTATTATTATTAATATTATTATTAATATTATTATATACCTAGTTTATTCAACAGCATCTCATTCGCCCATTAACAAGCTAGACTTTCTCCTAAATTGCCAGTTTTTTTAACAATGGTGGCCTGACTGGAACCAAATGTTCTCTGGCTTAATTCTATCACTGTGTTTGATGTCTTAATCATTTCCTGACATGTCACTTCTTTTCTTCTATCACATGGTTGTACTTTAACAGAAAAGAGATTTGATTTTCCCAGCAGGAGGTTAGCCTATTATCTTTAAACGTAGCCACTTTCACAGACGGTCACAAAAGTGGTCACAAATTGAACATAAAAAAGAAGCAAAAATAATAAAATATTCCAAGCTGTTATTATTTGCAGCTACAAAGAGAGCTGGAATCGCTCCAGCATACAGATGGATTGGGTTTCATACAGTTTTGTCCTATACTTGAAACAATATATCAAAGGCCTAGCATTTTGGCTGGATGTTATAACAGTTTCCAGCACCCCGTTACAAAAAAATGCTTATTTTAAATTACTGCTTATTATTTTTTGAAAATAAAAAGGCAAAAGAAGACATTTGCTCCCTTGCTCGGTGCTAAGTAGGTGTTGCAGGCTTTTATAAAATCCAGATTGGACTGGTGTAATGTGTTGCTGGCCGGCTGCCATGTTGCCTCTTTAACGAATTTTTAGCTTGTTCAGAATTCAGTGGCTCACAACTTTACCAGGAAATGAGAACTTTAGCCAGTCTTACCTAAGCTACATTAAGTTCATGATGCTTAAAGATGCTTAAAGTAGATTAGCATAGCCATATCGTAATGATCTGCTGAAGCAGTTTAGCTACTCTTAACAGAGGCTAAACACTGTTTGACGCCGAAGTGAGTGGTCTGAACATGATACTATGTTAATTCTGAGCTACAAAGTGAAAGAAAACATGAATGCATGGAGTAAACATGTGCTAAAACATAATGATCATAGGTTCTTGATGTATTTCTTTAATGAGCGAACTTTACAGTCTCGTTGAGGAGACAGATTTTCAAGTAGGAATTTTCGAGATAATTACAAGATTTTTTTTCTAATGACATTAAAGTTTTTATCTCATTATAAATAACTTTGGCTTCTATTACATTATGTAATATATCATTTTGTGATATTAATATATAACATTATTACAACTAACATATATAGGGAAAATGTACAGACAGACACTTACGAATATACTTTCTGTTTTATTATTTGTTAAATATGTCATAAATAAATGTTTAGGAACATTTACATATTTAAATCACTTGTGTATATATTTTTTTTTCGGGCGGGGGGGGGGGGGGGTGGGGGGGGGGGGGGGGGGGGGGGGGGTGGGGTTAGGTAAGAAAAACAGAATAAAGAAAAAAAATGATGATGATAATTATAGACTAGTGTAGGAAGATAAATACACACTCCAGTCCAAAAAAAAACTATATTTTAGGCACAATTCTTACTTAGAAAATCTGAGGTAATCTGGGGTAACTCTTTGCTTAAGAGGGTATATTTTTAATAATCCAGCCCTTCTTGGTCAATTACCTTTCATTACTATGTTATTACTATGCTGCTGAAACCTTCCACATCACAGGGCGCTACTTTGCTAATACAAAAAGGAGAACGTTTTTTGTTTTTTTTTCTGTCTTATTCCGTTGCTTATCAAACGTCTGGCTTTTAATATTGTGATAAAAGATCTGAAAGAGCTGTACGACTGAGAAAATCTGATCGGAGTTTTCATAATTAAAAAAAATGACTTATATGTCTTAGCAAGCTTTTTATCGACGTTAGATTAACCCTTGTCTGGCTAGAGCATAATTGATTTAAAGAAAAGTATTTTTCATTTACATTTTTGTGTCAATTTGTTTTTCTGCTTATCAATTCTTAACTAAATGCTTGTACAAGGCATCAAATCTTTTGACGTAATTTTCGAGCTGACAAAACCATACGACGAATCGCAAATTAGCTCAAAAATCCTGGCACTGAAATAAGGGATATGTTTGTTTAATTCTATCTATTTCTAAGTCTTCACAGGGTCACTGTGATGCGCAGACATTTCTGATGTAGAGATATCATTTACTCTATCATCCTTTTTTGCCCTTTGTCCTCTCACAAGTTCATGTTTTTTTTTTTTATAAAATATTCTCTGCTGATATCATTTCACTTTTAGTTGTTGCCAGGACCCAGTTTGGCTTGCCGGGTGCGTTACCCTGCCGGGCAACTAGAGGGCAACGGAAAGACTTTTTGAGTTTATGTTGTAGACCATCTGCTCCGTGTTTGTTTATGTTGTCTGTGTCCTGTCACGCGATTCTCCTGTCCATGTGTCATGTTTCTATTGGTTTTCAGTTGTGTCTTGTCATTGGTTTATTTTGGTCATGTGTCACTTATTGTGTTTAGGTGTTTGTTGTTTAGTTTGATTGTTTTCCTAATCAGGTTGTGTATTTATACTCCTGTGTTTCAGTTTGTCTCTGTCTTGCTTTGTCGCTTGTCACGCTTAATGTCTATAACACGCTATAGAGGTTCAGGTTCAGGTTTAGGTTTATGTTCATGTTGGAACTGGCTGTGTTAGTGTCGCTTTATGTTTTTGTTTTTTCATGTTTTTGATTTGTTTGTCTTTTCTTTTTGTTACTTATATTTAATAAACGGTGTTTGCATCCAAATCAACCTTACGACTCCCGTTATGTTGATGAAATTGAATATAATAATATAATTGTTCGCTATAAAACTATTTTAAAACATATTAAAACCATTTCTGTGACCCTGGGGACCCTGGGATTAAGAAATTGACATTAAGATTTTGTATAAAATTTATATACTATGCAACACAAAAAATATTTATTCGGAGTTATAACAACTAATAAAGCAATTAATACTAATTTTACATAAAAGATTTCTAGCTACATTATGTAGCAAATATTTGAAAATTGTCCCCTATTAATTAAGCTAAAAATATGACCTCTATAAACCAGTTCTTTTAAACTTTTCTATTAGTCACTACGTCTGCTAAAGGGCACAAGCGGTGAGCTACGGCGGTTTTTTGATTAATAGCATTGTTGCAAAAGTCTGCAGTCATTCCACAGTTATCTTTGTGAAACAGTGAGGCCAAAGTTCACTAGGCCAGAAAAAACTTTACAGCTTGCATGATGTCATTGCCAAAAGTTGGGGGGTTTGTCCAGATAAGCGAACCAAATTCACATATAAACACAAAGGAAATCTTTTACGAAAATACCCTAACACATATTACAGTATCTTTTACAACCTGCGCCTCCTTCCACGAGTATAATAAACAGTGCATTTCCCAAGACTACAGATTCATATCAGGTAACGTGCACCAAAAACAAGCTGCTTGTTCGGATTTTTTCATTCAGATTTTTGGTTTTTCATTCTAATTAAAAGCCTTTTGAGATAAAGCCTTCAAAACAATAAAACAAAGCTAATTAGAACAAAAAGCGTCTACAGATAAACCACTGTGAGAGACAATCCCAACTCTTGTATGTCACAATGGCTCATTAGGGAAAAAAAACGATTTTACTGTCAGATCTTTGCAGATAAACTCTGCTCTGAAATCAACCCTGAAAGACTCACAGTATGAAGTAATTCTGCTGTCGCTGTTGTGTTGGCAGAAATGTGTGTGCCAGAGTCCAGAGGTGTTTTCCGGATTGCATCAAATGACCCATTTGTTGAGCAGAGATAAGTTTTTAAACTGTGAAGCCGATTTGATTTCACCCAGAAGAGACAAAGGGGAGAATTCAGGAGTTATTTAGGAGAGAAGATGAGGGAAAGTCCATCACTGGGAGCTTCAGAATTCACGCTCAGTTCCTGTCTCAACTTTGAGTTTGAGTTTGCAGGTTCATTTGTTTGGCTTGGGTTTTATGCCTTTACTTCTGCTTTTTGTCATTGTCTGCTTCTCCAGGAGGCACCGGCTTCATGAAGAAGGCTGGGTTTATGTAGCAGCGTGCAGCCAGCAGGATAGGAACAGCTACATACACAAGGTTAAGGGTCATGACCAGCCTCCACTCCTCTTTAGGGATGCGATAGGTAAAGGGTGTGCGAGAGTGTACAGATGCACCAATATACGTCCACTGCATCTGTGAGTGCAAATCATAAGACATTTAACTTACATTATTGCCATTTGGCAGACCTCCTTATTCTTACTATTAAATTAATCCTATCTATCTATCTATCTATCTATCTATCTATCTATCTATCTATCTATCTATCTATCTATCTACTTTCAATCACTTTCTATCTATCTATCTATCTATCTATCTATCTATCTATCTATTACTTTTTTTACTTTCTATCGATCTTTCTATCTATCTATCTATCTATCTATCTATCTATCTATCTATCTATCTATCTATCTATCTATCTATCTATCTTCTATCGATCTATCTATCTATCTATCTCACTTTCTCTATCTATTTTCTATCTCTATCTATCTATCTATCTATCTATATCTATCTATCTATCTATTTATCTATCTATCCTATCACTATCTAATTCTATCTCTTCTATCTATCTATCTATCTATCTATCTATCTATCTATCTATCTATCTATCTATCTATCTATCTATCTATCTATCTATCTATCTATCTATCTATCTATCTATCTATCTATCTATCTACTTTATTACTTTTATATTACTTTCTCTATCGCTTTCTATCTATCTATCTATCTATCTATCTATCTATCTATCGTTCTATCTATCTATATATCTATCAATCACTTATCATCTATCTATCTATCTATCTATCTATCTATATCATCTATCTATCTATCTATCTATCACTTTCTTTCTATCTATCTATCTATCTATCTATCTATCTATCTTTCTATCTATCTATCTATCTATCTATCTATCTATCTATTACTTTTTATTACTTTCTATCTATCTATCTATCTATCTATCTATCTATCTATCTATCTATCTATCTATCTATCTATCTATCTGTCTGTCTGTCTGTCTATCCATCCCTCCATCCATCCATCTATCTATCTATCTATATCTATCTATCTATCTATCTATCTATCTATCTATCTATCTATCTATCTATCTATCTATCGATCAATCACTTTCTATCTATCTATCTATCTATCTATCTATCTATCTATCTATCTATCTATCGATCAATCACTTTCTATCTATCTATCTATCTATCTATCTATCTATCTATCTATCTATCTATCTATCTATCAGATAAGCTAACAGATAAGTAGATAGACTGACAGAAAAGAGAAGGTGGCCATGATCGCTACTTTTAATTCCATTTTTTTAATAATAAGGCATGACACGGCTGAGTATCCAAACACGATTTTACCTGGGTTATAGCACCTGCTAGGAACAACGTCCAGTCCAGCATCCAGGTGCATCCCGGAACAGTCAGCCCATAGACTAACAGGGATAGCAGGGGAAACGCGTAGAAGAGATAGACCAACATCTACAATAGGACAGAACAGTAACATTTATCTAAACCAGGTTCTTGCAGGAGGCCACTGATTTGTTTAGAATAATTTAAATATGGTCAATAACAAATATCAGGATGTTAACCAGCACATACCATGACCTTCGGAAAGGCCACACTGTCCTTCATGTAGGGCTCATACTGGTAAATGTAGGTGAAGCACACATCCAGTGTGCACTCAAGAACTACCTGTGAGACATTCCACAACATTTAGGAAATATTCTACCCCAAAACATTCAGATTTAACAACATGAGGGTTAAACCAAAATAGGGAGGGGGGAAGGAGGGGAATAATGAAAGGAAGGCAGGAAGGAAGGAAGGAAGGAAGGAAGGAAGGAAAAGAGGAAGGATGGACAAGAGTAAAGAAGGAAGGAAGGAAAGAAAGAAAGACAAGAAGAAAGAAGGAGGAAAGAAAGGAAGAAAGAAAGAAAGGAAAGAAAGACAGGAGGAAAGACAGGAAAGACAAGAAGAAAGAAGGAGGAAAGAAAGGAAGAAAAAAAAGAAAGTCTGGGTAGTATGAACTATATTAGAGTAATGAACAGAAAAAGAAAAAGAAAAGACTTACAAATCCTCGGAATAGAGTGAAGGCCATGGCCCCGAGTACAGTTAGTGTAAGAAGAAAATCTTTGGGGCGAAACAGAAGCATTTTCTTCTGTTCTTCTGCAACCTACAGAAAAAAACGTCTTTAAAATCACACCTTAAAAACACAGGTTCTCTATACACTATTTACGCCACAACAACATCCTATCCTCTCTATATAATACATTAGTCAATATTAGCTATTCGATCTATGGTAAACAGAGTACACCAGGCACTATAGAGTAAATACTGGGTATACTATGCAGCATTTAGTATATAATTCACAGCCTATGGTATAGACCGGTGGTTCCCAAGGTGGGTGGGTGCCGTAACAACTAGTACAGGGTGCCGCAGAATCTCAGCCTAAAACAACTATTCTACCAGAAAGTATCATTTTACAGCATATATATTTTAAAAATATAAAAAAAACGTCAAAATATGACTACATTACACTGTAAATACTCTTCACTATACTGTACAATTTACAATATATTTTATACACTACACTATATTTTTTTATATATATTTTACAGCATTACAGTGTGTGCTATACACTATAAACTCTACAGTACACACGGTAGTAGACAGCATACACTTCATGGTATACGCTTTACACTATCAACCAGTGCAATTTACACTCTATACATTTTATTTAATATGCAAGTGTGACATCATAGATTTTTTTTTTAATTTCATTAGGAACCTCACCTTGTCTGCAGGGATGATTGGCAGCTCTCTGGGTCTGTTAAAAAGCTTTACTGCTGTCCACATGGAGAGGAACAGGAAAAAGAGGCTAAGCCCAAAAGCTGGGTAAATGTTCTTGGCATGTTTCCCTGCAAAAAAAAAAAAAAAAAAAGAAAAAAAGTGATTGTAGCTAGGCTAAAAATAAAAAAGGGGTGTGATATTGCACAAATACATAGTTAATAGAAGTTGCATTTATTCAGGTGTTTTTTAGTTTATGAATTATGGGTAATCCTGGATCAGGAAGAGGTCAAAATCTTACCTATAACAATGCTTGAAACTAAGACGATCTGATTGGCTATCATGGAGCCGGTCCAGAGAACAGCTAAACTACGATAGGGCTTCCTAAAGAAAAAGCAAGACATGTTAACCATTTTGATAAGGAAAAAAAAGCATGTAAACTTTTAATATCATTTAATATTCATTACATCAAGAAACAACTTTTTTTTGTATTTACCCTATCCGCATGCGGTAAACGATAGCAAGGAGCAAAACAAAATGCACCCCACCATTCCAATAGTTCTTCATGATGCAATGTGCTGTATTTAAATATGGTTCACCCTGCAGCAGAACACAGTCTGTGTTTAAATCGCGGTTTAAGTGTGTATTAAGTGTGTATGTGTTTGTGTTTTACATGAACCTTATTAAAGTAGAAATCTGCGACGCCTTTGATGAATCCATCCAGCTCAAGAGCACACATAAGGTCAAAGATTGAGGTGAAAGAAAACACAACAAATACTAAAAGAAAGACAAAAAAAGAGCAAAATAAAGATCAAAGTTAGCCCCCAGGGTCTGCTTTTCATTCTCTGACTCCCTCTCTATCAACCCATGCTCTCCCCCCCCCTCTCCAGTCTTCTCTCCATCACTCTTTCACTTTCCTTTCCGCTCCAGCTATTGATTTCTCCCTGACTGTGAGTTTATGATGGCCTGTGGCTCTGTAGGTGAAGCCGGATCTCAATCACTGACAAACAGACCTGCCTTTCCTTTGGCGCACAACCACCATGCTGAATAGGACATCTTTTGGTGTTTAAGAATAGCCACATCAGACCTAGCAGCAGGGTGAGGGTGGAGGCACAGGGGTGAAAATTAGGAGTGACAGGAAAACTAAGTGAGGGAGGTGAACACCCGGGGGAGCTGTGAGGCTCAGCTGCTGATTGATTGCTGTGTTGTTTTAAAGATGAGTTCTCTCCATTGCTTGCTCGAGGATTACAGACAGTCTTTAACTGCTTTCTCTGGATTCTCTAGCATTATGCATACAAAAATCATACCATTTGGTTCTTACACCAGTCTTACCGTAAAACAGGGAGTCCACCGATTTTTCCTTTCGAACACAAAGATACGCCACAAATAAAACTGCGGCAAGAACAGCGACTTCTACCCCCAGTATAACCAATGACCTAAAGTAAAACATACAGAGTACAGGGGGAACTGAGAATAAAGGCAAACATTGTTTAACTTTAAATATATTTTTGGGCTGTTCTGGCTGTTCGATTTATGGGGTTGCAGCATAGATTCCTTTATTTACACACATTTCAATATATACCTTCATTATACATCACAGAGATCACAAACTGGTTTTATCTGAACATTCCAAAATGTTTGCCCAGTTTTACAGTTTTGACATTGACAGGAAAAGAAGGAGGGAAAGAAATGAAGGAAGGAAGGAAGGAAGGAAGGAAGAACCTGGTTTTATTTGTACACTCCAAACTTTTTGTCCAGTTTTAACAGGAAAAGGAAGGAAAAGAATTCAGGAACAAAGAAAAGAAGGAAGGAAAAGAAATGGAAGAAAGAGGAGGAAGGAAGGAAGGAAGGAAGGAAGAAAGGAAGGAAGGAAGGGAGAAAGGAAGGAAGGAAGGAAGGAGAAAGGAAGGAAGAAAGGAAGGACAAAAAGAACTGGAAAGCGTTAAAAATTACAGTTTTAACAGGCAAAAGAAAGGAAAAAAGAAGGAAGGAAAGACAAGAAAGGAAGGGAGGAAGGAAGAAAAGGAGGAAGGAAGCAAGAAAGCAAGGAAGGAAGGAAGGGAGAAAGGAAGGAAGAAAGGAAGGACAAAAAGAACTGGAAAGCGTTAAAAATTACAGTTTTAACAGGCAAAAGAAAGGAAAAAAGAAGGAAGGAAAGACAAGAAAGGAAGGAAAAAAGAAATAAAGGAAGGAAGGAAGAAATTTTCTTTGTTTATTCCAAACTTCTTGACCTGTTTTAATAGGAAAAGGAAGGAAAAGAATGCAGGAAGGAGGAAAGAAAAGAAGAAAAGAAAGGGAAGGGAGGAAGGAAGGAAGAAAAAGGAAGGGTAGGAACTGATTTTATTTGTATATTTTAAACTTAGTTTTATAAATATTGCAATTCTATATTAATCTATATTCTTGTGTGTTTTTTAATATTAATGATATTTTTAGAATGAAAGACGAGCGACTATCCAAATAAAGCCACTAATTTAACCTGCTTTAAGTATATACAAATAAATAAATAGATAATGAACTGACTTTTGAACAGAGGTTTCGGGCGGGTAAATCCGGTACTTTTGCCTGCTTTTAAAGTCGTGAATCTTTTCAGTTGTTCTGTAAAGCTCTAGATTATGTTAACTAGGAATTACTGATTGAATTTTTTTATGGCTGTGTGAAGTAACTTTGTATTTCCAGGCGTTCTATTAGCAATTTTGGGCCCTGTGGAAGAGTATACCACACCCGTTCTGAATCTTTCCTTCTTAGTGGCGGCCGTGGTTGAGCTCTGTACTTAACCGCTCATTTCATCAGACTACCAAAATAAACTTTTATATCCTTTTGCAGAAGCAAAATACTCTTTTAATCCACTGACACTGAAGACTGAAGACCTCAATCGGACTAAACTTCTTCTTATTAAAAAAGTTTGATCAACTACTCTGACATACACACAAAATAAAAAATTAAGTTTACTAAAATCCTAAACTATAATCAATGCTGCTGGAAATTAATCAACACCTTCTGACCACCCATCACATTTAAAATTCGGTGTGTTGGGAAAAAAAAAAACACTGTAACTTACGATTTTAAAGCAGAAACGTTGTTTGATGCATAAAGTACAAGTGGTGCCGTCAGAGATAAAATAAAAGTCAGGATCTCCTTTGGAAAAGCCATCCTTTCTCCAATAGAAGGATAAAATTAGTCAATAGAATAAAAGATGAAGGATATTTTTATGAATCATGCAGGTTGTACATAAATGTGGTATCGGGAGGTGAAATGCAGCTGTGTCTCACTGCCAGCACACCGGTTCCATACAGGCTGAAGCTGGGGGTAATCTATAGGGCTCTGTGTCAAAGTCCATGGCTTGGGAAAGGAGCTGTCGATACGTAATATTGATAATAAAAATGTGTATTTACCGCTGATTTCCGTAAGGGGGCGGTGAAAAGCTTTGGAAATACAAGGTGAGAAAATGAGTGGTTTTGCCATTGATCATCCTGTATACTTATAAGCGCTGCACACTGATACAGAAGCCTAAAATTTAAACATATGAATCAGAATAACTTTTATATTAATTAGCTTCATATGGTTAAATTTATTTTAATAATAAGTTTTCCATTTATTTGTTTGCTAAGTGTTTTTTCCCCAGTGGCTTCTAGGCCCTTTCCTGGGACTAGGACAAGATGCCAGCTAACACATTTATACCCACTGTAGCATGTCGCTAAGGGGAGAGTGTTAGGATGATTCTAAGGGCCCAAGCACTTTTGGGGTCCCCAGAGTTGTTTTGTTAGTAGTAACAGTGCAGAAAGGGTGTGATAGAGGACCCCAATTTTTAATTGCTAGTGGTGTCCCTGCTGGAGTGAGACAAAAATTCAGCCCTGTCAATTAAGAAAAGAACAAATGGGCTGGTGATTAAATGTTTTGTTAGCCGATCTGTCTGGGAAAAAGAAATTATGCTGACATTTTTGACAAAAACATAACACTGCCACAAAGACCTGAGCACCATCAACTAATTAAGCAGAAAAAGAATAAGAGCTCAAAAATATTATGTATTGGCCCAAAAAGTATGTTGGCTCAGTGTAAAAATGCCAGATGGCCAGTCTGCCCCTGGAAGTCATGGCATGACAGTCTTGTCAAGTAATGACAAGATATTAATAATGATGAACAAAAATATCGAAACAGCCCAAAACATTACACATTTAAGGAAAAAACATTTTTCATGTCTATATTCTTGAATGTAATCTTAGTAACACCATCTCTTCTATCTCTTTTAGATTTTCTTTAAAGTCTTTCACTTGTAATTTTTTTTTTGCTTTTTGTGTTCATTTAGGTGTGTTCTTTTTTATATATATATACATTCACTCATAAATTCAGTCATTCATTTATTCAGTTATTCATTCATACATTCAGTAACTGCTTTATTCCAACCTAGGTAAATTTCGGGACTATGTCACAAACTGCTGTAGGACTGGGTTGTTTATTCTGGCCAGGTTTAGGATAGATCTGGAGCCTATCCTGAAAAAGTGGGGGAAGTCGTAGCAATTTGATTAAGGTGTTGGACTGCTAATTGAAAGATGGGGTTCAGGTTTACCCCCACCAAGTTGGGCCCTGAGCAAAGACCTTAAACCCCAAATTGCCTAATTTTATAAATGAGATAAAAGTAAGTCGCTCCGGATAAGGGTATCTGCCAAATGCTGTCAATAAAAATGCAATGTTAATGTCAGCTAAAATTAAGGGGAAGTTGTACAAGACAGTGGTGAGACCTGCTATGATGTATAGTTTAGAGACAGTGGTGCTGAGGAAGAGACAGGTGGCAGAGCTGGAAGTAGCAGAGCTGAAGATGTTGAGGTTTTCTTTGGGGAGTGACAAGGTTGGACAGGATTAGGAACAAGTTCATCAGGGGGACGGCTCATGTTAGATGTTTTGGGGAGAAAGTAAGGGAAGCCAGATTGAGGTGGTTTAGACGTGTACAGATGAGGAATAGCGAATGTATTGGTAGGAGGATGTGAGAAATGAAGCTAACAGGTAGAAAGCAAAGAAGAAAACCAAAGAGGAGGTATATAAATACGATTAGCGGGTGTGAGTGAAGAGGATGTAGAGAAGGGTTAGATGGAGACAGATGATTCGCTGTGGTGACCCCGAAAAGGAAAACAGCCAAAAAGAGAAGATGAAGATGAAGAAAGGTAAATGAAAACAATGGGCTCCAAACTGGAGTGCACCCTGGACAAGGCTATTGTTTATAATAATAATAATAATAATAATAATAATAATAATAACGCTGGTTTATAGTGGTGGTGATGGTAATTACAACCATGTAACACCATGTCTTTCGCTTATTTCATTGCTAATAGTGTTATAATACACACATCATAATGCTTAATAACAATGTAATAATATAGAGCCGTGTAGCATGACACAATTACATTTTTCGGGAAACGGGTGAAGAACACGGAGGCCTTCAGTCTCGCTTATATTTTTACGTATCCGTTTGTTTGTTTGTTTGTGTGTTTTTCAGGAGTTTTTTTCTGTTTGCTTGAGTGGATCAGAAACACAGGATTAAACTTTCGCCATTATTCAGCAGGCGAAAGGAGTGACGTCACTGAGTGACGGCGGCGGAAGATCCCCCCCCCCTTCCTAAAATTAAGATGGCGACGCTGACCAGGAAGTGAGATAAACAACCGTGCCGAAGAAAATATGGATTAAATTCGGAATTTTATACAGACCAAAAACATTTTCGCGACTGGCGGTCGCCTAGTTTTGGGGGGGAAATTTTAAGGAAATGAGTTTTAATTGTATCCGGTAAGTGGGATCGTTACGTCCGAGAGAGAGGGGGAAAAAATGTCGCCAATAGACGCTCGCGTATATCTTTAGCTCGGTTAGCAAGCAGGCTAACGAGTTTGCTAGTCGCTGGTCAAACAATAGGGGTTTGGCCTTGGTAATCATTTTGGAATAACGTGAATTAAATAGCATAACGCCTAAAACAACTCTTATTATACGCTGTCACTAAGAAATTTTACATTTTTAAAAAACATTGGCGGTAAACCGGTAGTAATATAGCGAGTAAAGTTAAGTAGAAACATTTCGTTAAAGGTTTGGGTAGGATAAGTTAGCTTGTTGCGCTGACTAGCAGTGGTGAAAGAAAAGGCAAATTAATTGTGGCTTTAGTAAAATCTCTTTTACGCTTGACCTCATAAGTGAATAATGTGACGTGCATTAACTTTGCCGTGAAACCTAGAAAAGATGTAAGTCTAAATGTCGACAGTATAATTTATTTCTTTTAAACAAAATGTAGTTTTTTCCCCTTCCATACACGTAGCCATTTCAGTCACTGTCCTCTAATATAAGTTATTAAATTAATGAGATTGAGTTGAGAGGGGCAATCATTCTTATCCACATGTTTAAGTCTAAAACAGAATTACAAAAACTCAATGGTGGGTAAAAGAAAATACAATAGAAAAATTACCATTTTTATTTCTTTTAAACAAGTCCTATTATGCCTATTTGCTACCCTATAACCGGGATTGTCTTGTTAACTCTTTCTCTCTCTCTCTCTATCTTTCCTTAGAGATGGCTGGAATATGATGAAACGCATCGCTCCATTGGGCACGCCGGCCTGCTCAGTCCCTGTGATGCTGCATAGAGTCTGATGTTCATCTGTCGTCATGGACCCTGAGGACTTCCTGAACCCGGAGAGCCCCAAATACAATGCGCCCAGTCCTCCACTTCCCAATGTCAGCGAGGTAGCTTTTTGTCTGATCGTTTTCAGAACAAAATGGTATTTCCTTTCTTACTTGTCGTGTACCATCAGAAAAGGTGGCAAGACAGCAGTTTTGTTTTTGTTTTTTGGGCTGATAAACAAAGCTTAACATCCAATATAAACACAATATACACAATATACATTTGTATAATTCTAAGAAAACTTAGTTTTTGTACTTAGGCTGAACGATTAATCGAAAACAAATCGCGATTTATATACGCTGCAATTAGCTAATCGCAAAAATGTGAATGCGATATAAAAAGTCCCAGAATAAATGCATGACTGCTCTCTTTGAGTGACAGTCATACCAGCCAATCATGTTCGTCCAATCAGCATGTTGGCCATGTGCGTGTAACGCCCACCATTAGAAAAACAAAAAGCGTGGTGGAGCGGGATTAGGGCTACTTCTAAATCGGTGGAATCATTTGCGAAATTAATACGTCTGTAATATGGGTTTATTTCAGCTTCGAAGTGACAGACACTAAACAAAAAAGGCGTTTGGCAGAGTAAAAAAGCACCACAGGCGGCTGTTTGCGGAGTGTGTTGCTAAAAAGTTGTCAGAAATTTCTGCCAACACTTTGTCTAAATATAAAAATATAATTTCAGAATTGTTTGCGGCTTTTACAGCATATAAAAAGATGTTACACAAACACGTGGAGATAACTAACGCCATAATCCGCTACCTCACTAAAGACATCGTGCCTTTTAATGCAGTCACAAATAGGGGGTTTAAAACCTCATCCGAGCGCTGGATAATAGACATAGAATTCCCTCCCAAACATATTTTAGCCTCCCAAACAAATAGGGGGTTTTTAGCTGAATAGAATTCCCTCCCAAACATATTTTAGCTGCATTGTAACCTACAGCTTTACACTAAATAATGTAAAGGCGGAATATTACGCCATAACAACAGACCTGTGGTTAAACCGGACGACTGAACCGTATCTTAGTTTCACTGTGCACTATATTAGTACTGACGTCCAGCAGAACTACTAATAATATAGCTAGACTACCTGCCTTATTATAAAAATAGCTGGTTTACAAAAGGTCATTTTTTTTTGTTTTTATTGGCAGTGTTTTGCACTAGTGGAAAAAAAAGAATATCTATCTATCTATATATTTATATATAAATATGTTATATATTTTGTTTTTGTATATTTTTGTGTTTTTGGTTTTTATTAAAATGTATTTGGTTAGCACTGACTGCATAAAAGCAACAAGAAGCCAACTATCTGTTTGGTAGAAAGGCTGCCTGACTACAAGAAATTAAGAAATCTCTAAAGTGTGTGCTGCACAATGTCAACAAGACTAAATCGCAATAGCTGTATAAAAAAAAAAAATAAATAAGAAGCAATTAGATATTTTCCCTAAATCGCACAGCCCCACTGCTAAATCTGTTTTGACCAGCTTACTTTTCTCTGCCGTGACATTTTGCAACACTTTTTGGCACAAACCACTTCAGAAACCACTGACGCTTTTCTGAATAGGATATCAACATGCCGCTCCAATAAAAACACCTCCCGCACTACTGGGCTTGTCATGGTAACCTTAAGGGCCACTTCCTTCATCAGTGCAGTGGTTGCATGCTTTCGTATACCAAGTGCCTATTGCACATTTCATCAGTAAATGTAAATGGATCGCTAGATCTTTTGACACAATTTTTTCTGCATCCTTTTAATGTGGTATTTGTGGGGGGGGGTTTCTCCTTCAGAGTCAGCTGTTTACCTGTAACCCGTGGTCATTTTCCCAGCAGCCTCAGTTTAACCAGTACAACTATCCACCTATGCAACAATCTGGGAGGTAAGTAACTAGTCATTTTCTCCATGACCGTCTGACTCTTGGATCCAGAATGAGATGTAAGATCATAAGTTAGAAATGAAATTGCTTGCAGATAAAAGGAATAAATGTTGATGAAGCACATTTTAATTTTAGTTGCATAGGAAATAAATGCGTTTCAAGGTATCAATGTTCCAGCTATTTTCTTCCTAATGAGTTCTGCTGTTATAACAATGCAGTTTGAGGAGTTCAGCTACGGCTACCAAGCATGCTCAGACATGCATATAATTGCACACCTCTGGCTGATAGAGATCTTTTGTTCAGTGCTGCGGATAGCTGGCTCTTTTTTTTTTTTTGAGTCATTTTTGAGACTCGTCATCTTTTTGTATAGGCTCGGAACATTGAAATATGTCATTGTTTATTAGGCAACACCGTTTCTTTTTTGTGCAGCTAACAAGCATTTCTTTTGTTAAGACCTTAAACCACCACAGGAAAGCAATTATCTGACTTTCTTTAATGTTTATTTCATTTGTATGGCTGAATAAATTTAAGCCAGTTCTGGTCTGTTCTGTTTGGCTTGCCATAACAGATGATTACGTTTTGTTCTGTTATTATGTGGAAACACTTATTAGTTTAAATTGATTAGTACCACCCACATGTATTATATGTTCCGATCTTTTAGACAGTTTCAAGTCAACCCCCCACCTGTGGATGATTTCAGCGCTTTCCCCGACGTAGATTTCTCGGACCTCACAGCAGGCAGAAATGGAGACCTTGCACAGGTAAGTTTGATGTCTGATCTCAGTTGGTCTTTGCTTTATGTTTGATTCCATGTGATTGTTCGAGAGTGGCTGATTTTACATTGATTGCTTAAACGATCTTTTCAGTTTGATCGTTTACGATTGTCTGCAATCAGTCTAATTACTGGAACGGCTGCTTTTACTTTGATCTCCAAATTTTTCAGCTTAATGGCTTAAACACAATCTGGTTGGTTTAGAGTCACTGGTTGCAATCGGTGTGACTTCCACTTTCGGTTTCTTATTTAGTTGGCATATTCTCAGTCTGAGTGTTATGCATAGTAAAATCACTCATGTTTGCTGTTTAGTAAAAGTCTCATGAAAGTGAAGAAAAATGAGAGCAAAGAATTTCATCCACAATGTGTTCATTACTTTATACATAAAAAGGTTAATCAAGTTAATGCAATATAAATAAATACAGCAATATTTACATTTACAGCATTTGGCAGATGCCCTCATCCAGAGCGACTTACATTTAATTCTTTAATACAACTAAGCATTTGGGGGTTAAGGGCCTTGCTTGAGGACCCACCAGTGGTAACTTAAAACTACATGCTAAATTATAGTTAAGTTTATTTTACATGTATTTGCAAGAATGTTTTTACTGAAAAACTAAGAAACCCCTTTGAACAACCGAAAGCTTTAATACATGTTCAGATAAACGCTCTAACAGTAATTCTTTAAGAGCTGCAATAACAAGCTGCATACATTCAAAAATACAGTTGGCAAAAGGTTGTCCACCATTTTTTTTTAACCGAGGAGTTTCAGAAACTTTGACTATGCTTTTTTTTTTTTTTTTTTTAAAGGAAACATGGTGAGTATAACTGAAACAGTGAAAATTTTTGTTGTCAAATTGTCGCTTAACTGTGTCATAATGTAAAGGCCTGCAATGACGCAGTTTAACCAGTGTGGCGCTGTAACGCAAGACTGTACTTCGGTGTACATCCAGAAAAAGGCACGGCACTTGTCAGAATCCATTGGAGTGTAACAAAGGCAATCCGGTAGAGTGCGGGCGCACAAAACTACACACACAATTTTTTTAGCAGAGCAGCTAGGGATTAGGGCCTTGCTTAGGGGCCCAGCGAGGTAATCAAATTTACAACCACTGAGTTACCGCCTCAACCTTAGACAGTAGGTATTGTGTGATTAATTTAACTAATTGTAATGGCGGAAATGGTTGCTGGTTAATTATTTTAATAAACGTTGAATAATCGACTATTAAAATAATAGTTTAATGGCAGCAGTAATAATAATAAGCACTTTATTAAAAGAGCTTTTGGTATCGTCACTAGACATATTTGTATCAATTCATTCATCACAAAGGATAACAATAATTAAAGCAGTGTATGAAGGTATTCTGCAAGTCGAATGAGTCATCAGAAGCTAGCGTGTCTGTGTGTGTGTGTACCAGTGTTCTAAACTTTCCTGGAAAAGCACATAAGGAGGAGTCTTTATAAACACACACTTCTGTTTAGCGGAGGTTTATTGTGAGTCCAGATTCAGAAAAGCAGCAAGCAGATAAAGTGTTGTTAAGATTTCAAACATAATTAGATGTTAATGGCGAGCGCTTGAATGCAGCATCGGCAATTGCTGTATGAGAAATTTCTAAGCTAGTGTCGCCATGGAAACTGCTTTGAATAATTCTTCTTAAAAAGCTGCCAGATTACCACATGTTCCTATAGAGCCTGTCATATGATTTTAAGTAATCTTGATCAACACTCTTACAAAAGCGTCATTTCCTGAAATTAGACCACCCCACCCCTCTGTCTCAGTTTCTTTTACACATGCACAAAAAAAACACACACACGCTCGCGCACACATACAAATGCAGCCACAGAGATATTTATCCATGCCCTTTGGTGTAATTGTGAAAGTCGTACCTGTATTACTGGTTGTGGGACAAGATTGAAATACACTGGAAGTCAGGTGGATGGTTACCGTGAGTTTAGCCTGAGTTTAGAATCCTCCTACCAGGCCATGTCCCTGGTGGTTAGTGGAGATCGCTAGAGTTCTTGGTTATTTTGTGTGTGTGTGTGTGGTTTTTTTTTTTCTTGTTTGGTTGTTGGTGTTTGTGTTATTTTTTAGAGATGTTATGTTATGTCGTGCTGTATTTTTGTGATGGACACTTTGCTGGGGTTAGGACATAGATAATAGGGCTGCACAATATTAAAAAAAGAAACGATATGCAAACGCATGCTAAATAATGCAAAAGTCATTATGCGGTACAATATTTTTAAAAAAATGATATAATCAACATGTCATTCTTTAAACACATTGTAGTTTTTCCCCTTTACGTTACCACTCCAGATTTGCTTGTTTTGAATAAAACTACAGTCTGCATGTGGTCGTCAATTTTAAAACCCAAATATCCTATCAAGATTAGCTCACTATGAAAGCGTCGCAACTGTCGTCTTTAGGGCTGTTTAAAAATATATCGACACATCTGTCTATCTATCTATTTGTCTATCTATCTGTCTATCTATCTATTAATACGATAGTCAAACCTTTAGTATTGATACATATCGATACATACCAATTTAAATATTATACGTTAAACACATTATATTTACATACTATTTCATTAAGCCTAAGTGTGTGGCTTTGTATGTCTTGTATTTTTAGCTATTATTGGTTTTTCTATGAAGTTTTGCAATATATCGTGATATATTGTATCGTGGCCCATGTCCCATATTGTGAGGCCCTTGCCAATACACAATTGTCTTGCATCAAAGTACGTATGATGCAAACCATTGTGATATACACATTTGCAATATTTTGATCATTTTCAGGGCTTGCAAAATCACTAGTGCAGCCTCCCAGGGGCTATTGTTTCTTCCAGTCGGGCTCTCTAAATGTATCCATTCCCTGCCGGTTGGGCTTTCTTCCAGGGAGGAAAAATATGTTTCAATGCTTTTGCATTCTCTTACAAATATAGTAATTATGTTGTCTGTAATTTTCGGGCATTCTGAAGCCACTAAATGCGCGTTTCAGTGCGCGCTCGGTTTTGACTTTCAGTTTTAATATGCGATCGTGCCAACTGTGTATAGGGAGCAGCAGTAGTGGAGCAACAGAGTAAGATGAGCCATTTTTATGGTCTTCATCATTGTGACATTTCTGAAAGTTTTGTCTCATAATCCTGACACCAAACAAAAGTGAAAGGTTCGGCCTATTCTGTAATCAACAGACCTTTGATAACTTATATGGATAAAAGATATTCTGCAAAAAAAAAAAAATTGGTGTTGTAGCACAACCTACACCATGTGTGGGGTAAAAACAAAAACATATTTCAGATAAAACCTTTTTTTTAATTCATACAGTCAAGGAAAAGAGTAAAACAGCTAAACTGAGAACAACAACCAGGAAACATAGACTTATAACATATGCTATTTGTTAAATATGTTAAATATTCTAAAATTAGGCAAGTTTAGAATCAGCTATTTCTTATCAGATGTAAAGTCTGGGCTGTCATCAGAACGGTCATTTAATAAAACACTTCCTGGGCACTTTCACCACACTTTCGTCTGAGCCACTGTCTTCAGGAATCTTTTTTTTGCTTTCCAGTAGCAATTAAAATTTTCTCTAAATCAGCTTAAATCTGCACATGAAGAGAATTCACTACAAGAGCAAAAACATTTTTCGACAGATTTCTTAGCACATGCCGACAGACTGTGAGGGAATGGTTCCTTCTTCCTGTTAATGTTGTCACACTTTTCTAGAGACCAGGAATTGCTCATCTTACCCTGCCTGAAGGGCTACCAGGAATCTGTAGCAGTTTGATATGTTGTGCAGACCCTAACAGCTAACTGAATTTTTTTTAACTTTATATTACGGGTAGTATTATTTTTTTGATTGCTTATCTTTCTTTGCAATTTGGTTCTTTCGGCTTCTTGCAACTCTTATATGATAGCCAAGCAATTTAAACTCTTTAAATTGTTTAATTTACATACAAAGAATGTAGTAAGATTTTTTTGGGGTGTATTTGTTTAGTCCGAATCTACTAAAAGATGACAAATGCATAAATAAAAGCCCAGGCCTAACCGCATGCATGCATGGATGTGATGGATGTTTTCTGTCTAGAAGGCCATTATTTAATTAGAACAGAAACTATTGCATTATTAGATTAAAAATAGAGATTAGCATAAAATACTAAGCAAATGTCATACAAGTTTTCAGGTTGTAAGCAAATTAGTTGATTTGCAAGTTGTTAGAGATGTCAATAAAGTGAATGGAAATAAAGACAAACCGAATATAATCCACTTTTATATTTGCAGCACTTTTTTAGCTGCTTTGTTAATGTCTTGGGGGAACCTGGCAAACGTATACCTACAGCCGTTTAGTAAACCTGTTTAATTAGCACCCACCAATAGCGTTTGAATGCAGCCCCCCCTCCACCCCCCAAGGAACTAGCAGACATTGTCAAAACGGCCACTGTGGGGCGCTCTCATTCCTCTTTGAGTATCACTACTCTATTATTTGTTTGGCACAAAGCATTGTCATAAAATCCTTGTACAAAATATAGATGAAGATTTGGGGTCACTGGGCAACAAACCAGCAAAAGAGAGTGAATCCTCTGGGTGATTATAAACGATAGAGGAGGGGAAGGAGGGAAAGTTACACTGTATTTACAGGAGCTTTAGTATATCCACCGAAGGCAGGGTGAGGGCTTGTGTTCCTCATCTCTATTCTGTAGTATAGAAATCGCCAGTTTGGAAATTTTTTTGTACATTTGATCATTGTATGGACTTTTTCCGAGTTAATCATCTCTTAATCCAACCCTTCTTTTGTTTTTGTTTGTTGTTTAAAGCGTGGCGCTGTATGTGTAATCAGCACTTCTCTGGCATCCTGAAATACCTATTATGCTGCTGTCAGTCAGCCTTCTTTTACCTCTGCCAAATTGTCAATCTTTTTTTTTTTTTTTAGCAGCTAGGCAGGATGTGTAACTGGAGGTTTACCTTTCTGCACCACACTACACTACAGTCAGTAATCATTTTGCTACTATTGGATGTTGCAAACGATTTCACTTTTGCACCAGTATTTCTAAGACAGCACCTTTAATGGCTTTGACTGAAGCTTTATATTGACATGAGAGCCGCTGGATTATAAAACAGACTGTAGAAAAAAAAGAGCTGACATCATGCCAAGAGAATTCCTTATCTTCTGTGTACAGATGCATCTCCGGTTCACTTCCGGCTTAGGCATTGCAACACACACACGCTTCCAGAGCAGGCTCTCGTTTTTCGTCCCGCAGCGAAAATGCAGAAATGAGATTTTAAGGCTGTCATTTGTTTGTTTGCAACAATGTGGGTTAATATGCAAAGGGCACGGAACCAATCTACGTTAATATGTTCATTTGTGTGATTTGTTTAAATGTCTGAAATTTCTGGTTTAGTGGGAATTAAATGGAAACACAGTTCAGTGGAACTAGGTGCAGTTCCAACTAATGCAGCTCCCTGGCGCTTAATGCCTGATAAGGAATGTGAAGGAGAGTCCCAGAAAAAGAAACCTCCAGCCACAGGGTTACAGTAAACGTTTCAAAACATTCAAGTTTTTTTAAAAAACCACCCAGTCTAATAAGAAAGATCTGTAAACGATTTTATTATACCTAGTGAAACGTTTTATTTCATATTCATAACCCCTGGGTGCCTTTTTACATAATGCTTAATAACAGCTTCATTTTAACTTGTCACAGGGAGCTTGACTGCTTGCATGAAATATCCCGTGCTTTTCCGGCTCACTAATGTTATTTGAGTGGTGTTATTGTTTTCAGTTTTGCTTCCTTTTTTCATATATATATAATAATTTTTTTTTTCTTTTATAAAATGCAGGATCTGCCATGTATGGACGACCTGTCCAATGCATCCCTGTTCTCGTCTACCCCTGACTCTCTCTCGGAATATGCTGACCCTGCTGGCTTTGGCATCGATAGCTTGTCCCAAATACCCAGCGAGGGCTCTGCCTCGACACCAGCATTCTGGGACACACCTGGACACAGCCAGAGACAGGTGAGTAGTCACACACACACACCTGCGTTATCCCTCTACATTTTAGGACGCCTCCGAGAGGAGTGTTTTGTCTGCTATGCATCCTGTTGTCTTCTGTGTTTACACACAGACACACACTCCAGCAGGCATCAAAGAAGATTTTAATTAAACAAAGGCAGCTGCGACTTTTAATCATGAGTCAGACAGCATTTTTAAGATTGCTGTCAGCTTTTGTAATTAGAACTTAATAGCAGACATCATTAGCCTGTGGTTATAGCCAATAGCATATATGGTGATTATTCATGCTAAAACGTTTTTTTTCTCTGCATCAACTCCCAAATTTCTGAATCACAGCCGGGAATTTGAATTCATTTCCATGTCATTCATTACATTTCATTACAGCTATCAATTAAATATTATACAACAAATTAGACATACTAGAATACTCATACTTCCACGTTGTTGTGTCTTTGTCATCGTTATGTTTGTCTGTGCTTTTGTTTTCCATGTCATTCATTTCCCATCAGTTGACCAGATTTCCAGGTTTACACAATCTGGACGAAATCAATGCCATCTTGAACAACCAACCATTAGGAGGATATAAGGTAGCTTAGAGAATGACATTTTATTTAACTGCATCTTTGATGAGGAAGGATTAATATGTCAAACGAGCCCAAATCAGTATCTTCCTTATTTCACTATAATGTTGCTTGTCTCCACTCTCTCTCTCTCTCTCGCGCTCTCTCTCTCTTTGTGTTCTCTCTACACGCTACGTCTGTTGTCTTTCTCACTCACTCTCTCTTGCTCTCTTTCTCTCTGTTGCTCTCTTTCTCTCTGTTGCTCTCTTTCTCTCTCCTTTGTGTAGCTCCCTGAAATCAGTCAGACTCAGCCAGAGGAGGAAGAGGAGGCAGACGAAGAAGAGACAGAAGAACTTGGTCACATAGACACCTACGCTGAATACAAGCCCTCCAAATGTATGCTAAAATACTTCTGAAGCTTTATGTATGCTTTAACCACACGCATGCATGCAGGGGTTGTTGTACTCAGTTTACACAGTTTAATTTGCCACGGCACAACCGCTTAATAACTGAGTTGTGGCTAATGTGCATAACTGCATGACAAACCTGTATGGGTTTGGTTATTAGATAAGTATTTTAATTATAACATCATGTAACTTAAAAGAACAGAATTAGTTTATGTTTAACGTGATATTCTTACTGGCATCTTTCCTATATGTGTGCAGCTACTATAGGAATTTCTCACCCAGACATTGTGGTAGAGACCAGCACTCTGTCTAGTGTTCCTCCCCCAGACATCACCTACACACTCTCCATCCCAGACAACACTATTCGGACCGGCCTGCTTTCTGCCCTGCAGCTAGAAGCCATCATCTATGCCTGCCAGGTAGATTGATTAGCCACATGCAACTTGCAGCAGCTTAGCTCCAAATCGGTGCTTTAGTCTATGTGATTAACACAAACTATATGCCTATCTGGATATTTACGATGCCTGCTGTTTAACATTTATATTAGCTAATATATCTGTTGAGGACAAGGCTTCTTGTAGTGTTTTATTTTGTTGGCTTTATTACCCTTTTGCTCACAAATACTAGAAATGTCCCTTTCGAATACCTGAATTGCATGACTGAGAAATAAACAGCATGGACGTCAGTGCTTGTCCATAGTTTCTATGATCTAAATCTTCTAACGCAGTGTATCTATAAGAAATGGTAAAAAATATTTGGCGTTCAGCTCATACTGAACAGCACACCATGCTGTGCGTACTGCGAGCGAGACCGTCAAAAGTTAATTGCAGCGATGCGTAACGCATGACTCATCTAGTTTATAATAGAATGATAACAAGCAGGCAGTTTGTGCGGACCAAATAAAACCCCAACATACTTCAGTTTACTCACAGTTTACTCTCTCGTTCGCATGACATTCAACTGCAAGTTTAAGAAAAACTCAATGAACAGCAAGATAGCTTCATTATAGCAAACTCAAACACTGTGGCCCTGTCTGAAATCGCATACTTCCATACTATATAGTATGCGAGGCGAGCAGTATGTCCAAATCTTTAGTATGCAAATTACAGTACACAAAACATTTCCTGGATGACCTACTACTGCCCGGATTTTGAAAGATGCATACGATGCACATTTTATTATCCCATGAGTCCATGAGAGACGACGTTATGCGGTGGAAAGCGGCAACGTGGCACTTTTCTAGAGCTTAAAGTAGTTTTTTGCTTACAGAAGTTAAATTGCACTCGTTGAACACTATTAAAGTTAAACATTATCCAACTTTAAATTTGCTTCGGTGATGCCCTGTGTCAGGTATGTGTCAAAATGGCGGCTGTAGTACCTCTGAATTTCATACTATTCGTAACTATACTATAAGAACTACTTTTTAAAGGTCGGGAAGTACATACCTACTATAATCTAGTACATACTTAAGTATTTATTATGTAGAAATAAATTTCCTTTAGATCAGAGAGACGAACCTGCTCTGTGTGACTGTTAGTTTATTAGCTACTCTTTGGATGAATTCTCTTGTTTGTTTTCTACTTGCACTTGATTTTTTTTCTGTTTATAAAATGAAAATTCCTGTCTTTAAGTCAGCTTATGTTCCAGAAAATGTTGGGACTTTCCTGTGCATTAATTAAAGGTTTGTTTTTTGCTCTGGCAGCAACACGAGGTTATCCTGAAGAACGACCAGAGGGCAGGTTTTCTAATTGGAGATGGAGCCGGTGTGGGAAAAGGTCGTACCATAGCTGGCATCATACTTGAGAACTACTTAAAAGGAAGGAAGCGAGCCCTGTGGTGAGGCAGTTATGATGATCTAAGATCCCATCTTGGGGGAAAAAAAAATCACTTCCCTCTGGCCATTTCACTAGAAAGTCGTAATAATTTTATTCTTTACATATTGGAAAATTTATTAGTCAGGGAAAATTCCACTGTAGCGCTCAGTGCTATCGAATTTCTCACAAGTTATCAGCCACCACTATTATATTGTAACAAGTCTTTTGATATTTAGAGTTAGTTCTCAAAAGGTTTGTGTGTTGGTGTTAAATTGCTTTCACTCGCTTTTTTTCTGTCAGGTTCAGTGTGTCTAATGATCTGAAGTATGACGCAGAAAGAGACCTCAAGGACATAGAAGCCCCGAATATTCCTGTGTTTGCTTTAAACAAGGTACACGGCGGGTCTTTTTAAATATTTTCATATCTAATTCTTTTCTGTTCTAAACTCGGTGTCGACCGATATGTGTTTTTCAGGAAAGATGCAAATGCCGGTTATTGTAGATCAAGTGGGCCCAAAAACTAATGTTAAAATTAAGAAAATAACAGAAAAACTTATTTAAATGCTTTTAAACATATTCCTAATTTTAAGAACTGGCTTTAATAACAATAAATAAACATTATTATTATTATTATTATTATTATTATTAATAACAAACAGTGCAGGAAGCACCCAGCTGCATTCTGTAACCTTTTTGAGGTAAACAACAAGCAACAAATGACCAAATAATTGAAAATAACTCCATTAAAATGTAAAGTAGGTAACCATTAGTATTCCCAGTCCAGCAGCAACAGGTTGTGGTGCAGGAAACACAGCTGCTTAAAATGCTCTTCAGTAAGCTTGCTTTTTGCCTTGTCTGAATTGCAGACACCCGGTGAAGACACCCTTACTAGGGATTGATAAATGCTCATCAGAGACAAATTTTTAAATTAATTTATTTTATCGGCAAATCAGTTTTAAAAATGACCAATACTGATAATACCCATTATCGGCGCCGATAATCGGTCGACCCCTATTCAGAACGAATGCTATAGTGTATTTTTTTAATACACTCCTTTTCATGCCCTAGTGTCCTGTGTATATTTCTGAGATAACTTTCTTGTCTTGTTAGATTAAGTATGGAGACACAGCTACCTCAGAGGGCGTCCTGTTTGCTACGTACTCAGCGCTGATCGGGGAGAGTCAGGCAGGGGGACAGCACCGCACTCGACTTAAGCAGATATTGGACTGGTGTAAACCTGGCTTTGACGGAGTCGTATCCTTTCCTTAAGTGCCTTTTGGTGGTTATCCTAGGATGATAGTTAATGTTAGGATAAAATAATATCCTCGATTTAAACGTTTTATTTAACACGGAGAATAAAGAGATTGTAAGTTATGCTATTAAAATATAAAGATTGCTTGCGATTTATGAAACATGGGCTGTTGGTAGTGGGTGAATTCCGAGCAGTGATAGCAGTTCAGTGTGAACTCCCATGTATATTCCTTTACACGTAAACCCTTTCAGATTGTTTTTGATGAATGCCACAAAGCCAAAAATGCGACGTCCACAAAAATGGGCAAAGCCGTCCCTGGACCTGCAGAATAAGCTGCCTCGGGCCAGGGTGGTGTACGCTAGTGCCACAGGTTTGTCGATTTAATTCTTTTAATGCGTGTACACACCCAGCATGGTTGGTGCATGTTAACTACAATGTTTCCCACATATTAGCCAGGGAAAATCCCTTAAAACTTAAGCCGTGTATGTGACGGACAACATTTTTTTTTTAATCTGTATATTGTCCTGTAGGTGCCTCTGAGCCAAAGAACATGATATATATGAGCCGGTTAGGGATTTGGGGAGAAGGGACGCCCTTTAAGACGTTTGAGGACTTCCTACATGCTATTGAGAAGAGGTAAATCCCACTAAAAGACCTGAAACATGGAAAGATATTTATTAAATTCTTTAAGGAGGAACTGGGGATAAAATTGATGAAGATTAAATTGATGTTATGTATAAATTAGAAGCTACCATTTCAATGCCTTCTTGCCGTTTACAGAGGTGTTGGCGCCATGGAGATAGTTGCGATGGATATGAAAGTCAGTGGCATGTACATAGCCCGGCAGCTCAGTTTTTCTGGTGTGTCGTTTCGGATTGAGGAAATCCCACTGGATGAAGAATTTAAGGTGGTCTACAACAAGGCAGCTCGACTGGTAAGTGGTCACACTGTAGAGATACAGTTACAGGCTGTATGTAGTCATGCATGATTTGCCTGACACGGTCATTCCGGATGATTTTCATACATTATTTTAATACAGTTAGTCCAATGTCATGTTGTGATCTAATGTTAATCCAGGAACCGTCATTGTTTAAATTGTTCCAGAATCAATAAATTTCCAGTCTCAGCCAATAAACAGTTTTTCAGCATTTACTCAGTAAAAGGTGTTCAGTTTGTTTGCGGACAAAATTAAAAAAATGGACTGAGGCGGGTTTGGTCGGCACACACTACCCACATGACATCAGATGGTTATGATTGGTTGATTTGAAATGTTGATTTAGTATCAACAAAGGATGTTAATCCAGGATCACATCCTGCTTGGCAAAATCACATTCACCCAGGCTGTAGAACCGAGTTTGCTATCCAACAACAGAAATGTTAAAAGCTTAGTAGTAGCTAGATTAATGATCTAACCAATTAGCAGGGTCTATACAGTCAGGAAAAAACTGCGCAAAATTGTGGAAATTTTAAAACGGCAAATTCCAGGCCTGGAAAAGTTTTGGAAAAAATAATAAAATCCACAAAATTTTGAAAAAGTCATGGAAATTTGTTTTTTTACAAATCTGTATGTGTGTGTAATATATTTTAATTAATAATATTGGTTAAATTACAGTAGTTTCACACAATGTTTTCTTTCATATTCTAGAAAACTAGTATAAAAAAACCATTTTTTTATCTACTTTTATAGTTAAGATAAGCTGTGGTAAATTTAAACAGGATTTTTTCCTTTCATTAAACGTGTGTGTGTATATATTAATATATATATATATATATATATATATATATATATATATATATATATATATATAAATATAAAAATAAATAAAGACATTTTATAAAATATAAGGTTATAAATTTTTACCAATAAGTCATGTACCCATGTACTTTTGCAAAACAATTGTCTTGCTGATTAAAGGACACTCCTAAACATAGATTAACATTTTTTATAAACAAATTGTATCAAAAAGACGTTTTTCTGTGTCTTACTTTACTTTGTGTTTCTGAGAATCTCCTGTTTATGTGTTCTGGATCTATGTTTAATGTAATCTCCGCTTGATTTTTCTAGTGGGCTGAAGCCCTGGAAGTGTTTACCAGAGCAGCAGATATGCTGGGACTAGTGTCTCGTAAGTCCCTCTGGGGTCAGTTTTGGTCCTCCCATCAGCGCTTCTTTAAATACCTCTGCATCGCCGCCAAAGTGCGCCGCCTGGTGGAGCTCTCGCAAAATCTGAGATGAATCAGGGCAAGGTGAGAAACGATAACATTGTATGATGTGGCTGAGAGGTTTTATAATAAGCAGGCAGGTACAGATATAGGTAAAGTCTGTGTTTTAGTGTGGATAGATGTGGTCGATATGATTAAATTGTTTGATTGAAGTAAAGGATTGATTTATAGATGTAATAAATTTGTCTTTTTTTTTGTTGTGTTTTTTTTTTTTTTTTAATAATTTTGTTGTGTGTGTGTGCTTGTGTAAAGTGCATTGTGATTGGGCTGCAGTCAACTGGTGAAGCCCGAACGCGTGAAGTTCTGGATGAAAATGATGGACATCTAGACCGATTCGTCTCTGCAGCTGAGTAAGTGTCTGGGAATCTGTAAATCAATCAAAGGTGTTGTTTTTCCTCCTGACCCTGACTCTGTCCTAGACTCTCCACTCGCTAACCATGCCTTCCATTCATGGCTTTTAGCAGACGCCCTTATCCAGAGCGTCTACCAGTTATTAAAGTTAGGTGATTGGCACTACAATTTGGAGCTTGAATGTGATCGGTGTGTTCATTCAGCTATAATAGTATTAATGAGATCAGACGGAAATGTTGGGTGAGAAGGTCTGCGGTACAGTTGTGGTACCAGTTCATCCCAAAGGTGAATAAATATAAATCTATAACCAGCTTAACTGTTTCAGTGTGATGGCTGAGCTTTTTTCTGAAAGCACAACATGCGAATCTGTGGTTCTTGCTAAGCCACGTCACGATTTGCCCGTTTTACTTTCTGTTGAAATTAATCTAAAAAGCCACTGTTTTACGATTACATTTACAGCAGTTGGCAGACGTCCTAATCCGGCCGGCGCGACTTAAATTTATCTCATTTATACAACTAAATAATTGGGGGTTAAGGGCCTTGCTCAGGGGCCCAGCAGTGGTGGCTTAGTGAAACTGGGGATTGAACTCACAATCTTTCGGGTTGGAACCATTAGCCACTGGTTTCCTCAATTGTGACAGTCATGTGGCTCTTTGTTGAATCTCCATCATTAATAAATATCAATGAATGTATAGAACAAAAAGGACATGCAGAAGGACAGGTTTTAGTTTTACTTACTTTTTCATCAACTTAAAGACGTGCACTCCGACAGGAGCTGTGGGGCCTGCTGCAACCGAGTCAACAACGGAGGGACAGGATTTGTGAAGGGAAAAATATTTTTTTCCCTGGGACTGCTGAAAAATGGAAATATGTTAAAATTCAACTACTTTTTTCAATGTACTGCATAAAAGCAACAAGGACGAATAAAATAAAAAACAGTTTACAGGCACAGGGTCAGAGGCTACGGTACCTTGGCATGGTTGATGTGCGGAGTGTAGACTAGGCCCGCACAGAGGTGTCTGAATATAGCCGCATGATACAGGTGGATCGCTTAGTGCTACAGATATTTTTTTTAATTGTATTCAGAAGTGAAGCAACGGAGTAGCTGAAATAAGCAGTAAAAATAAAACTTTTACGTTTGCCTGCAGGCTTGTGTGGGCAGGTGCGAAACCAAACTACGAACACATTTTTGCAGGACAGAAAAATCCATTCCGTGCAGATCTCTACACCAACTCTGCTCTAAGAACTGCCTGATGTTCAGCTGTGGGACTACTAAAAATTGCTAGCTCCTTATCTTATAAGCTCCTTATCTTTTTCTTTTTTTTTATTTATCCAATGTACAATTCTGAATTAACAGGCTCTCGAACCACCATTAACAGAATAGCAAAACAGCTGCAAAAGAGGGCTAAGCATGATGCACTTCAAATAATCAAACTGATTGTGTCATCCTGCTATTTTACACTTTATGTTGTTATAATAGTGGACTAACCCTAACCTGGGAACCTAAGCAGCAAATGGCAAGCCTGTTAAACGTTTGGCTTTAGGTTACAGAAATGCCACAAGGCGCAATTTCATGCTTGTAAATGATTTTGTTTATGCAGTGAACAGAAAAAATGACCAAACGCAAGCAGTCGTATGAGATATAGATTATTTTTGCAGTAAAAATTGCTTACAAGATACTGTGCGTAAAGCAGCCCATTAATATTAGTATGCATCAATCTATTGGCTAGGAATAATATTAATATGTTTTGCATGTCTGAGTACGTCATTGAGTGTGTCTCATAAGAGATTTGTTTAATGCCTCCTCACACTTGTAAATTTGTAGTTAAACTTGCATGTTATAATTACTGTAATATAATCTTTTTGCCTTTTTTTGCCACAGGGGTGTGTTCCAGTCTCTGGTTCAAAAGCATTTTCCATTAGAGAAACCTAAAAGAGAAAAGACTGCTGGGAATAAAAGAAAACGTAAGTAATTCCCATGACCACGTAATCAACTTCAGTTTGTTCATCCTACTCAGACAAATATTAAAGAATTTTTTTTTTTTCTGTTTTCATAGGAAAACCAAGAGGACGTCCACCCAAATTTCCAAAACAGTGTGTAGAGGTAGGCGGAGTTATTAAGATCAGTGACGGTTCCGATTCCGACTCCGATGACATGGATAGTGACTCGAACTCGTCACCTGACTCGCTGCAAGACAATGATGATGTCATCTTTGTTAACCACATTAATGGACCTACTGGTAGGTTGGAGTTCAGTAGTTACCGCAAAATTGTAAATTTCGGTAACGTGTTGCATTTTAACCATAAGAGGCCACAGCACCTTTTGCATGAACTGCTCAGGTTTGTTCAAGAATTTACACAAAGGAGTCCAAAATATTCTCTGTGTAAAAAATTCTCTCAATGTGTGTGGGAATCATTTTTCTTCTCCCCTTAGCAAAACTTGAGGAGTTGAAACATGGCCTGTTGGCTAAAATAGCAGATCTGGGAAAGGAGCTTCCTCTTAACACACTGGATGAGCTGATTGATCAATTCGGAGGGCCAGAGAATGTGTCTGAGGTAAGCATTTGCATGACTACGCAAACAAGCTAATCATTTAATAAAGTGTTAGAGAACGGCTGCTTGAATTGTACTTTGTGTAGATGACCGGTCGTAAAGGTCGAGTAGTGCGGCGGCTGGACGGCAGGGTGCAGTATGAATCGCGTGCTGAACAAGGCTTTACCATCGACCATGTGAACATCAAAGAGAAGGAACGCTTTATGGACGGTGAAAAGGTCTGGTGTCAAGTGCCTTGCGATCACTTCCTTAAAAATATTCACGTGTAAAATGTATGCTAATAGGTGAAAAGTTAAAAGTAAAAAAACAGCCTTTTTTTTTTCTTTTTTCTTTTGTTCTTTCACAAAGTGGGTGGCGATCATCTCCGAGGCTGCCAGTTCAGGGATTTCTTTACAGGCAGATAAACGTGTGCGGAATAGAAGGAGAAGGGTGCACATGACTCTGGAGCTGCCATGGAGTGCAGACCGCGCCATCCAGCAATTTGGTGTGTGTTTTAAAAATTTATTCTCACCGAGTGTGAATAAAATAGTGTACACCAGTTAGTAAAGAATGTGTGTGTGCACTCCAACAGGTCGGACTCATCGCTCTAACCAGGTAACAGCTCCGGAGTACATCTTCCTGATCTCAGAGTTAGCCGGAGAGAGACGCTTTGCCTCCATTGTAGCTAAACGCCTGGAGAGTTTGGTAATTACACCTTGCAGTTTTTTTCTTTTTTCCTTTGATCTATATTTATACGCCTGACCGTGCAGTGTCTCATATGTCTGAGTCGAGCTTATGGATTTCTCTCTGTCTCATCAGGGGGCACTAACACATGGTGATAGACGAGCCACGGAGTCCAGAGATCTGAGCAAATACAATTTCGAAAACAAGGTAGAAGCAAGCGCACACACACACACACCCACACACACACACACACACCCACACCTGAAACTGTCTTTGAAATATTTACGAACCTTGAAAGATTTAAAAGGCTGTAGTATTTTCTGCTTTACAGTGAGATGCACAAGTAGAAAAATAATATAAAAATCCATCGTGTTAAGTTTATTTAGATGCATTTCAGTTATAAATTTTATATAGCAGACAAAAACAGTTTACATCACTGTTCTTTGACTGTGTTTTTTTTAGCTTTTGGCTTTATCAGAAATGGAACAGCTGCTTGTTCAAGATTGCTGTTCAAATTTTTCTGAATACACACTTATTTGGTTTGTTTTTCTTCTTCCTCCCTCACACAGTATGGCACAAAAGCTTTGGATAAAATCAGTAAAGCCATTTTGGGATATATCGACAACAAAGTCCCACCACCGAAAGGTTATCCCGGGGGTGAAGCCAGATTCTTTGCAGGTTGTCATTCAATCTTTATAGTCAGCAGTGTGTTGGATTTTATATTCTACACTAGTTTTCTCTAATAATTAGTGTATGATCTGCTTATAATTAATTAGCACATTTAAATTCCTCTTTTTCTTTCTTTCTCGCTCTCTTTGTGAATACCCTGTTTTTTCTGTGTGAGTCAGAGATGAAGAAAGGGCTAATTGACGTGGGAATTTTTTGTAAGGAGCCGCGCTTCGGCCTCAACACGGAGAAAGGTGAGTAATTACACTCTCTTAATTAACTTTTCTAATCATTCTTTAACAGTCAGTCTCATGTCTAACATTTGTAGGGTTACTACAGATTATAATTACAGTATGTTCCTCATTTGAAAATAAGATTGATATACCTCACTATTGTAGTGTATGATAATGATAATGTATCGATATTCTAACATTTAGTATCAATACTATACATATCGGTCTCAGAAGCGAACATGGCGGAAAAAATAATGGCTTCTTCGGCTCTGTATCTGTGATATAATTTAAGCTGTTTGTTTCCTTTTTTTTCTTTTTTGGAAGTATCGCAATACTGTACTGTATTGTATTGCAGTATATCGTCATGTATTGCATCATCGTGAAATGTATCCTATCATGAGGCCCTTGCAGATACATAGACTTATTTAAAAATAATTAAAAACTTAACATACAATTTCACTTACTGAAAACACAACGATAAGAAGAACTCAGTATATTTGCATATAAAACACACAATGAATCTAATAGATTCAAAAGTTTCCCTTCTTCATCAGCGTCTTTCTATCCTCATTAATCTTCCAAAACGTGGGTGAATTTTAATATTGGTATGTGATCTGATTTCCGATGTGGTGTATCATGTATGGTGCCAGTCCATAAGATCTGTGAGCGAGTTGAAATGCGTCCTTTATTGCTTCCTCATTTAGAATGTAAAATGCTTTCTGGAAGGAAGCTCTGTGGACGACGGCATTAAACATTAAAGATGGCGGCGTCTGGGATTAAAGCTTAATGAAAGGGCCACAATGGAGTTCAGCTTGTCTTCACTGCATTTGTATTTGCCCTGGATAAGGCTGTCAGACTTTGTTTGAAGAGCTTGTCAGTTCAGAATAATGAAAACACCCCCTCTCCCCCCTGCCCCCTTTCTCACATTATCCTAGATTGCACCATCACTAAATTCCTGAATCGAATCCTGGGCCTGGAGGTGCACCAGCAGAACTTTCTCTTCCAGTACTTCATTGATAACTTTGAATACCTGATTGACAAGGACAAAAAGGAAGGCAAATACGACATGGGCATATTGGGTAAGTGACGGATACTATACATGGCTGCTTAGTCTTTTAATTAACTTTTATTTAAATACATTATTTCTATTACATTTATAATCAATGCAGCACATTTTAGCATATTGTGGGTTGAATCACATAGTCTGGCAAGACAGCTGACCTGTTCGATATGGGGAGCGCAAGTGTGTGTGGGTTTTTTTTGGTTTTTTTTTCAAATCTGTTTTTTTGTGTATTATTAGATCTGGCTCCAGGTAATGATGAAATCCATGAAGAAAAACAGGAAGTGTTCCTGACTCCCGGGAACCCCCAGGAAGGCCAGGTCATCCTTTATAAGGTACTTGCATCCTTTTTTTATTACCCAAGGGCTGCGCTGGGGACTTTCGGTATTTAAAATTTGACGGTGTTGTCTTTTAAATAGTAGACACACTGCATAAGTAATGCTGCTGAATGTAATTCAAAAGCAAAGGGACACATTTGTTTAAGCGACAGGTTAGGAGTGTGTATACACACTGATGTGCTTTTGCCCTGCTGTTTTTAGATCAGTGTGGATCGAGGGATGCCTTGGTTCGAGGCTTGTAACAAGGTGAACACGCTGACTGGGGAACATGAGGGCTTTTATATTTCTCACAAGGTATTTACAATTATTACTGTCATTATTTTAAGTGCTATCAATATACTTTTTCTGTTGTCATAGTGCTCATAAAAATATTTTTTTTACAGCTGCGAGGAAGCCAGCCTTGTGTTTTGCTGGCAGAGCAAGGCAGAGGCCGTAATCTCATTGTTTATAAGCCTAACATCGGCAGGCAGGCCCACCCTGAGAATCTGGAGAATCTGCTGCAGCGGTACAGAAAGGTTAGTGTTCAACCAGAAACACACATTTATTCCCTCTCTCATTCGGTCATTACTTTTCTTAAAGGCATCATAAATGTTAAATACTTGTATGGCTGCACAGTGACACCTAGTGGAGGACAGTCAGTAAATTTCCTGTTTTTGCTTTGTTAAACTGTAGGTGACCCCAGAGGAGGCCAAAGACTGCTGGGAGAATCAGTTCGTCTTCTCGTTCCAGAAGTGCAGCCATGCCAACTGGTGAGCAAATAAAACGTTGATAAGCGTCTATGAATGAAAGCAAATAGCATTGTATAAAAAAACATTTAAAAAAAAATACAAATTGAATTGACTATATCCATCTTCATTTTACTTTCGGTTGAACTATAACCATTATTAAGATTTTATTACATCAAGTTTGGTTGAAAATATGTATAATATATTTTTAACTTTGGAGCCAGATACGCTGTTGCCAAATTTTATTGATATATTAATTAATTATTTTTTTAAATTCCTGTCATCGAAGTCTGACCTGTGTTAGCATCTGTATAAGGTGTTCGTGTGCGTGTTTGTTTGTAGGAAAGGTAAGTGTAAGCAGGTGGAGCTGGGTCAGGAATGCTGGCTGGGAATGCGTCTGCGACAGTACCACATGCTGTGTGGCGCTTTGCTAAGAGTGTGGAAGCGAGTCGCAGATGTCGTCTCTGACATCACCAACTCCAGCATCCTGCAGATTGTGCGCCTCAAAACCAAACAGAACAGCAAGCAAGTCGGTAAGAATTCCAGCCAGTGCACGTGCTTGCACAAAAGATCACACAAACTATCCACATCAACAGCGATGTTCTGAAATCCTTACAGATTTTTTTGGTAAATAGTTCAGAAATAAACCACAACTGTTTGCCCTTTGTAACTTTATTCCCTTTTCAAGGTATAAAAATACCAGAGAACTGTGTGGAGCGTGTGCGCAGCGAGCTTTCTCTGATGGACGCCGAGGTGAAGCGAGCTCGGCAGCAGAAGGAGCAGAAGGCACAGGAGCAGCGTGCTAAGGAACAGCGCATCCGCCAGGAGCTTTTTATTCGCGAACAGCAGCAAAAACTTCTAAACAGCCGCAAACCCTTCAGCCACTCTTCTATGCACCTGTCGAGCCCCCCACCTTACCCCGGTGTACCGTCTGGCCGTGTCAACCTACCCAAGAGCCAGCCTGTGGACGAAGTGCTGGACCTTACGCTTAGCCCTTGCCCCTCCCCTGAGCCCAAACCGCCTCATGCAAACGGCGCACTGAACCCGAACGGATTAACGGGCATGAATGGCATCTTCGGTATGCGGAGAGCGGCAGTACAAGGAGGGCTGAAGATCCCCGAGACGTTTCACCTGGAAGACTTGATCTCCCAGGAGCAGCTGCGGGAGAGACGACCGACCGTCCAGAACATAACCCGAAGCATCCAAACACTGAAGCATCATGCGCCGCTGGGCGTGTTGCAGCAAAACCGGACAAACCTAGGACACTCGCTGACACCCCAGCAGAACTCTGCTCAGTTCAACACGCAGCTTCTGAGACACAACGGACGCAAACCAGACATTAACACGCTAACCAACCATGGCTTACGTGTGCAGCAGTTTCAACTAAACTCCATGTCACAGCCACCTCACTTGCTTCCGCCATCTTCTGTCCAGCAGGACAGTCATCAGCACGCACTGATGCGGGGGCACACACACAATCTGCATGCGCACATTCGGGAAAACAAAATGCCAGTCAGCGAACCTGCTCCACTTTCACTGAAACTGGGTCAGCAGTCGCAGCAGGGGTCAGTCAGTCAGTCGGTAACAGAAAATTCTGCAACTCCACGGGACGACTTCAGTTTCAACCTTGACCTGCTTGGTCATCCTCCATACTCATTAACCCCTCAAGCCCCTCCCTCCCCATCATTTTCTTGTTCCTCTCCTGGTACATCGTCTCTTTTCTCCTCAGACCCCCAGTCGTCTTCGCTCTCGGACTCCATCTCCCCTTCTTCCCTGTTTGCTCCTTCGTCCGAGCGACTGCCTCTTCAATTAGCCAACGGACACAGCAGCATGGACTCCCAGAATGCCCACAAGGCTCACGGGCGAATGGTGCACGGAGGTTCTGCAGACCAGCGCAACTCAGTCATTCAGTTTAGTCCTCTAGACTGGAACACCACCTAGTGGCCACTAAGGCTTACATGCTCACATCACCACTGTTTGTGCACAATGCAGTACTGTCGCTCGTTCTTTACTGTGATCTCAGCATGTCTGGCTGAGGTATTTTGCAGTAGTTGTCATTCTTTATTCTGTTCTTCTGCCCCTAGATCGTTCGTTCAGTCTCTAGTGTAGTTCTTCATCACCAGTGTTTCTTCACTGAAATTAAGGTCCATTAATTAGAGATACTCGACAATGATCGCTTTATGGCTTGGTTGTGATCGACGTGTCTCGATAGGTTGGGGGTTTTTTTCCCCTACAAAACTTAAACATTTTATAGCGGGAAACTAGATCCGATTTTAATCAAAGTTTAGAATATAATTTCAACGATCTCCAATCTTTTGCAAAGCATTAACAAATCTATTTATCACCATGGCTTCGGTTGCTGCTTTCGGAATAATGCAGATCACTTTTTTCCATATATGTCGATTTCCATACACGTCGATTGTTTTCGTATTGACCAAATGCAAGTGTCACTTAAACGCTAATCAGTTTAGATTATTCAAAAGATCCATAGGCGTCCCAGGAAAAACCCTCCCTCATCTGTGCACCTTTTTTAAACATCAGCTCCATAAAGTCTATTTATTTCTACAGTCCACTCCTGTTTCCTTGTTAAAAAATTAAATCAAACCTGGAAGAAAATGCCTTTAGCTCAGTCAGTGCCTTTGTATCATTAAGATGCAGTCAACAATATTGTGTGTGTGTGTGTTCTACAGAAAAGCAGATTAATTTTAGCATATTATTTATTATCAAGATCATCCTGCTCTACTACACCAGAGAAACTCGTACATTTAGAATTTTGTAATACTGCTGTTTAACATATTGACCCCATGAATATATTTTCCCCTAATTCCATAGGCTGGAGCCTGACACATAGCTGGAGCTATCTAGGGTATGAAAAAAGCTAACAAATGTCATCCCTAGGTCAATGAAGTACTCGATTTGCTTTCCTGCTTGTTTTGTACTTTCTCAGGTATAATGTATACTTATTACTGTCCAGACCAATTATTATTTATCTAAGATATCTAAACTAAAGGACCTTCTTTTTAACTTTGGGGGGGGTTGGACACCAAAATATTTATTAGGCAACTAGGTTATCTTTAAAGCTTTCTTTTTCTTTCCTTTTTTTTTCTTTTTACCTAAACCCAATTACAAAGACTTTTAGCAGTTAAACTACTGGACCTCACAGAAACCTCAGTCTCCTTCCTGAGGGAGCAAAACATTAAGCAATAAAGTTACTAGTTATTTGCCCTTAGAACAATTTTTTTTCAAAAAATAATAATAATTGAAAAATCACAGCCTAAAACTCGATAGGAATTCTTGTTAGGCTCTCATTACCTTTTATTATTTTTCATATGTAAGAAATAGACAAATATTATATTTAAAAAAAAAAAGGAAAAAAAACAAACTACGGATACGTTTATGAGGTCAATATATTCTTGTACAGGTGGAATGGAAGCGCGATTTTATTGTCTTTGGTGTCGTCGTCGTTCTCGATGTTTGTATTCTTGTTATGATGATTATAATTATTGTTATTTATATCCATGAGATGTTTTAGGGGTGGGTGGATAGTCCTGTTTGTAATCTTGTCGAGTAGTTTTAACGCTTTTAAATGTTTCTTCTCTTCTTTTTGTCATGTATCCTCTATTTACAAAGAAAAAAAAAATGTCCAAGCTTTGTTTAATTTGCCACCAAATCTTTGACTGCACTGCCTCGCACCCTGGACCGTCTCCATTTCCTTCTCTGCCGTCGTTCATACCGAGTGATTTAAATGCGCAGGGGTTGTTTTTTTTTCATCTTTTCGGCTTTAGCCATCGATTCCAGTCACACCAAAGTCTCCTGCTTGGTCTTGTGTAATCTCAGGAAAAGTTAGGGAATCTTTTAAAGCAGTGCACGGCAGTGTAACACTGTGCTGCATTTCTGACTACTGTATTTCTTAGACTTGAGCTTTTCAATATTTCCAAAAATAAACATTTTAAAATCTCTCTGACTATGAAATGACTTAAATATTCCAGATATTAATTTCTAAATCCCCCCTCCCAAAAAAAAGATTCTTCACTGATTGGACAGTCTGTTGGGTTTTTTTTTTTCCCCCTTTGTTGCCATCACTGTCCTGTTTACCGCATGATGTCGTAAATGGTTCCCTCCCATTTTTCGACGTGACTCTAGTACGAGATGTTCACCCACTGTGTAAGAGATGAGTTTGTTCTGTTGTTGCTCAGAAACTCGTCCTATTTCTAGAAGCTTTTCTCTACCCGATCTTTTATATCCTGTCAAAAAAAAAAAAAATATAACTCACGAAATGGAACACTTTCATAATGAAATACAAAACATTTATTATTAAAAGTGCTACTGATTGTATGTATTATTTTGTTATTATTATTATTTACAGTTTAAATTTGTTTTAAGCACTTTTACCTTGGGCTTCTGTATTTTATCTGAATATTTATAATTTTAGTTGTGAAATGTACATATTGTAAACAACTGTGCCTTTTGATTCATTCTGAACGTTTTCTACAACATAACAGAAGGAATATATTGTACTGCAATATTAATTTTGTTAACAAACAAAATAAAAGTTTAAAGAGTTTGTTGAAATCATCTCAACCACCGCATCCGTGTTCGGTTAGTGTGTCTTGGCTGCGATAGTGAGGGTTTGTTTTTGTTTTTTTTAATATTATTTAATAAGGGAAATTAATTGATAGCTGCTTCTTGGTGTACAAGATTACGTTCTGGAATAAGCACTTTAATAGAATCCTATTCAAATGATTTATAAACATTATTTATTTAAAGGTAATTTATGAAATACGCCATCCTAACCCCTGACCCAACACTTTTCCATTGAGTGTATTGCTCCTTTAGATGCCAGGTGTGTGTGTGTGTGTGTGTGAGAGAGATTTTCATGTAGGAAGTACTGTAGTATGACAGTATAGTCACAAAATGACGTTTCACCTCCAAAGCCCACCCTTCACATAACCTCTCAACCAATCCGAATCAAGCAGCTTGGTAACCCTGGATTTTGATTGGTCAGCATTTGTCAGCGCGTAGTAAACGGCGTACAGGTGAAGCTTTCAAATAAACCGGTGATTTGGAACAATTCTATTTCAAGCGCATTTCTGACATTTGGTAGACGCCGTTATTTAGATCCACTTACATTCATGTCATTTTTCGGATTAAAATGAGCTTTAAGGGCCTTTCGCAGGGGTCCCAGCAGTGGCAGCTTCATGGTGCTGGGATTGAACCCAGTCAGCTGTCTTAACAACTTAACCACTGAACCACCACATTTATAAAGGATTTGTTTTTCTTTATTCTAAGAAAATTACCCTTTAAAATAATTCCTACTTAAATCATTTATAAACATTTTTAAAAAAATTTTCATGGGTAATTTGTGAAATACGCCATCTTAACCCCCAACCCAGCACTTTTCCATTGAGTATATTGCTTCTTAAGATGTCAGGTGTGTGTGTAAGGGCGAGATTTTCATGTAGGAAGTACTGTAGTATGACAGGGCGCGCGCACACAGGAAAACGACTCGCTAGAAGCGCGACATGCACGCGCAACTGTCAACGGAGCGCTACTGACGTACCAGAGAAACGCCGTTATGTTTTAAATGATGATTCTTTTTTTTTAATATGAGTGTGTAGTCGAACAGAAAACAGGTTGTTTTGTGGTTTGTGAGCACATTCGAAGTTTTTTGGACATGTTTCGGAAGAGGAAGGAGCTTTCTAAAACCCCGTCGGTTTTAAAGAAGACTCAGTCAGGAAATCCTGGAGCTCATTGCAGCTCGGTAAGTTCACTTCAGCGGCGTCCTCGCATACATGCTAACACTGCTAACGAAATTACACTCAAAATCATCTATTAACACTGGAACATTCAAAATAGTAAATATTTATTAGATTTAATATTTATTTCTTATTACACATTAAATATTTATTTATTATTTATTAAAATAATATTTATTATTTATTGTGTCCGGTTTAGAAAAACACGACAGACAATTACATGTGCATGTCTATAAATAGATAAACAGACAGACAAACAGATAGATAGATAGACAGACAGACAGATAGATAGACAGACAGACAGACAGATAGATAGATAGATAGATAGATAGATAGATAGATAGATAGATAGATAGATAGATAGATAGTCACAAAACTGCATTTAACTTCCAAAGCCCGCCCTCCGCATAACCTCTCAACCAATTAGAATCAAGCAGCTCGGAAACCCTGGATGTTCATTGGTCAGCATTTGTCAGCGCGTAGTAAAATGCGTACAGGTGAAGCCCCTATTAACGTGCAGTGTGTCAAAGGTCTAAAGTTTTTTATTTAATTTGTATTTACAGAAATAACCGAAAACATTACGTCGAATACCGATCATTAAGCCACAACTGGTCTGTTAAGTTTTTAGTGTTAGTTTCAGTGTGACAGCACACAGTTACAGTGACGTAACTCCACTTTATACCCTCATTATGATCCCTAGAAATTAATATGCGCGTTAAAACTGGCGGCTGAAAATATTTTTATTATCAATTCATTAAAAAACGACACGATTTCAATTCAATTCAGTTTTGTTTGTTTTTACAATGGTGATTGTCACAAAGCAGCTTTACACAATTGAAGAAATTATGAGATAAAATGAAACAGAAATCAGTTTGTCCCTGATGAGCAAGCCGGGGCGACGGTGGCAAGGAAAAACTCCCTGAGATGGAAATAGGAAGAAACCTTGAGAGGAACCAGACTCGACAGAGAACCCATCCTCATTTGGGTGAAAAACAGGTAGCAGGGATTATGTGGTTACATTGTGTGTGTGTGAGCAATTTAAATCATTAGTCCTTAAAGAGCAGCTGGAACGTCTTTATGGCGAAGTGGGACGTCCTTGGTCACCCTGGTGATGTATCATCCGCTGGGGCAGGTCACAGGGAAGGGTCCCACAGGACCGGGTTGGAGGTGGGGTCTGGATAACCGGCAGCTCCTATGTGTAACTCAACAGTGAGAGAGAGAGAGAGAGAGAGAGAGAGAAAGAGAGAGAGGGAAAGGAAGGCAGAAAGAAGGAAAACAGTTAAGTGACAATGTAATCACACACCCATACATAGGGAGGCTATTCCATAGCATTGGGGCTCTGTAGGAAAAGGCTCTGCCCCCTGCTGTAGTTTTTATAATGCGCGGTACTGACAGGCAGCCTGCATCCTTTGATCGAAGTAGGCGTGACGGAACATAAGACACTAGAAGTTCGCTTAAGTACTCAGGTGCGAGACCATTTAGAGCTTTGTACGTTAAAAGTAGTATTTTAAAATCGATGCGGTGTCTCACTGGGAGCCAATGCAGTGCTGGATAGGACCGGCGTGATGTGCTCGTATCTTTTAGTTTTAGTGAGGACTCTCGCTGCTGCGTTCTGGACTAACTGAAGTTTATTAACTTGACATTTTCAACATGGGCCTCGAATGAGAGATTGGAGTCTATAATCACACCCAGATCGTTCACTGTTGCACTTGGTGAAACAGAAAGACTGTCTAGGGTTGATCAGGAAGCTTACTTTTAGCTACCTGTGGTCCTAGAACCAGAACCTCCGTCTTGTCAGGGTTAAGCAAGAGGAAATTGCATAACATCCAATCCCTTATTTATTACGATTTATGTTTTTTTATGTTAAATTTATTTTATGAAGGTTTCATTATTTAGAGTATTAATATAGATGTTGTGGTATCAGCAGAGTAAATGTGCTTCTTACATTGACATCATTTAACAGATGTAGAAAAGTGCATTGAGTCCCATCATTAGACTTTTGCACCTCGAGCGACTGATAATCTGACACGACATCTTAGATTCGAAACTCAATTCGATTCCTATCTAGACTTAAAAGCTGGACATTAAATATAAAATTCCTCTGTTTTATTTTCCCCGTTTTACAATTGTGTTAAATAATCTCACCAGATATGATGATTACCCTATATATTATTAACATTGTGTAGCATAAAAATTAACTATTTTAGCTCTCTAATACCATGTCTCAGTGGCGGGCGGTGCATTCGGTACCTGGGCCCTTTAATGGGGATTTACCCGACTGATACTATACAAAAACGCAATATTTTATTAAAGCAAGAAGGCCTGTTAAAACTTCAACCCTCTATACTACACTGCACTGTACCACATCATCTGGAGCAATTCAGAATCAATATCTATTTAATAACACGACGAAAACATTAAGGGTATAAATATAATCTATAATCGATTTAGAGGCTGTAAGCCAGCGTTAACACTAGTCTAGAAACTTTTTCCTGGGCTAAATTAGGTTTGTAATTGTAGGGCAGTAAATGCTGCAGGCCCTGACTCCACACCACTGCCATGTCTACACATTAATATACTAAATTGCTGAATGTGTGTGTAGTTATCAAGTCATTTACCTCATTTATAACACAAATTTAAACAATTTTAAATGTCAATGTTTGTTAATTAAATATGATCCAAAATGAATTATTGAGCAAGTACATTACCAGCCAGCGCTTAAAACAATCTCTTTATCTTAAACTAATTCATAACGGTGAGGAAATATACATTTTGAGTGTTTTATAATTGTATAATGATGCTATAAAAATAATGTTATGGAAATGTAATGTAAACTAAGAAAGTAGCGCTAAATTGCCTGCAAGGATGCTAACGCTAGCAGTAATACACACTAAATACACATAGTCACGTAATGCTGGTGTTTATATAAACGATTTAAAAGCAAAGTATAACAATAATCATTCGCACGGTTTGATGCCATTGTTAGATTTAATTACCATTGGTAGTGTGATTTTTTTTTTTTTTTACCCCTTTTCTGGTCTTGTTAAGTGGCAGACACGTTACTTGTTCAGATGACATTTTGTTCAGATGACATTTCAGTCCATGGCAAACACACTTTTCAGATGACATTTTCCAGTAAAACTTTTCAGTTTCAAGAAGTAGATACTGTGATTTTAATGTGTTATCACCTTTACATGGGTTGTGATGAATCGAAAGTTTTGCAGTGAATGTGTAATGAAGATAATTCCACCAATAACTGCAGTTGCAGGTTTCGAACGGAGATGGCGACAAAGAGGCAAAACCCCCAAATTGTAGCTTTAACCTGTTAACCCATTTTTAGGCCATATTTCAGCCGAGGAGTGTATGGAAGCATGTGTTTTTGTGTTCTTAGACTTATGCTCCCTGTACATTTCGGTTGACACGTGATCATCATTCATTCCATATTCATTTTAACCCGTCATTCTATTTCATCCCATTCATTCTCTCTTTCTCTCTCTTTCTCTCTCTTTCTCTCTCTCTCTCTCTTTCTCTATTTTTTCCTTGCCAATGTGTAAACCAGCTCTCGGTTCTTCAGGAGCAACCTCAGAGAGACACTATCGATGGTGCCTCCACGCTGGCGCTGCCCGATATGACGGTTCTGTCCTTATGTCCCAGCACTCCCTCCATCGTCCACGGGAAGCTGGTGGCATCACCCACTGCCAACTTGAAGCGCTCTACAGGACTCAGCCGCCATGCCAGCGCCGCAGGGTTTCCTTTTCAGACCGCCGGAACCTGGGGTTTTAACAGGAGCCAAGCCAAAAGTTCTGAGAGCGCAGAAGGGACCACTATCGACGTGGAGGACATCCCGCCTTTACTGAGGGACGTAGCACGCTTTGCCGAGGCGGTGGAGAAGCTCAAGGATGTGGTGCTGTGTGAAGGTGGGATAAAATGTTTTCTAAGATTACAAAAAGTCATTTAGATGATTAGTTTCTCATGTTCCAGTTTAGCTGGATTACTGTGCACAGATACACACTGCATCTGAAATCGCATACTTTCATATACTATATGTATTTAGTATGACCAAATTTTTCCCAGTTGATCTACTACTCCCAAACGTATGCATACAATAGACACTTTACTATCCCTTGAACCGGCGGGAGACACGACCGCACTTTTTATGTGCTTAAAGTAGCTTGAAATACTTCATAAATAAGTTGTACCTTGTGGTTTAATTGCACTTGTTTAACATCACCTAAATAAACAATATTCATCTTTGAATTCACGCTGCTTTGACAACGTAGGTCATGTGACAATATCAGTGGTGGATTGTTGTACAGGAACGTCTGCATTTCATTTATACTACCCAGAACCATACTAAATTAAATGATTGGGAAGTACATACTAACTCAACTGTAGTACCTACTTAAGTAGTATGCGATTTTGGACACAGCAACTGAGCCTGTTAATAGACAGGAATGCAGCAATTAAGCACCCATGACATAAAGTCATCATGTTTTATCAGCAGTTCTCATTCGGCAACAGTAACAAAGGCAACAATCGTCCTCAATAGCATGGTAAAGAAATCTGCTTATGAATGAAATAAATCACGTTAATGTGTCAACTGCTGATTGATGATGTAAGCAGAAATGTGTGTTTCAACTGCGGGTCTATGATTTATGGGGCTTCTTTGTATGATTAAAACAGCTTCTCTGTCTGACACACAGTAGCAAACATGTTAATACACATCTATGTCTGTTAACATACAGATCTCATCCAGGCTTTAAAAATTCTCAACTCGCATACAGGCTCGCATGATGTATTCAGCGATCCTAAAGGATTTATGGTAAAACATTTCATAATTAGCAACCGCACATGGAAATTAACTCAGAATTTGGAAACTTTTTTTTACCGCTTTGATTCTGTGTAAGAATGATTATATCTGCTCTGTTTTTGCCTCTCTCTGTTTTCATGGTGATAAAAAAAGGGAACGAAAGCAACAGTGCGTCGAATGTTTTAGTTGTGACCTGCAGCTGGTTATCACACGCCTGCTTCAGTAAGATTCAATAGAATCGTTAATAAGACAGATGGTGCTTAATCAAAAATAACATCTCTTATAGATTTAGTTTAAATCCTAAATCATTTAGAGTGAGTTTATAATCGGAGTGTTCCAGGCCACTCACCACTCACTCATCGGGCCGTCAGCGATGACGCACTTCCTTTAAGCACTGCTATTTTCATCGACACTGCTTCCTGTTTACATTCTGCTGCCCTGGCTGACTATAGAGACAGAGGCACAGCATCATCATGTGGGACTTTACCTAACAAAACCCCCCTAACACCAACACCCCCCACCCCCGACTAGGTCCCTCTCTGACCCTGCCAAACCCTCACAGAGTGACACAAACCTATAAACACATAGTGACTGTGGTGATGAATGAAAACTGACAGTCAGTTAAAGAAATTGCCAGAGGATCTTTATAGTAAATTTGATAGTTTCAGTATTGCAGTTTTCAGTATGGGGCTAAGCAAGTGCTCAAGAAAATTCCAACAACCGCATCACATTACAGCAACTGGAATCATGTGCCATAGTCCTAGGAGACCAAAACTTTACTGACTATAATATTAACATGTTAACAAATATATATATTTTGGGGAAAACAAAAACTAAAGGAAAAGCTTCCAAACCTACAGGGAGTCTATAGAAAGGATTTCTGAGTAATAATAGCAGGATAGTGTGTAGATAGTGTGAGGAAAAGCTATAGTCAACGATAAACCTAATGTAGTGTTACTATGCTAACCTTAACCGACAACATAGACAGTTTGTAATAATGACTGTAAAAAAGCGGTTTTCATTAAATAATAACGTAAACGTAAATCATCAGTATTAGAGGTTAGAATATCGATTACGCTATTGTGGAAATGCAATAGTTAGCTGTATTGTTATTCTTACACACCCATAATGTCAATTATCATTCTTGGGCGTGGCCTTGGTCCATGTGACCTCATAAAAACAGGCTTCTGAAAATGGCTTGATTTGAGAAAGTGGAAATGCTTTAACAACAAACACCGAGTGGATCTTTATCTTTCTATAGTGATTGTGTACACACACTGCCAACACACACATTTTACTTTAAACAACTTGTAAAAGCACAGCTACGTGTTTACACTATTCTGCTTACTGCACATATTTATTAATAAAAGCCCAGACTCTGTGTGTGTGTGTGTGTGTGTGTGAGTGTGTGTGTTCAGTGCAGCTGTAGGATTAAGAGTGTGTGCTTTAGCAGTAAAGTGTTCATTAATATTGTCAGTGCTGGTGTGGGAGGATGCTTCTTAGGTCTGGAGAGATAAGATGTAATCTCACTGACGGTTACAACAGGAAATACAGTGCACTTCTGTACGGACCCCTGGAAACATTTAAACTTCTTCTACCAACTCCCTTCCCATCACATCCCACAGATCTGCTCTGTGTGTACAACCGGTGTGAAACAAAGAAAACCTAGGAGGAGAGACACAGAGGAAGAAAAAAAAGAGAGAGAGGGAGAGAGGAGTGACAGAAAGCATTAGAGAATGAAAAAGTAATCGACAGTGAGAGAAAGAGAGAAAGGGATTATCTATCTGTTTGCCACATTCACTTGTGACTGTGAAGAAAGAAAGAAAGAAAGAAAGAAAGAAAGGAGAAGAAAGAAAGAAAAGAAAGAAAGAAAAGAAAAAGAAAAGAAAAAGAAAGAAAGAAAGAAAGGAGAAGAAAGAAAAAGAAAGAAAGAAAGAAAGAAGAGCAGCTTAACACAGAATGACAGCTAAACAGATAGACAGGCATACAGACAAACTTACATGAAAGAAAAAAGAAAGAACGAAAGAAAAAAGAAAGAAAGACAGGAGGTAAGAAAGGAATTAAGGAAGCGAGAGAGTAAGTAAGTGGTAGCTCAGTCAATTGCTAACTGGAAGATTGTGGCTTCGAGGGTCACCACTGCTGGGTTCCTGAACAAGGCCCTTAATCCTCATCTGCTCAGTTGTTTATTTGAGATTAACAGTGTAAGTCAGTTTGGATAAGGGCGTCTGCTAAATGCCCGGAATGTAAATATAGAGGAGAAAGGGAAGAAAAAGTAGAGTAGAAAGAAAGATCAGTGACGAACTTAATGAAACAGAAGTGTGATGTACTGAGGTTCACTTGTTCTGTCTGTGTTTGCGTAGTGCTTGAATAAGTTACTCGAGGACAGACTGAGTGACTCAGAGACTCCTGAGTGTTTGCAGTGAAGTGTTGGTGTGTGAGAGGGGAAGCGGAGTGTAGAGGACATACACAACATCAGCATGGTAAAGATACAGGGAGTCGTTGGCTGTGGGAGAAGTGGGATGCGGGTAAAGACTGACAGTGTATCTGTCGTTTGATGTCAGGTCGTTGTTAAAAAATAGAACAATCGTGGTGTGTTAGCTGTCTGGAGTCGGCATCCTTCATTCACTACTCAGAGCAGAGGAAAGGAAACGCTTTAGCTCATTTACAGTGAATCAGATAAACAATTGTTTAAAAATGTAGCATAATTTCTTTATTTTGGGGGGGGGGCCATTTTTCCTGTTGCATTTCCCACACGAAAGATTTCTGTGATTAAAGACAACAGCACAAAGCCCTTGCTGTGAAAGTCAACAACTTCCGTTATTTCCTAATAGAGGATGAGATTTCAGTAGCCTGAGCTGAACCTCAGCTTTATGTGTGTGAAGTAATGTCAGATTCTCCCTTGTCATTATGAGCTCGCGTCGACACTTGTTGACTATAAGTGGTAGCTCGTTGGGTAAGGTGCTGGACTGCTGAGAAGACCATACGGATTGTCTTATCAATAATAATAATAATAATAATAATAATTATAATAATAAAAAGAAGAAGAATGATCACTCAGTCCCTTTTCTCTGTCTCTCTGTCTCTCTCACCCTGTCTTTCCCTCTGTCTGTCTGTCTGTCTGTCTCTTTTTCTTTCTCTCTCTCTCTTTTTCTCTCTCTCTCTCTCCCTCTCTCTCTCTCTCTCGCTCACTCGCTCTCTCTCTCTCCCCTATAAATGACTTGGATGTGTTTAAATGTGTGCGGTGTTGTGAGAATGCTTTGTGCTCTGTCGCAGACAGACAACTTTACTTTGCAGCAGAGCTAAACTAATCACATATTTCAACTTATTTCTGACCATTTTTAATTAAAACATTTATTTATTTGTTTATTTATTTAGTCACTGCTTTTTAAAATATATTACTTGTGTAAATAAAGTTGTGTAAAAAGTCAAAAAGTCTCTCTCTCCCTCTCTCTCCCTCTCTCTCTCTCTCTCTCTCTTTCTCTGTAGATAAGGAGTCTCGGAGAGCCGTTGCACATGAGTATTTAGGGGAGGTGTTGCGCATCCTGCGGCAGGTGATCAGCACCTATCCTTTACTCAACACAGTGGAAACCCTCACCGCTGCTGGACGACTCATCTCACAGGTCAAAGGTCAGGACTGCTCACATTTCATAAAGCCTCCTTTTTTCTTACCCAACAGTGCTCGTTCCACCTAAAGCATTTGCATTTCACTGCATTTAAATAAAATCCACGAAATCAGAACCGACAGACTTTTGTAGCTACCTGAACTTTTGAATTCGGACAGCCCCAGACTTCACCACAGCGGAGAGATGAGTGGGTGAAGCGCTCACACCTTTGACATTCCTTTCTCATAAGACACTGGTGTTGCTACATCTGAAACCACGGCAACGGATGTATTTTGATCCGCTGGCTTTTTTTACAGACTGGAGATTATAACATTTATACATAATATATTCTGATTTGACAGAAGTAGTCAGAGTTCACTGAGCTCTGCGGAAAATACCCTAAAATTACAGTCCTAAAAATAGGGATCCTAAAAAGGGTAAACGAGTGCACTATTATTTTAAACACCAAGTGGGAAAGTGGTAGCACAGTGGTTAAGATATTGACCTGCTAATTGGAAGATTGTAAAGCTAAATGTAAATCGGTCTGGATAAGGGCATCTGCCAAATGCCTTAAATGTACGTGTGACAAGAACCAACCAATCGGCTTCCTCACCTTTTGAGGAGCAGCTCATCACTGTGTTTTCTTTGCTTTATAAATACATTTTGTTGCCACAAACAGTATGTTTACTTGTTTAAGGCACTATAAGAGACCCCAACCCTGTTCTTACATGACATTAATCTCATTTATACATGAATCAACTGAACAATTGCCCTGCTCAGGCCAACAGTGGTGAAGCTGGGAATCGAACTCACAATCTTCAGGTTGGTAGTCCAACACCTTAACTACGTGCCACCACTTACCACGCCGTTGGGAAGAACCGAAATGAAAATCGAATGGAAATCATTAGCGTTGAGGTTTTTAAAGGAGTAGGAGTGAGTTTACATCTGGAGTTGGATGGTTTATATGATGTCATGTCACGCCTTTACTCTTTCTTTAGTCCTGATGATAAAGATCTGTCTCAAGTTGCAAAACAAAATGCAGTTCCAATCATTCTGAAAGTAACCTCGCCATTCCCCACCCACTGCTCCTGGAGATTTGTGTCATTTATTTATGGTGCATTTGCATCTGTTCAGTCATTTTTTTTCTAATAATGTTCTTCATAAATTCTTCTTGAGTCCAAAATGTGCTCTTTCTCCGTGCTGTTCCTGGTACCTGCCCATACCAAGCTCTCTCTTTCTTTCTTTCTTTCTTTCTTTCTTTCAAAATTGGCACAGATCAGTGTAAAATACACTGCCCTTCATAATTATTGGCACCCCTGGTTAAGATGTGTTAAAAGCCTTAAAATAAATTCAATCTTTATTGCAGAAGCATAATCTCACACTGAAAATTGCAGAAAAATGTAACTTCAACTCAAGTGAATTTTAAGGGGGGAAAAAAAATCCCTGACTAAGAAATAATTCTTTTTCATACAACCACCTGTTCCACAATTATTGGCACCCCTAACAATTCCTAGGAAATAAATGTAATTGAAGTATTTATGTCATTTCTACAGTAGTTTACAAAGTTGATCAGAGTATCTAGGAACATTTAATTATTTATTAATCACTTCCTGTTTCCCTGGGGTATAAATATGACGTGACACAGAGGCCATTTCTCTTATCCACTCTTATCCACTCTTCAACATGGGAAAGACAAAGGAACACACAATTCAAGTAAGGCAGATGTGTGTCGACCTTCACAAGTCAGGCAATGGCTACAAGAAAATAGCCACTTGCCTGCACCTGCCCATATCTACTGTCAGAGGAATCATTAAGGAGTTTAAAACAACTGGAACAGTGGTAAACAAGCCTGGACAAGGACACAAGTTTATTTTGCCTCTATGCAAAGTGAGGAGGATGGTAAGAGAAATAATAAGTTCTCCAAAGCTCACTGTTAAAGAATTGCAACAAATGATAGCATCTCGCGGTCACAAAGTCTCCAAAACAACCATCAGGAGCTGTCTACATGCCAACAAGCTGGATCTCCTCCCAGACCTGGACTAAAGCACCCGCATGTTGGCGGTGACATGTTTGATGTGTTCTGTATGCAGGCTTCTGTTACGAAGGCAGCAGCGAGGCGCAGAAGAAGGACTTTGAAAAAGCCATCGAGACCATCGCAGTGGCCTTCAGCAGCAAGTGAGTCCCCTAGTGTGTGTGAAAAACTTTCCTCTTTTAGATTGAGTGTGTGTTACAGCTCCGTATACGACAGGTTCCCGCGAACAGCTTCACACTTCAACTATAAAGTGTGTGTTTGTTTTTGTAGGCATTTATGATGAAATGGTTTCACAGAATGTGTCATGGTGCGTGTGAGAGGGTTGTTTTAGTAGGGCAAACGTCTAGACTGGACAACTACATTTAAACCACAGAGATGATAGATTTATAATTCTGAAAGTGTGGATTATTTGTAAACGCAGCTACAGTAAATGTTTTAATGCCGGCTGTTATATGAGGATACATCCAGATAATCGGGTTCATACCCGTAGTTGGTATGTCTATAACAGCATTAAACTGAACTCTACCAGAGTTACTTTACAGGATCCAGTGTGGAAAGTGAGATTCCCTCTTTATATGTGATAATTCCCATGTTTTGTCTCTGTCCCCCTGTGTAGTGTGTCTGAGCTGCTGATGGGTGAAGTGGACAGTAGTACCCTCCTGTCTCTGCCTCCTACTGAAAAGAGCAGGGTAAGAGAGAGAGAGAGAGAGTGTGTGTGTGTGTGTGTGTGTTGTTGAAGATATGCATAAAAAGGACAAGTGGCACAAATTTTAGTTTGTCTAATGATTTAAACAGTTTATGCTGTCACAGTGTATTATTACAAATTTATTTTAAACGATTGATTCTTTCTTTTTTTCTTCCTTCTTTCTTACATCTTCCTTTCTTTCTTTCTTTCTTTATTTTTTCTTTCTTCATTTTTTCTTTCTTTCTTTCTTTCTTTCTTTCTTTCTATTTTCCTGTTTACCGATGGTTGCTTTCTTTCTTTCTTTATTCTTTTTTATTTTCTTTTTTCTTTCTTTCATCTTTCTTTTTTTTTCATTTCTTTCCGCTTTCATTCTTTCTTTTTTTCTTTCTTCTCATCTGTCTGTCTGTCTGTCTCTTTTTCTTGCATGTCTTCCTTAATCCACAGTCGTATTAAACCTGTGAGCTTCTACAAAAACTACTTAATAATCCAGCCATTACTGTTTCCAGTTAGACTGTCTAAGAGAGAGAGAGCACGGCGGATGTTGTATATAGTGTGTGTGTGTGTGTGTGTGTGTGTGTGTGTATATACGTTATGTGTGTTTTTCTGTCTGTTTGTTGCTTCCTGTTCTAGGTTTCTGTCATAGCTTCCTCTTTTAACTATCTTGAGCAGACAGTCTCCACTCGATTTTACTCTTTTATTCTGTATTTAACTTAAAGCTTTCTGTCATTCTGTCATTCCCTCCTGTAAAGAGTTACAGAGTATAAAAAGCAAGAAACTAAACAATGCATATAAAGAATAATGAACCAAACTGAAAGGCCACAGAGGTCAGCTGAGCCACACACTAACCCTGACGTTCCCCACAAGTTACGCTGACATGACTGCAGATAACGCCCAGCTCAACTAGAGAAGTGACGGCTTCCTCTTTCCTCATAGTTCAGGGCAAACACTCTATACTTAGCATGTTTTTATCAATTCTATATGAAAAAAAAATATTTGTGTAGATAAATAAAGGATATTCAAAAGACATCAGCTGCAAGTGGGGAAGTGGGAGCTAAAAGGATATGTTGTTGGACTTATAATCAGAGGATCATGGACTCAATTCCCAGCACCACTAAAACTCTGTCCACGCAGAGACGCAAAACATTTTGTATTGTATAAGCGTTTCGTCCAAACGGATCCGGTATTTCAGGAGAGTGAACCGGGTCCCAAAGTGGATAAATCTGAAAACGCTTCCTTTGCGTTTTTGTGTGTACAGCCGATATATATATTTTGTGAAACAATGATGTCATCAGTATACGTTTCAACCCAAGTTAAACACAGCTACGTCACGTACCCGTGACAGCAGCAATTACGGCGGACTGTATGCTGGTGTTCGTCTTGTTTCTTGTGTTGGATTGTATACAGTGCACAAGGTTTATACGCATGCTCCATGTCTTCTTCTTCATGACAGCGCCACATACTGTTCTGGCATGCATACTACAATGTAATGCCAAAAAATGTAATGTAAATAAAATTTCTGTGTTTTCACCTTCAGTCAGGAAAAAATACCATCTACTTTAAATGTTAAACAAAACACTGATGTGTGTATGCTAATGCTTTCTTTGAGATCCTTCAAAAACTTCCAGAACGCACTTAAAACGACTGCAGTAATATCCATTTTTTTTTATTTTTTTCCATACATTTAGTTTGCTGAGCCTGTGGCCTTTGTGACTCTAGCTTCTAGTTTCTGTTCTTTGTTGAAAGGAATGTAACCTCATGTGATTTTCCGCTGTTCGAGCCCAAGTTTGAAATGTTGTGCGTTCGGAGATGCTCCTCTGCTCACCGCCCATATGACCTACACTCATAGAAAGTTTTTTTTGTTCCCCCTTACTAATCTATCAGTAGCTCAGTGGTTAAGATAATCAACTGCTAATCTGAGGATCATGGGTTCAATCCACAGCTCTACCATGGTTGCCACTTCTGGGCCCCTGAGTAAGGCCCCTAATCCTCAACTGCTTAGTTGGTTAAAAAATCTGGATAAGAAATATATACTAGTCAAAATCTGACGTGGATCAAATCCTTTTATCCTTTTAAGTTATAGAACAATAACCGTTCTTGTCTTGTAACTGAAATGTGTAAATGCTTCCACAATAACCTTAATCAGGTTAGAAGTAATAAATCACTTGAGCCTAATTAAGCCTCTAGTAAATAGCTGGGTGTCACCATGTACAATCAAATATTAACATTTGTATAGTCTGATTTCGGGTCTGTGAGATACATTTATCGTTTATGTAAAACAATTAAACGTCTCTGGCTAGTAGTTTTAAATGTTTAACAAATGTTTTGTTGTAAAACTTTGGTGTAATGTATTTATGTGATTGTGTGTGTGTGTGTGTAAACAGTCTATGGAGAACCTGTGCGGCCTGCCAATGGGACAGGGTGCAAACGGTGGAAACCGATGTGACCATGATGACTGTAGTGAGTATCGGATTGACACTCATTCCCCACTTTTTTCTCACTCGCTCTCTCAACCTGCCTGTTTTCCTTAACATCACTATCTTATCTTTATTGTGTGTTTGTTGTAGTGATGAGTGCCGAGCAGGTGAATATCCTCCTGCAGCACAGTGAGGGAGGAGTGGATTCAGCTCTGAGCTACGCAAAAGCTATCACCAAGTACATGAAAGACATCATAAGCTACGTGGACAAGCGCCTTGCACTCGGTTACTAAACACACACACACTTCAAATGTGCCCTTTTGCTAGATTTTTCCCCTTTCTTTATTATGTCCGTGGCTGGACGTGTCCTCTGGCTTAGTAAAATTAAATAAACTTGTAACCCAAATGGTTCTGTAATATGTTCTAAATGTTTCTGGATATCAGAGATGGAATTTGCTAAAGGTGTACAGAGGCTATATCACTCAAGCAAGCAGAGCTTCACGCAGGTAGGCCATAGTGTGTGTGTGTGTGTGTGTGTGTGTCTAAATCTAGTTAACATAACCGATTATTATCTTTAAAAAATGTTACCGTATATTTGAAACGTTTTTGCTCTCTTTTTGTATAATTTCTGCCCCCCCCCCTTTTCTCTCTCTCTCGCTCTCTCACCCTCTCTCTCAGACCCCTATGCCTTTGCTGTCGATCTATTCTCTGGCTCTGGAGCAGGACTTGGAGCAGAGTACCGGTGTACAGCAGTCCATAAACTCAGTGCTCACACACTCCTTTCTTCAGGTGACACTTCCTACTATTTATTACATACTCGTGCAGCTCTGATCTTTGTTATTGATTTATATAAAATAGTACAATATATATACTATAATATATATATATATATATATAATATATATATATATATATATATATATATATATATATATATATATATATATAATATATATATATATATATATATATATATAAAAATGCATGGGTACAAAAAATCATATGTCCACTAACACAAAATGTCTTTTCTAACCCACTTCAGCCTCTGACGCAACGTCGACAGGAACATGAGAAGAAACGTAGAGAGATTAAAGAGCAGTGGCAGAGAGCCAAGAGAAAACTGGTACGCGGTTTCAGTCGCATTTATTCACCGTTGGATAAAAAACAAAGCTTTTGATGAGTTTATTTAGACAAAGATCCATGTTAGTATCCATCCTGGATAGTTTTAGTCATATACACTGAAATTTGCTGTGGATCTCCTGTTAATAGTGCAGCATGTTATGTTAACCTGAACATGTGCGCTTGTCTATACACGTACAGGCAGACGCCGAGAACAACCTGCGCAAGGCACGTCAGTGGTACCTGACCCGCTGTGAGGAATACGAAAAGGCACGGCTGGTGGCCCATAAGGTGGAGGAGGAACACAGCGGAACAGGAAGTGGCTCCACCCACAAGACTCTGGACAGGAAGAGACGACATGAAGAGGAAGCTCGCAACAAGGTTAGTTCCAGTTCCAGACAGGAAATGACTCAACGCAACAAACGTACAACTTGAGGAACTAATCGTGACTCGACTACGCCTTACCTATCTGAGCTGGTGATGAACGATGCAAAAGTGTTGCAACAGTAGATTATGATGGTCACATGCAGTGAGTGTTGGGAGTCTTTTGTGCTGTGTAAAAAAATAAAAATAATACCAATGACACTGAATATGATGTAAAATAACATCTTTGGTTCTTAGAAGTGTATAAAGTACCCAAAAGCATCACTTAAGTAAAAGTAAAGTTATTTTACTGGAAAGTTCTCTTATTTTACTTTTACGTAAAAGTATTTGATATTTGAGTACGAAAAGTATTTTTTAGTATTAAATGCAGTGAAAGGCAGCATGGTGGCTTAGTGGTTGGCACTGTTACTTTTCATACAAAAAGGTCCCGGGTTCAATTCCCGTGCTTGTTTGGGTTTACTGGGGGTGCTTTGATTTTCTCCCACAGTCCAAAAAACACGTATAGGGTTAGGGTTAGGGTTAGGCTGGGATAGACTCCAGCAGATCCCGAATTAGGGAATAAGCGGGTATAGAAGATGAATAAATGAATAAATAATAATTTATTTGGAAAACAAACTGTTTAAATTAAATATGTAAAGACTTCATGCTGTTCATTTACACACACATATATATATATATATATATATATATATATATATATATATATATTAGTCACATTATAAAATGTTTCAGAAAATCTTTGTTTAATGTAAACATGCAAACGTGACAGAACATGACTGTAAGATTCTGAGCCAGAAAGTGGTCACAGGATGAACAAATGACTCAAAAAATGAACTAATGTTTCCCGCACAGAATATATCATTTTGTGCGTGTGCAGGCAATACAAAATAAACAAATCAAATCTCTCTTTCTCAAATCTTTCTCTTTCTTTATCTCTTTCCTTCTTTCTGTGTCTCTCACTCCCCCCCCTCGCCTTTTTTCTCTCTCTCTCTCGCCTAAAGTACTGAAGTATTATTGCTTTGTTACTGCTCTGCTTAGAGGTAGTATTATGTAAAATGCCACATAATTGCAGAGCATTCAAAAACAACAACATTTAAACTTTTCCAGTCTATTTATTTAGCCAATGTTTATTAGTTAATAACTACTACAAAAGTGAGAGTTATCGCCTTAGACATATCTAAGGGGCAGAGAGATTATTAATGGTTACGCAAAGGTTTATAACCACAAATTTCCATTACATTTAAATCTGTGAAAACAATCCAGATTTGGTAGAATTATTTAGTTATCTGACTCCTGGTTTACTGGTACAAGCGTCTAATCAGTCTAAGTCTAATCAGATCTCAACAGTATGAGAATGTGGACATACAAATATATCTATAGAAAAAACAGTTGGTTATCAACATTATCGTTAACGTAGATAAAAATTGGCTAAAATTTTTTGTTGTCGAATTGTCGTATGATTTCATATGTCATAATGTAAGGACCTGCAATAGCGCGGTTTAACCAGTGTGGCGCTGTAGTGCAAGAATGTAATTCAATGCATTATAAAAAAAGACAGAGAATGTGTGTCAACAAATTTTACACAAGTACAAACAAAATACACATTTCCTAGCGTGAAAGCGTTGATATATTTACGGCTATGTTCTTTTTCAATATAAAAAGAGACACAGATTGTCATGTTACTGAGAGACAAGAAATGAATTCTGTCCAAACCGCTGATCCTTTGTAAGACTGAACTCCTTCTATAAATGTTAAATAAACATCTCCTTACAGAAATCTTCATAATGTTAATGTAGAATTTATGATGTAGACTTATGACATATACCCATCATACCATACCGTTTACTGTACCGTATTTCCCAGTAGTTACAATATGTGTGCTTTCCAGGCAGAGGAGGCTGAGGCCACATACCGCACTTGCATTGCTGATGCCACAACTCAACAGCAGGAGCTGGAGGACGTGAAGGTGAACGTGTTGAAACAGATCCAGGATGTCATCAGACAGAGTGACCAGATACTGCGTGCAGTAAGTCACAAAAAAAACAACTTTAAGGTCACACTAAGTCCGAAATTTTCAGCAGAGATTTTTGCACATTGAAAAATAAATACGAACTCACGTTTGTGTCAATCAGTCTTACACACTGCCGCCAAAACCTTTTTTTATCCGTCAATAAAAAAAATTCAGAGATGTAGAGCCACCGTACAAACGACAGCCAAAATCCAGAATGGCGAACCAGTGCTGTAGTATATTACACACCTTTCCGATGTGTGTGTGTGTGAGTGTCCATACCTCAGACACACTGGTAGTCTCTGTTCAGGATAAATTGGTTCAAGGAAATTAGTGGTCTTCTGTTTTAATATGTTGCCCCAGTATTGCTAGCAAAATATTAAACTGAACCGCTGACATCCTGAAATAAATTTTAAACTTCTGAGGACATTTTTGAAGACATTTGGGTTTTTAGTAAAGACCTTCCCTCTGCACTAGCAGCAATGTGTTATTAAGTAGTTGAGTAGTAGTTGTTAAGTATTTCTTTATGAATTATATAACCAAACAGATAATTTTAAAAAATTGTACATTGTTGCGCACACATTTTGTCTAGTAAGCTAAAGTAAAGCTAAAGCTTACCGAGGAAAAAGCTCTCTGTAATTTCTATCCAGAACAAATAGAACAGGAATTCTGTTGGGCTAAGGTGATGCAGGGCCCAAGCACAAAAAAATGTGGGATTTGTTTAAAGCAACGTTAAAGTTCACTCACGGTCAGAGTTCCATGTGGGGAAACAGTCAGCATCAGACTGCAGTGAGTCAGAATCATATGACAGGAAAAACCGGGCAAGATTGAAAACCGGGAATCTACCAAACAAGTCACAAAAAACAACAGCATGTGGGGCAGCCAGTGTTGCCAGATTGAATCGAAGATTTCCAGCTCAACTTCAGATAAAAGCCGGCCATTAATAAAATACCAGACCAAAATGGCCAATGTTTGAACTGAAATAAATATATATAAATATTTCTTTCCAGTAGGACTTAACACAATTTTTTCAATCAAAACTGATATATTTTGCTTAAGGAATACAACTTAATTAAAAAGCAACTAAGGAAAACTTGAAATCTGATTGGACAGGACACCATAAACATAAATAATGTGGGATACTGCACTATAAACCTGATACTTACTTGGTAAACTGCACTATATTATTGACATATCAACACATCCATATTACATAGTATACACATACTATTGTATTAATTTAGTAGTATACACATACTATTGTATTAATTTAGTAGTATACACATACTATTGTATTAATTTAGTAGTATACACATACTATTGTATTGTAAATTTTATTTTATATTAAAATGAAAAAATCATATATTTTTAAGGTATATTTTTGCCTTCGTTGATAGAACCTGGGTCGCAACAGCACATGTGGGTGCCAGCACTTTAACCCACTACACCATGGCGCTAGCCATAAAATCATATGTTTGTAGTTAAAACTAAGATATATCAAGAAGCAGCCCAAATTTTATTGACCCACCCAATGCATTTATTTCTGGTTTCTATATGATCAAAAAGAAGCCCAAGTTGGTGGGAATTCTGGATAAAATAGTGCTGGTCATACTAGTACTAGACTCATACTGGTCTTTTTTAAAAACATCAACTATAATCAACTATAAGGATGAATAATAACAAAAGCACTTATGTGGGTTAGTTTCCCATGAACCAGCTCAGGCCTAAAATCAGGCTAAACAGACTCTAAATGCTGAATCACTACTGACACTGTGATTTAGTTCAAGACCAGGCTTGTGCAGTGTCTAATAAACCGGGTTTTTCTTTATTTAGATGAATCACATGAAGTCTTACACGCTCTAATTTTGAGCTTTTGGTTTGCTCTCTCTCTGTCTCTCTCTATCTCTCTCTCTCTTTCTGTCTCTCTCTCTCTTCCTGTCATCAGTGCACCATATCCTACTATCAGATCCTGCACATGCAGACAGCGGCGCTGCCCGTTCACTACCAGACCCTGTGTGAGAGCTGTAAGCTGTACGATATTGGCCAGCAGTATGCTGCGCACGTCAGAAACCTGCAGCTCAGCTCGGAGCGTGTCACTGTCTTCCAGTTCGAGCCGTACTCTACCTCGGGCACAAAGTGAGTAACTCATGCTTCAAAGAGTCCCGTTATTACAGGGTACTTCCACCATTTATTATGCAAGGTGTGTCTGGCTGCGATGATGTTTACTGCTGTCAGCGAGTAGCGAGCTTTCCATATTGTATCATGGAGTAAAATAGAAATTTGTTTTGTTTGACAAATGATAATCAACATGTAATGTGTTTTAAAGCAGGTAAATTGCCACCAATATGATTAGTTATTGTCAATCCTTGATTATTCACAATTTATAAATCGGTCACACTTATTATTACATTTTTATTGCATCTGTGTTGCTTACATCTTACCATTTTTTCCCCTATTTGCATCCTGCATCCCATTAACATAATATTGCGCTGTTGTTTTTTAAAATGTAATATTGCATTTTTGTACAATTTACATTTTTATATATATATATGAAATCTATATACAGGATATATAAAACAATATGTCGATTTTATGGACTTCTGGGTGCCCCCTGGTGGTCATGAGTGCTGTAAGCAGCCATTTAGTTCACTTATGCCTTGGGTGGTGTAATGCGGCTCACATAAATCAGAGTTACTGTAAGCACCTCCAGAAATTTATTTACTCGAACAGCGAGTCAAAACAATTAATGCTGTGTTTTGCACTGTTTAGTCTTCCTGCTCACACACGTCATGATAGCATCACTGATGACCAGCAGCACAGAAACACAGAGACTCCACACCCCAATGAACTGGTGGCGTCTGCAGGAGGGAGCATGGTCAAGACCAGAAGAGGTCTTTATTCATGTTTTTTTTTTCTTTAGGGAATTAAAACATAAGACAGAAATAAAAAATACAGAAATATAATGCAGGTTTTATAAGTTGGCACCCAAATCATCTCAGTTTCTTGTTTTTGCAGATCGAGCTCAACAGGCACATAAGTCCTGGCCCTCCACTCTGAGTGACACAGATAGTGTAGGAAGAGGAAGTGGACTGAGTTCTCCTACCACCAGCTCAGGTGCCATACACAAAACTAACCATACACCTAGGGTTAGGCACCGTGAAATAGGAGAGATTACATACAGAGAGCTAATGCAGTGTGTGTTTTCACAGGAGATGTTTCGAAAGCTCCGAGACCGGTGTCAGCCGGAACCCTGTCCTCCAATGAAGACATAGAAGAGCAAGATGGCAATGTGACATCTTTTGAACAAAGTAAACACCTTAAAGTATCTCTGAAGTATTTCTGTTTGTAATGTACACCGTTTACAAGTACAGAGTTTTTTTGTATTTCTGAAGGAAGCATACACACAAATATTTCATGAATATGTATAATTAGACTGATTAAATAAAGGAATACTCTGGCTTCTTTAACACAATCAGTGTAATATATTGTAATGCCGTAAGCAAAACTTTATAGAGGTTGGGATTTTTTAAGAATGCCGACAATCTTGTAAGAATTTATGTAGAAAATAGGGATTTACCGATACCATAAAGACCAAGTATGAATACAGATCATTTTCCAGGTACTCATCGATACCGATACCTGTTCTTTTTTAAGATTTACATTTACAGCATTTAGCAGACGCTCTCATCCAGAGCGACTTACATTTATCTCCTTTTTTTAAACAACTGAGCAATTAGGGGTTAAGGGCCTTGCTCACGGGTCCAACAGTGGTCGCTCGCGGTTGGTAGTCCAGCACCTTAACCAAAAGCCACCACTTCCCATGATGTTTGTGATTATTTGTTTGGCTCTCGGGTGGTTTCATGCCATTTCCTCAAAGGTTTGCTGCAGGGTCGTGTAAGTAATTGGCCCCTTGGAAGCCCCTCCGCTTTATCTTTTTAGTAGAAATGAGAATATCTACTTATAGTTTTCTAGGAATGGCTTTATTTTTTAGGAAATTAAATCGAGACGATTATATAGTAACATCAGTTACTTTTGTAAATTTATTAACCAGATTTATTAAAGATGCCTAATAAAAAAATAAGAATATAATCAGTAATACGTGACATTTGATGAACTTCGATTGTAAGTAAGTTGAAAGCAAAACAGTAGAGACAGCACTATTTACTTATTTACTTTCCTAAATGTTTAGCAAAAGCTCTTTTGAGACACTTATTTTTTAGCTAATTAGATAACACAAATACTAATATTTATTAAACTGGTAGTCATGAATGCTGTAAATCTGGTAGCTGAGGATTATATTAAATAAAATGGTTAAGGAGGTTTTGTTTCTGTAGGAATAACTAACATTGAGTAAAGAATGAATGAGTCGTAAATGTACATATTATCCATGATCGCATTTCATTAAAGTAAAACATTATAAGGACATGTTAAACATGTTAAATCAGTCCGATTTCTCTCATGTCAGGTATGAACGGGATGGAACCAGAGATGACGGTATCCACTGGCCCGTTCCGTAATGTGGGTCTGTCCAAAGCCGCTAAGACACACCATCTGCGCAAACTCCGCACGCCATCCAAGTGCCGCGAGTGTGACAGTTATGTGTACTTTCAGGGAGCCGAGTGTGAAGAGGTGAGCTAGGGTTAACATATAACTGTATATAACATATACATATATAATATAACATAGAGCTGTAACATATGACGCAAAAAAAAAAAGTACCAAAATTTTCTAACGTGCATATCAGTAAATTCTGATTTCATGGTGTTGTGTTGTAGTGTTTTCTAGCCTGCCATAAGAAGTGTCTGGAGTCCCTGGCTATCCAGTGTGGTCACAAAAAGCTGCAGGGTCGGTTACAGCTGTTCGGTCGAGATTTCTCCCAGGTGCTGCAGGGCGAGGTGGAGGGGGTACCCTTCATTATTAAAAAGTGCATTCAGGAGATCGAGAGGAGAGCGCTCAGGATGAAGGTAAAAGAAGAACTTTTCATCTTATTTGATCTCAAATTAAAGTGGTTAAGATGTTGACCTGCCAACCGGAAGACTGTGGTTTTGATTTCCAGCACCACCAAGTTACCACTCTTGGGCCCCTGAGCAAGGCCCCTAACCACCAATTGCTCAGTTGTATAAATAAAATGAATAGAAGTCGCTCTGGATAAGGGCATCTGCCATAAATGCTGTGAATGTATATAACGGAAACTATTTACTGGATGATAGCACAGTGGTGAAACAGTGTTATAGTGCTACTTGGAGGATCACGGTTCGATTCTCAGCACAAACCAAGTCAGATCACTACGATCATTATAATCAACTCAGTTAGACATACCTGACGTTCACTCTGATCAAGGAGAATCTGCTTCTAGCCATTACACAGCCCGCAAATGGAACCGGCTTCCAGAGGAGATCAGATGTGCTCCATCAGTAGCCATCTTTAAATCCAGACTCAAAACACATCAGATTCTGCATTTACTGAAAGAGCACTGTGATCCTTCCCAACTGAGTTCCTTTATTATAAACCAAATGTAAAATAATTTATAATGTTTAATTCTTTGTATTTGGTTGTAATTATTTTTATGCTTATTTTAATTCCTTTGAATTAGGCACTATAAATTATCACTGTGTATGAAATGACAACACAAAGTTGATAGTATACGTGCATGTGTGTGTGCGTGTGTGCTTCTTTAGGGAATATACCGTGTAAATGGAGTGAAGACACGCGTGGAGAAGCTGTGTCAGGCGTTTGAGAACGGCAAAGAACTGGTGGAACTTTCTCAAGCTTCTCCACATGATATCAGCAACGTACTGAAACTCTATCTGCGACAGGTATTTCAACTATCCGGGTTCTGTAGAGTCAACACACACTTACATAATGTGGAGTGCACTGTAGGGTTTGTTAGCTAATCTGTCTGGGGGGAGGAACATTGGCTGGATCTGAGCTAACAGGGAACACACATTTTTCTAACATTCTTTAAGAGTTTGTAATAAGACAACATTTACAATGACAAAGCATTCTTGAAATAATGTTCATGGAATGTTCTTGAATAATTATAAATAGTTAAAAGTACTGTTTCATAGTCGAACTAGGCGGTCACCCGGGTGCCACCATCTGCGGGGACGCCAATGAGTGACCCCTGCCCTGCCGCTGTCCCACAAAAAGAGTATTATTATTGTTGTTGTTATTATTATTATTATTATTAGCAAAATTTCTGGTTACTTACAATTATCTGAATAGTTTCCTGGTGATAGTTGCCACTGCTTTAAAAAAAGAAATGTACCGCTGGCGCGGTAGTGTACTGGGTTAAGGCACCAGGACCCACATGCGCCGTTGCGACCCAGACTCAACTCCGGCTCGGGTTCCTTACGGTGCCACCCCCCAGCCTATTCCATTTCTATCCTGCCTTTAGGTTTAATAAAGGCAAATGCCCAAAAATATAACTTAAACAATTTTTTGAAAGAAAAATAAGCATTAACATTCATTCATTTATTCATCTTCTTTACTCGCTTATTTTCTGATTCGGGGTCTCAGTGATCTGCTAAAGCCTATGCCAACCGTCTCCGTCTCTGAAAAAGCAATTGACAGGAGGGGTACACCCTGGACAGGTTGCCACACTCACACTTTAAGCAACCTAACATAAATGTTTTTGGACTGTGGGAGGAAAACCAGAGCATGGGGATAACATTCAAACTCCACAAAGAAAAGCCTCCGCCCAGGAATCAAACCCGGGCCTTCCTGCTGTGAAGCAACATCGCTAAACATTAAGCCACTATGCTGCCCTAGCATTAACATTGAATAAAAACATCTCTCTGAAATTTATGACTAAACATTTTCTTTATTTCCTTCACAGCTCCCCGAGCCCATCATGCCATTCAGCATGTATAATAAGCTCATGGGTCTGGCGAAGGAAAGTTTACACAACGACGGCCCAGACAAAGGAGAGAGTGCGAAGGGACCTGAGCTACTGGATCATGGAGAGCAGACCGACCCCAAAGTGCTCAACCTGGTGGAGAAACTCAGAGAGCTGCTGAAAAATCTCCCACCTGGAAACATCGCCACACTGAAGTACATAGTACGACATCTGCGCAGGTGAATGAAGTTGTTGAAGAAATATATTTGGGGTAAATCTATAACTTGGGTGAATCCAATTTCTTTACTGACTCATCTCTTGCTTTCGTTCATTCTCAGAGTCGCTGAGTTAGAGGACGACAACAAGATGAGCTTTAGTAATCTTGGCATCGTATTTGGTCCGACCCTGATGAGACCCAAACCCACAGGCGCCACCGTTTCCCTCTCTTCCCTGGTGGATTACCCTCACCAGGCCCGCATCGTAGAGGCTCTCATTGTCTTCCAGGACCACATCTTCACCTCTTCAGTCTCCTGGTCTACAGCCTCATCCTCCCTGAACTTCATCCAGGGCCAGGTAAGATCAGAGCGTCGGAGTCGTACAGATGAAAAAACACTGGGAATTGGGTGTGTCGAACAACTTTAGGGTGAAACACAGCTGAAGGAATGTTTTGAAAAGCTTTTGATAAGTACAAGTCAGAGGTTGTGGACATGTGGTAGCTCAATGGTTAAAGGTGATTCGGTTTAAAAACATTTTTTTGTTCTGCTGGTTGAAGGTATCTTCACTTCTCAATAATAAAAGTATTTATATGTATTTATATATTCTGTGGAAAGTGTAGGACCAAGAAACATTTGTCCAATCAAAATATTTGGTGTCTCAAGTGTCTCAAAGTCTAAATTTCAACATAAAGTAATAATAACCTTAGGCTTTCTGGCATGGTGTCCAGTAGCGATGGGAAGTTTGGATCTTTTTTCCCCACTCAGACCTTAGGGTGAATCACTCTCCGTGATGACTCGTTTTCCCATATTAAAGATTAGTTTAAAATGAACTAATCGTTTAAGAACAAACTCACCACCAGTGTCCCGGCAGTGCTATTTCACTTTGTTTTTGCTAGCAACGCAAGAAATAAACTACACATCGCAATAAGGAGATATTAGTGTCCCAGCATGACCTTTCCACCAAACTTTAACTCTCTTTCTCTCTCTCTCTCTCTCTCTGTCTAAGCCATGACATCAGCATAAATATTTAGTTAGAACTGATTGTGATTGTTACTTGTAGGAGAACATTGATGGCACCCAAGATGTGGAGGAGGAACAGAACAGATTGGTGTCAGAGCAGGACTGTGGTGAGAGACTAACACTAATTGATAGATATATTAATTATCTATTCATTTCGCAGACTTATGAAATCTGTTTCTATCCAGGTAACTCTCTGGGTTCGTCAGGTTCCCGCGAGCGCTCTCTGGACTCGGACTCGGACGGTGAGGACCCTGAGAAGATCAATAAACGGCGCATTCTGATGAGCCAGGAAAGCGAGACCAGCACTGAGGATGACCAGCTAAGCCCTCGAGCGAGTCTGGACCTGAGCACGATCGTCCCTGAGACCATCCTCGAGCAGCCTAGTAACACCAATGACTACAGAGAAGCGGATTCAGAAGAGCTGGAAGAGCAGTAAAGAGCAGAAACACCATTTACCCCAGTCAGTTCAGTCTGTAATAATACTCACTTTTATTTTTTTTAACTGAATGATACCAAAAAGTGTCCAATGTGAAAAGTCGAGTATCTCAGATTAACCAGCGCACTTAAGAGAGTCTAAAGCACTGAAACATTATTTTAATCTTATTTGTTTTCCTTTCTATTCAAATGTTTTTATATACAGAGAAAAGTGCTGGTGATTCAAGAAGTCATGTGATAAACTGTTAGGGCACATACCTAGTGAAAACGCTAGAACAACTTATACAAAAGAAAGCAAAGGGATCAGAGAGTCTGTGTTACCGCTCACAGCTACTGAAGATCCAGAGCGACTTACATTTATCTCTTTTATACAACTGACCACTTGTGGGTTAAGGGCCTTGCTCAGGGGCCCAGCAGTGGTAAATCGGTGGTGCTGGGAATCAAACTCAGATTTTCCAGTTATCAGTCTAACACCTTAATCACTAAGCCACCAATTTCCTCCAGTCCCTTTCCCAGAATTCTGAATAGTACATTAGATTAATTCAAATGTATTTTTATAAAGATGTTTTTATGTTTTGTTAAAGTGACAGTTTCCATACAAAAAATGCCGTGATAATAAAATCCAGAATTAATCCAGGGTTAGTAGTTTACAAAAGGTTGTCAGATTAACAGTGTGAACAAGATCATCAGCACAATGAGGCTCTAATCTTCGCCACTAGGTGGTGCCATTACATTCCTGGATTTTCAACGATGACGTAAAGTCGAAAACTTTACTGATGGTAGAAAACTGGAGACTTTTTAATAAGTTCACATTAAATATCTGCTGTTTTTTTTCTCCTTTATGTTTTATCATATCAGCGTTCAACTCTGTATAAACAAATGATTATATAAACGCAGCTAATGATGTACCGGTGGGGTTTTTTTTGTATATATTTAAAATAAACGCATATCACTATTTTTTTTCTTTATTTGCATTTTACTCAGTTGCCACTTGAGTGTAAACTCATTTCTGTGGGGTTTTTTCATGGCCTTCCTCTTGTATGTGTTGAGCGTCTCGTTACGGCTGAACGACGCAAGTGCTGTATTCTTTGAGGCAGATTGGGGAACATTTTGATGGTCCCAGCGAGACACACGTTTCCAAAGGATGAGTTAAATTACAACAGCAATCAGATTTCTCATGGATACTACTGAAACCGAAACCCCAGAGCTCTTATTAAAAAAATCACATTAATCATAATAATCAACATTATTACATAAGAGTTTTATACTGGATGGGATGGTAGTGCTTGAATTTCGCTTATCAGGAAAAAACCCAAAAGATTTTCTTTCATTTTTTTATTCATCTTTGTTGACTTGAATATAGTATCAGCTGGTTATGTCAATACTAACAACAATTATTACAGTAATAATATTAACTTCATGGTGCTGTGGTTTTGTAATATATACCGAACCCCATGCTCACATTTAGCTTCGGCTACAAGTGACAACAGCTTTACTGCTGGTCAGAATACCAACGTTAATGTCCTTTCTAGGAAATTGTGGTCATTTTTATCCTAATATTAGCTACCGATTAGATTTTTTTATTTTTTACACATGTAAACTTCACACTAGAGTACGTGATCAGTGAGTATTCTTCAGTGCTCTGTTAAATAACTATTGAGTATTTAAACAAGAACCACAAATGAATAAAGAATTTGTTGAAATAGACTAAAACAATAGTGTTTATGTTCAGGTCAAAAGACTAAATAGTTTTTGCGGTGGATACTAGACATTTGCGCCACTTGGTTTTTGTTTTAAGGTGTGTGTTTTTTTCATTGTTGTCTTTGTATAGAAATGACCCATGTATACTAACTTTGTAAGTTTTTTTTTTAACCACAGAACCCCACAAAACAAAAAAAAAGTCATTTGTAATGTGTAATGTTTAACTGGTACTTAACAAAACTTTGAAATAAATTCTGGTACTTAAGAATGAATAAATAAACAAATAAACATATACAAAAAAAGAAGTTAACAAAAAGTTTGAGATATTTTATTACAAAAACATGTTTTATTCAGCAATTGTTAAAACTACAACCGAGTTTCCAATGAAATCAATATACAAACAGTCCATAAACAGCTTTCTTTCAGATACTTTCACTTCTTCTCTGGTTCTACTGAGTAACTCACACCTCATCACCTCCATCATCATGATCCTGAAAGAAAACATCAGGACATTAATTCAGTAACTCGGCCCCGTCTCAGTGTCCTCATGAGAACCCATGATGCAAACATACCGAGTCGAGACGCTCCAGTGATGCAGCTTCACTGTACGAGTCTGTAGGTTATATAACGACCTGCCGTCTCACTTGGCCGGATGATCTTCACCACCTGGTTTAAGCCAAAAACTCCAATTACATTCAATCACATTATCATCATCATCACAAATAACTACAATTATTATCAACAGCAGGAACAAAAAGCAGCAATCAGAAATTGTTACCTATTTTTCGTCCCCAAAAATGTAACCCTGGGGTTTAATTTACATTTTTAACACCCAAGAAATCAAGATTACCCGGCAGGTAAATGAAGGTCTGTGTTTTTCTATTGGTCAAATTAACTTTAAATTTAAATAAAATCACTCAATCACAACATACAATCACTAATCATTATTTATATATTTTTGAAAGATTAGTAAGAAACAGGTAAAAAAAAATGAGCCAAGACTTATTATTAAAGTGAGATTATAGCAGTTGGTTTGGTGGTTTGAGGGTGAAAAAGCGATATTAAGATATTTACTATAAAAAAATAGAAGAATGATTCTTTTCTTCAAAAAATATGCACTAACCTACAATTTGTCCTTTAACATTAATTGAATTGTTATAATAAATAATTTTGCGGTAGTATTAATCATCAGGGATGACAATTAGTATTATTGTTATTTAAAGTGTTATAACTTCTCTATACTATATTATACAGTTTTAATTAGAAATTATCATCATACAATTACCATCAATTATAGTAGTACAATTGTTATTATTATAATAAACAATTACAAAATAAAGGATTTATTACTACATTTCTTAATATGTCAAATCCCTTTGAATGCAGCTGTTGATTAATGTATTATTTATTCGCTTTACCTGGCCTCTTTTCAGCCCAAAATATCGAGCCACCGGGTCTCCCGCCTGAATCCGGGGTAACTGACTCTCCTTCAGCTTACTGACAGGGAAGTGAAGGAGAAATCCACAACAGCCAGCAGAACACAGCTGATTTACTCACTCAGATCTGCTCTAAACAACTCAAAACTCACACTGACCAGCAAACACAACTGCTATGGTTCTGACAGGAAAATGCAAAATAAAATACTGGACCATTTTCAACTAACACTATTACAAAATCCAAAGAACTGTTCCACATTCACACTGCAGGGTTTGCTCAGGATCTGGTAGGAACTGCATGCGTGCCTTGCAAAACTAAGCTACTAGTGTACATTGCAAGATAAATGCCTATCTGCTGCACGCAGGTATGACCTGCACGGGACCAAGACTATATAATACTTTGGCCAGATGTTTAACAGAGCCTGAGTCTGCTTTCAGGTGCAGGCAGCTGGAGGAAACTAAACCTACACAGGACCTACAACCCTGACAGGTCGGTCAGCAGCGAGCGAGTTAAGTAAAGTAAAGTCAGAGTATTATGGTTTTAAACGGCGTGAGCGTTAGTAAGGATACTATCTGGCTAGCAGTTCTGTCACTTCCTCCTTGGTCATGACGATGTGCTCGGGGACCAGCTGCAAACACAGAACCGTGAGGACAATCAGCAATCATTCTATTAAACGCAACATGAGGAAGAGCGCTAATGTGAGGTGCACATGTGACTTACCTCATGCTCTGTGATGTTAATGAGAAGCTCCTGCTGAAGAAACTGTTCCAGGATGTACTTTGGGGCCATGTCCACCAGAGACTGCAAAAACATCCATCCAATCCACACAACAGAAGACAGAGAGAGAGACAGAGAGAAAGAGAGAGAGAGAGAGAGAGAGAGACGAGAGATGAGAGAGAAGAGAGAGAGAGGAGAAGATAGAGAAGAGAGAGAGAGAGACGGAGAGAGAGATGGCAGAGAGGATGAGGAGACGAGAGAGAGAGAGAGAGAGAAGAGAGGCGGGAGAGAGATGGAGAGGAGGAGAGAGAGGAGAGAGAGAGAGGACGAGAGAGAGAGAGGAGGGAGAGAGAGAGAGAGGAGAGAGAGAGAGAGAGAGAACGAGAGAGAGAAAGAGAGAGAGAGAGAGAGAAAGATAAAGAGACAGAAAGAGACAAATGAGACGGAGAGAGACCAATAAGAAGGAGAGAGAGACCAATGAGAAGGAGAGAGACAAATGAGAAGGAGAGAGAGAGACAAAGAGAAGGAGAGAGAGACAAAGAGAAGGAGAGAGAGAGACAAAGAGAAGGAGAGAGAGACAAAGAGAAGGAGAGAGAGACAAAGAGAAGGAGAGAGAGACAAAAGAGAAGGAGAGAGAGACAGAGAAGGAAGGGTGAGAGGAGACAGAGAGAGAAGCGATAGGACAGAGAAAGATGGATAGTGACAGAGAAAGCGATAGTGATAGTGACAGAGAAAGAGAGAGACAGAGAAAGAAAAAGAAATGCCTATGTGTGAGAGGTAGAGTAGAAAGCATTGATGCTTGACAAAAAGCCTGACAAAAATGTGTGTGTGTGTAACCTGTTTAGCAGAAGGTGTCATGCCCATCTGAACCACAATGATGGCGCGGGTGATGTTCTCCTCCTGCATGCGCTGGCAGTACATTTTAATGGTTTTAATTCCCACTTTGGGCTCCTCTGCAGAATAAACACAGCAGCATTAAACACATGGCAGTGGATCAATTTTACCCAACAAACTTTCCGAATGCAGTCAAATACATTCATTATTCATCATCAACTCATCATTATTTACCTACGGGCAGAAATCAAATCGTGTTTCTATAAACTGATTCGTAAATAAAATGAAAGAAACCTGTGGATTTGTGTGTAAAAGGAAAAACAAAGAAAAAAAATGTAATTAAATTCTCACCTGGGAAGAAGACAAACATCTGGTCTGTGGGATCATCATTATGAGCCACAAGGACAGTGAGGTCTGTCCTCCGGGGACGTCCCTCGCTCGGCTTGTCCCCAAACTGACTTTTAAACTCGTCCAGCGTCTGATCCAGCTCATCTTGAGTCACCAGGTAGCCCCGATCGTGGCAGAGCTGCAGGATGAAAAGATCAAATCAAATGTCCGCCAATTTACTTTAATAACCAATCATTGTAACGTCTCGCCCAAAACGTGACCACCACGTCACTTCCCTGCTTCTTATTTTGAAGAAAATGCAAATGTGTGTGACACTAATGTTGCAAGAGAGCATGCAAAACCACTTCCAGATGTTCTTGAGGGAAATGTTTTACACTGCAATCGATGGTGTGTGTAATCCCACAATTTTACTTTATGAAACACAGCAAAATATTACTTCTTTTTTTTTCAGAAAAGTTGCTGTAAAATTGGGAAAAATCTCAATAGCCTTAATACAATCTAGTGATGCTCCATCTTCCTCACCTTCTCTCTCTCTCACACACACACACACACACACACACACACCTCAACATTCTGGGATTTTGACTCCAACATCTTTTTATACATTACAGGTGGGACGTCTACAGGTGACGTCAGAACCCCCAAACTCTCACAGAATGGAAGCCGGAAAATGACCAAATCTATCACAAACACTCCAGTAGAAGCATTTTTACTTGTGTGTGACGGAGATTTCGGGTCATGTAAATATGCAGCATTTGTTTTAAGCTGTTTAGTCACGTGATCTCAGGTTCTTTGCTCATGTGTTTCTTCTGTCTTTTACAGTTACTCTTTTCTCATTAATAGTAAAGTTTGTTCTTTCCCGTGGTTTAAATCTGTAATGTGTTTTATTAAACAAACACTACGCCATGTGCTAGTGTGTAAACAGAGAAAACACTCCAACCTGCATTATCGTCTTCCGGATTTTCCACAGACGGTAAGTCTCCTCTTCGTCATCCATACTGTTTTAGATTATATAAATAATAATACACGCGAACTTTAACTTTTAATTTTGCGTGTGTTTTACGGTTGTTGATAGACACACTTTCAAACGAAACACACACACTACCGACAATCACTTCCGGTAAGTGACGTCACCGGCATAAGGACCCAACATGGTGTCGAACTGACTGCCTGCGTGTTACTAATGAGTTTAACAAATATGTAACTTCTTTCTTTCTTTATTTCTTTCTTTCTTTCTAAAGTATAGATTTAAGTTATTAGCATGTACCTACTGCATGCTTATGTTCATCATGCAGATGATGTGTTCTACAATTGTCCAAATAAATTAAAATCACAGAATCTTTACACATAAAATATTTTGAATAAGGTCAAATTTACTTAGTATTTATGTATAAGAGTATTTTGGGCTGAATATAAGATTACCAAGGGTTTGTTTAGACTATATCACTCTCGTTTTATGATTACAGTTTGGAGTGCATGGCCATAATCTGAATATTGCAACATAAATTCTGTCCAAACTGCAGGGTTTTTTTTTAACTAATACATCTTTCTGACAAAATGCCATGTGTTTTAAACCCCCCCCCCAATATAAGAGCTTTGTTTTGGTAAGAGTATAAAAGCTAGTGATTTCATCTGTATAAATAAATAATAGTAGTAAATAAAATAAGAAATACTAATATTAGTATTATTAAAAATATTATAGTAGTGACACTTTTATTTTAGTTACAATCAATTCAAGGCCACCTGAATGTCAGGTTTTACATCAACATATTTCCAAAGATAAAATAAGTGACACATTTCACTGCTTTTCAAGCATAAACATGTTTCTCAGTATTTTTTTATTTGTATCAAAAGGTTTTTTTTAAAACAAGTTGTTTATAAAATGTGAAAATTTTAATTTAGAAGAGCCCGATAAAGAGTTTTTTTATGTATATGATACTTAATTGACAAAATGAATAACTAAATAATGTTACACTGTACCTATACATAAAAAAAACAAGTACACAAATCTATATTACACATTCTAGTCTTATATTAATATACATTTCTAAATCTTTTTAAAGTAGTCTTGTGTAGTTTCAGTAAAACAAATGCAGAACGGTTTTTTTTTTTAGTCCAGAAAAAAAAAAATATATATATATTTTTTTTAACTTAAACAAAAAAACAATAACTGACAACATCAATACAGTTGTAAACGGTAGGTTATATGCCATGGAAAAAAACTAAAAAACAAACAAAAAAACACATTCAGCCAGGGTATTAATAAAGTTAATAATTTAATATTAAGACAAAAAATTAAATATAAAAATAATATTTTTTTTAATGGAACTACTTTTTTTCTTTCTAATAAAAATAAATTATAGTACAGCACAAATATTATACTTTGTACACAACATAAAGGATTTTAAAGCATTGAGATTGATGCGCATGTTAAGGTTTTCTTTGGGAGTGACGAGGTTGGACAGGATTAGGAACAAGCTCATCAGGGGGACGGCTCATGTTAGATGTTTTAGGGAGAAAGTCAGGGAAGCCAGACTGAGGTGGTTTGGACATGTACAGAGGAGGGACAGTGAATATATTGGTAGGAGGATGTGAGAAATGAAGCTACCAGGCAGAAGGCAAAGAGGAAGATCAGAGAGGAGGTATATGGATGTGATAAACGAGGACATGAAGTTAGTGGGTGTGAGTGAAGAGGATGTAGAGAATAGGGTTAGGTGGAGACCCTAGATGATTCGCCCCTAGAAGGGAACAGCCAAAAGGAGAAGAAGAAAATTGATGGAAGCGTAAATTGTATTCAAATAACATTTCAAGTCTTTGATAAATATACTAAACAGAGGTTTTATAGACAAAAATTATAAATTATGTATTAAAAAAAAATTAGCTAGAAAAATGAAAAGATTTTTAAACGTATCAACATAAATTGTAGTTGTGGTACGTTATGGCTGGCCGGTGGGTGTGGTTTATGTGGTTATGGGCGTGGTTTAGCAGTTCGTGGGTGTGGCCACCGTATGACCTGACAGAATGCGGTGGTTACATAAAACGCTGGTGTTCGTCGCGCTCGCAGGCAGAGGCTTAAACAGAGCCATGGTAAGACCTTTATACACACACACACGCCGCCTGTGTGGAGCGCGTTTATCGGTCATGTTCGAATTAACGTGTAAATGTGTGTAGGAGTATTTGTGTAATAACTGGGTGAAAGGGCGAGGTGAAATGAGTAGAAATAAGAAGCGGAGCTGAGAAACAGGGACGCTAAAGCCGTTAGCTGGGTTTTTATCGTGCGCTGTCAGCATAACGCAGAGACTGAATTTCCCCGATGGTAGCACCTGCTCTGGGTTTATTGCATTTATTTTAACGGTTTACCTGGTTAGAGTGAATTATTAACCTGCGTTAGACAGTTAGCTTAGCATCATCAGTTAGATAACAGCCTAAGGTAAATAACGAACTGTTAAAAACCGAGACGTAGCTGCAAGTTCGGAGTGGACACCAGAAATTAAAACAAAATGGGTTTTTTTTTTAGTAAATTTGGTATTATATTTCTATCCAGGTTTCCTAAATTTATATAGCGTCTAAATCACTAAACTAATCCAAACTAATACATTCTATTTTATTGAATAACATAAGCATGATACATTTCCGGGTTTTTTAATCACGTGACTGTAAAAGGTTAGGGGCGTGTTCGATTAGAAGTTTTTCTAAAATATTGATTATTAAACGCCTCATTAGGCGTTAATACTTAGATTAATGTTTAATCTAATAAAACGACAGTCTTCTTGTTAAACCAACGCTCGTTTGCGCATGCAGATGCCCCGACTACCGATTCAGTTCTAATACCATTGATTGAGCCACGTGTTTTAATATCATCAGTGTGTCATGTTTGAAAGTGTAGTGTAAATACATGACAGAGGACAATAGGATATGCCCTTGTTGGTGTGTGTGTGTGTGTGTGTGTGTGTGTGTGTGTGTATGTGTTGGGGTGGAAATCTAGTATGTAGCAGAGGGATTATTATTAACTACCCTGGTGCGCATCATGAGCTCATCACATTAAGGACCTTTGGCTCAGTGATGTGTAGGGAATAAAACACACACGTGACATGTTGTTAGAGGATCGTTATCTGTGATAGTGGGGGTGTGATCTGTTCTAAAGGGTTTTTTTATATTGGTTTATTTGATTACCAACCTGATGGTTGTGGGTTCGATTCCCAACTCCACCAAGCCACCACTGTTGGGCCCCTGAGCAAGTCCCTTAACCCCCAATTGCTCAGTTGTATAACAAAGAATATTGTAAGTCGCTCTGGATAAGGGGTGCCTGACAAATGCTGCAAATGTATTTATCTTGTACCCAACTGGTTGCCAGATATTACAATATAGAATTATTTTTTAAATTTATTTTGCAAGAATATGTGAGAAGTCCTTTCCCTTTCCGTTCTTTTATTTATTTAATAAATGTCACTACAACAACACAACTTCTGTTAATCTGATGTTCCACATGCATCTATATAAGGGGGGGTATCAAAAACCTTTGAGACTCGCCAACAGATGGCAGCATTCAAAGTCTTGACCTGTTAATACCCTCTTGTATATGATTTTGGGCCTGAAATTATTGGCAGGTTAACAAGGTTTTTAAACACTTTTTGCATTTTAATAAATGCGTTAACATCTCAGCTCTGATTGGAACCAATTAAAATCCACCTCTTTTGTTAAGTCTTTTCAGAAGGTTTATGTAAAATATTGTTAATATTCTGTTTTTACATAAAGCATTTGTTTTCTTTGATGTTTCTTGTTCGGGGGATGTGTTTTCACTTCTGTCGAAACCAAGCAGAAGTCACACCTGGATCTTCTGAAACCTGAGATGAACTGAGGTGGAATCAGGCTTGATAAGGATGAATTGACCCCCCGATATAAACTGCATGGCGCCTTTAGAATCACTACAGATGACTGTCTCTCTTTTCATTGTTCACACCGTGACCTGCTGTTTTCTAGAGCGTAGTTTATTGTGCTCTTTCGCTCAGTGTTTGAATTTCCTGCCCTTTAACCCTGATTACCGCTTCCTCGTTTATTACAGTGTGCGCATGTCAGCGACTGGAAAAGCGCAAAGAGTATTTACGAATTCTCTGCTATAGACATTGATGGAAACGAGGTGTCTTTGGAAAAATACAGGTGAGGATATGGTGCCTTCTGTTGTTTCAGGGTTTGATCAGTAAAGTTTGTTTATGGATTCTCTAATATCCAGGAAGACTTTTTTAATCACCAGAAGGATCCTGTGTCTGCAGTTTCAACAGTAATTCTATATATACCCCTCTGCCCCTCTGGACTAGGGCTGTGCGATACTGAACAAAATATGTGATATGCAATAGCATGCTAAAAAATGCGATTTGATCTTTTTTAATTAAAAAAACAAACAACATATGTCTCTTCAAACACATTCATCTGCATAGCTGATGCAAGTTGTTTGGTTTTAATCCGATTGTAACAATTTGTAGTGTTTCCACTTTACGTTGCCACTCGAGTTTTACATGTAATACATAGAACTTTAGTCTGCATGTGTTCAAACCCCAATAATCTTTAGCACTAAATCATCGGCTGTAGGGGCCTCGGATATACTAAGGTTATCTCACTCTGAATAGCTTGTTGGATTGTCTTGCGTCAAATCACGCGCACACACATCCCAACTAACTATCCACATACATTATACAAACCTCTGCAATATAAATATTATAATATGCACAGTTTGATAGCGATTTGCAGCGATTTATGTTAAACATTTTTCTGATGTCCTAATATATTATGTATTACATGTCCAGAGGCTTCGTCTGCATCATCACGAATGTAGCCTCTAAATGAGGTAAGACTCCAGTAAACTACACTCAGCTAGCGGCCATGCACACCACGTACGCTGAGAAGGGTTTACGCATCTTGGGCTTCCCGTGTAACCAGTTCGGCAAACAGGTACCAGCAGTTTGTTGTTTGTTGTGCTTTTTTTTTTGCTGTAATAGGACACACGTAAGAGACTTTGCGGCATGTCGCATCACATCAATTAGTTTCCTATAAAAGCTGTACTTATTTAGCACCATCCTGAATCTTATCGGTAGCTTAAAGGTTTGGTAGCTTAAACACATGCCGGATCGGTAGCTTAAACACATGCCAGAGCGCTGACTGCATATAAACAGAGTTGTGAATGTGAGTGTAATGGCACTATCTCTCCGTGCAGGAGCCTGGTACCGAAGCCGAGATTAAGGAGTTTGCAAAAGGTTACAATGCAGAATTTGACCTGTTCAGTAAGATCGATGTGAACGGAGACAACGCTCATCCTCTCTGGAAGTGGATGAAAGATCAACCCAACGGAAAAGGAACTCTGGGAAAGTGGGTCCTTTTTTTTGTGTGTGTTATATAACCCTCTTTAGTAAACATGGTTGTGTAATGGGGAATTTTTCAGTAAATACTTTTTCAGTTTTAATGATGCAACTTGATTTTGTGTGTGTTTGTGTGTGTGTGTTCCCCTTTTTAATGTTCTTTATTTTGCTTTCTTAGCAACATCAAATGGAATTTTACCAAGGTAAAAATCTCTGTAAAAAAAGTTTTAAGTTTAAAAGTACTTATTATTTCTTTTTTGTAGCATGTTATTCATATTGACCTAATTTTATGGTTGTGCAGTTTCTCATTGACCGAGAGGGGCAGGTCGTGAAGAGATACGGACCAATGGAAGACCCAAGTGTAAGCCCTCGGTTCTCTCCCTCCCCCTGAGTCTAAAGCAAAGCAAAGCAACTGTATTTGGGGTTTGGGAACCCTCTAATTTATTCCATCACTTTTAAAGATCTGTTGTGTTGTTTGTATAAGAAATAAATAGGCTCTTGATTTTTTTTTTTTTGCCACAGGTTGTTGAGAAAGATCTGCCAAAATACTTGTAATGAGTGAAGATAACCTCAGGAATCATCCTGACTGACTTACTGACTCTCTGCTTGCTCTCCTGGAAGACGCTGGCTGGTATTGTAGGTAGTCTTTTTTTCCATCCCAAATATGGATGGCCGTTCTATGGCCACCTGCCTTCTATAAACCTGCCTGCAGGTAGGACTGGCCTGAAGACCCCTTCCTGGTGTGCAGAACCTCCCCGGGAAAACCCTGCATATACCCAGTTATTCCTGCAGAGCCAAGACTCACTGAATTGAACCTTCCATCCACCCCTGCGCTGCCTGATGATTTTCACCAAGTAGTGATGGAAACTAATAATTATTATAAAATGAATTATAATTAATAAAGCATTAATATATTTTTTGTGTAAGATTTTTTTTATTTTTTTATGATTTGATGTATTTTTTTTAACATTAACATAGCCAGGAACAGATAAGAAGAATCTAAATTCATACTACTGTCAGTGTTCAAGTATACAAGTCATAGTAGCCATATGTTCTATACTACACTCTGCTATCTACACAGCTAACTGCTCTTTAAAGTGATAACCCAGACCAGCCCTATTATTTCTCTTAAAACATATATAATACACTAATAATATATATGTTTTAGAAGAAATAATAGGAGTAGGAGATTTGTGTGGTGATTTGACATCGCTCATGGTTAAGGTGTTGGACTACCCACCTGAAGATATGGGTTCGATTCCCAGCACCACCAAGCTACCACCGCTGGGCCTCTGAGCATGGCCCGTAACCCCTTATTGCTTAGACGCACTGGATAAGGGCGTCTGTCAAATATTAAAAATGTACTTTAAAATCCCAGATTCAACCTTTAAAGACTTTCAGAAGTCTGTAGTGCAGTTTGAGTAATACACACTAGGGGGCAGTGCTTCTCCTTTACACAGCTCTGCGATGTTTTTTCCTACAGGCGACCCATTTTAACGAATCTGGTTTAAACTTTATATATAAAAAGCCTTCATATTAAACATTTATAGCATAAGACAAAAAGAGGCTTTGTTTTTTTTTGCACTCGACATGTCCTTTGATATGAAAGCCAATGCCGAGTGATCGGATTGCAAGACGGAGATAAGAAGTGACGTTTATACACAATTGAAATCCACCTTTTGTCTTTCGCCTTTGTAAATTCTGGCTTGACGTCATTTGAAAGCTGATACTACAGTGACGTTACAAACCTGCGTGACGTAGAGAGGTACCGTAGGAGCCGTGGATACTTGGTTCACGCGAATCGATTCAAAAGATTTGATTAATTCGATTTAACAAACAATAAACAATGTACAATAATTTACGAGTTTAACAAATTTGTCTATTTGAAGTTTACGTTTATGGTTAGAAAAAAAAAAGAATCAAATATGAAGTTCGGAATTAATTTTTTACCAGTCCAAAAAACGGGGTGTGATGCCAGGTTTACATTTTCTAAAAGCCAGATATTATTGCTAATCATACAAACCAAATAAACCAGCAAACTGTTTTTTTTTTCCTTTACACGTTCGTTGTTCACATGATTCAACAATCGATTCATCTACAAAAGGAATCGGTTCGTAATGAATCACCCATCATCTGAGCCCGCTGTGAGTTTGTGTTCATGAGTGTGTGTTCATCCAACAGGAAAACCTGGAACACCAACATGTAGCTTTATAACAACACCACCGCGATGACCAGAGCTGCGTTATTACTGTTTATTTCACCGTAAATACGCGACGTTTTCCGTCGGATCAGATGGAGGGCACAGGGAGGCCGGTCGAGGCCGAAGGAAGCTCATCCTCAGTCGGGGCCGCTGTGGTGGAGGAGACGGAGACCGTCATTGGAGTCGGTTACGGGATAGAAGGTGTGTGGGGGTGGTTTTTAATTATTGTTGCCGTTTTGCACTCTTTCTTTCACGCTTTCAGTGGTGAAAATAACCGTTTTCCGTGCTGTCACGGTATTAAAGCCCCCAAAATTGCTAAAATTGTGTGTGTTTGCGCGCGCGCGCTTTAGTGGATTTTTACAAATCTGCACCAATGACATGAAGCCTGAGATAATTGCAGAAATAAATATTATCACAGTCAGTAAAAAACGGGTTCTCTCGGGTTTCACTCGGTTGCGGTTCCTCCTGTTCCTGTGTGTTCACAGCTCCGAGTTTCATCCTGACGCTTGTAGCCCCACACGGCTGGGTGCTTTCTCCCAGGTCCGGTGATCCCCTGTAGTTGTGGCTCATGCTGTGCACCAGAATGAGCATGTTTCTCCTCGGTTCTCTCCTACTGTGTAGATCTCATTAGATGTGTTTGCAGACAGAACTTCATGCACAGCTGTTTCTGATCATGTATGCCAAGCATCACACCTACATTTTTATCCAGCCATCTTTAATAATGCTTGCAGGGTGTGATCATACAGCAACGAATCCATCATCCAGCATCTGTTTCTTTTTATTATTGTCCTGCACTTCTCAACTCAGTGCTCTTCTGTACAAATCCCTTTAGAACAGACGTAGAACCTGCACAGTGTTTGTGGTCTGTGTGCTGTTCTTCATGTGGGTTTCCTTGAGGTCCCATGGTGTTTTCCCCATTATAAATTGCTGGTTGTCTTGTGCGGGCTGCTGGTTTTCTCAACTCAACTTTCTCCAAAAAATTTTTTTTGTCTACCTCAGACCACTTAAAGTATCAGTAGTGTTTTATACAGAAAAATAAGAGACGCCTGCTACAGCAGGGGTCATGATGATATCGGGCCCAACGACGTTCAAGTAGCGATAAATCCTAAAAATAAAACAACATTTGCTTTTGTTTCAGCTCGACGCAGATCCAGAGCTGCCAGTGCCATCATTTCATATCGACTCTCGACTTGCCAAGTGTCCAGGGGTGGACAGGGCATTTTTCTGCTGGGCCGACACACTTTTTGGGCTCATAAAGTTTTTGTCTGATCAGCTCATTAAACTCTTATCAGCCTATTCGTTTTCCTGCTTAATTAGTTGATGTCGCTGGTGTCTTTGCGGTGGTGTCATATATTTGCCAAGAGATTTGGCAGAAATATTGACATTTAATCAGCAGCCCATTGGTTCTTTTCTTAATGGACATTGGTCTGATCCAATTACTTCTTTAAACAACTGTTTCTTTTGTCCCAGTCCAGCTCTGCGAGAAACCCAACCCCTTTGACCCAGATTGGCCTTGGTGTAAAACTGACAACATTAAACCAATTAAACTGATGATGCCAGCGATTATTACCCAATCAATGTGGGTGGGATGGTCTTTCTCTCTTATGTATATAGGTTCAAAATATCAGTTATCGGCTTACTTGATAATAATCTGTATCAGCATCAGCCCTGACACACATACATCGGTCGACCCCCACAGTGTAACTTAAAGCTTAAAGCTTTCACTGGAGCATCGGCGCACAGAATAAAAAGCTGCTCTGTAGTGCTGAGTAAATAGAGCAAGTATACAGTCATATCCCTGCTTCAGTACTTATAACCAAAACCTGAAAGGTTTCTTTATTATGTCCAGGCAGTTGCAGGTCCTCCGAGGCCTCAACATTCCACATTCAGCCCCGGTGTGTTGTTTTATTGCCAAAACACACCTGCTTAATGAAAACCTTTCATATGGGCAACTTATAAAAGCGACACCTAACCTGTCACCAATGGTTTTTTGTTTCTATCCCTTGATTTAATGTGTTAATTAAAGCTCATAACGCAAAGCTGGAACAACAGGATCGTGCTAAGATGAGGAAACTGAGTGATGTGAGCACTAACGATGATATTAATAGACCTGAAACAGTGTCCTTGAAGAAAAGAAGCCCAAGACCAGCTTCAGCTTTAGCTACCCGCACACTGTGTGTGTGTGTGTGTGTGTGAGAGAGAGAGAGAGAGAGAGAGAGAGAGAGAGGAAAGAGTGTAGAAATAAAGTGTGCAACCCTTTGTGGACTATATTAAGGTGTATTATGGCAAGGTTTTAAAGACAGAAAGACAGACTGAAGTTCAGCTAAAAAGAGGGTGTAGTTATGTGTCTGCAGAATTCACCAGAGGAAGTAGCACAAAAGTACATCAGCGCAATTTATATTTCAGTTAATCTCAGTAAAGAAACGAAAAATTATACAAATTTCACAAAAATCACACTGGTGAAATTATGTGACAATTGTGGTAATTGTAGTGTTTCTACACAATCAGCACAGGAATCATGCCGAAAGGCTCCCACTGAATGTTTTTCTTAACGAATCAGACATTTTGGTTAAACAGTTACTCAGTCTACTTAACCATTAACTATAATTACCCATAATCCAATGTCATATTAATCTTGATTTCACTGTATTTCTATAAAAAGATTTTCTGTTTCCGCTCCTGACCTGTTTTTATTTCTCTGCATTCTAGCTGCAATATCTCACACACACACACACACACACACACTCACACAGCCAAGGGGTTTTTCCAGGTATGTGAGAGGTCACCAGAAGGAAAGAGATACGCTGTATAAAGCACAAACGTGCAGCTTAAAGCCTACAGGCAACAAACATCAGAACAGCTTCAGATTCCTGACAGGACTTGAACTGGCTGTGGTTGTTTTCTGTTGTGTAGCAGATCCACCTCAGGGTTCATATTTTGGAGTGCAGTTCAAGATAGGTTCACACTAGTCTGTGTAAAGCCTAGATCGTGCTCCCCAAACTTTATTCTATGAGATTGAGGGGATCAGTCTGTAACAGAAAGTTCCGGAGTGACTCCCAGTATTGGTATGGAGATTTCATCATGATTGTAAATGTATTGATTTTGCCTCCTAATGCTGGATTCGTTAGATGGATGAGCAATAATTTAGAGATATTTGGAGTATTTTAATATTCTAAAGATAAAAGACAACAGATGGGACTATTTGGTCATTTTTTATTTTATTTTTTTTCTGGCTGGCTGGCATTCAGTGGCACCTTGGATGTAGCATTTTGTTAATAACGAGTATAACAAATAATTAGTCTAGTTTAATAACTAATGGAATTTTGGCAGGCGCCATGGTGTGGTGTAGCCTAACATTAATCACAGTGAGGGAGGCGTGGCTTAAACATTAATCACAGTGAGGGAGGTGTGGCCTGAACATTATTCACAGTGAGGGAGGCGTGGCCCAAACATTAATCACAGTAAGGGAGGTGTGGCCTGAACATTAATCACAGTGAGGGAGGTATGGCCTGAACATTATTCACAGTGAGGGAGGCGTGGTCCAAACATTATTTACAGTGAGGGAGGCGTGGCCTAAACATTAAGCACAGTGCGGGAGGCGTGGCCTGAACAATAATCACAGTAAGGGAGGTGTGGCCTGAACATTATTCACAGTGAGGGAGGCGTGGCCCAAACATTATTCATAGTGAGGGAGGCGTGGCCTAAACATTAATCACAGTGAGGGAGGTGTGGCCTGAACATTAATCACAGTAAGGGAGGTGTGGCCCAAACATTATTTACAGTGAGGGAGGCATGGCCTAAACATTATTCACAGTGCGGGAGGCGTGGCCTAAACATTAATCACAGTGAGGGAGGTGTGGCCTGATCATTATTCACAGTGAGGGAGGCGTGGCCCAAACATTAATCACAGTAAGGGAGGTGTGGCCTGAACATTATTCACAGTGAGGGAGGCGTGGTCCAAACATTATTTACAGTGAGGGAGGCGTGGCCTAAACATTAAGCACAGTGCGGGAGGCGTGGCCTGAACATTATTCACAGTGAGGGAGGTGTGGCCCAAACATTAATCACAGTGCGGGAGGTGTGGCCTGAACAATAATCGACACCCACATGACTGGCAAGTTCATTTCTGGCTCGGGTCTCCTCCTCCTCTCCACCACCTTATCTTTCTTCCCTGTCCCTGTCTCTCTCTGTCCTATCAATATGCCCCAAAATGTTCTTTGTTTAAAATCCAACATTTATTATTAGATACAGATATAATATGAGTAAAACATAGATTCGCTACTTTTCCAAAATATGCATCTGGCATTTAGAGGGCCGATCCAAATCTGGGGGCGGGCCATATCCCGCTCGGGCGGTGTAGACCCAATCAGCATATTCTAAAATGCCCGGCCTGTCTGTAACTGACAGGCATTTCCCGTACCGTGGTCAAAGGCACTAAACTTACATTTTCTGTTGCATTGTGATTAGGACTGTGTATTGTCAAGGGCCTTCTGATACAATACATATCACGATACATAGGTCACAATACAATATCACAATACATTACAATACTTTTAAAAATAGCTATAGACACTGTTATTTTTTCTGCCATGTTTGCCTTTGTGACACGACCGAGTGGAGGAAGTGCTTTAAAATGCACTAAGTGGTCTTAATTAAATGTTAACATAAATGTAAATCAGTTTAAAATGTAATTTAAATCTGTTTCGATACTAAATGTTAGAATATTAAAACACTGTCGTGAAAAAATGGCGACAGTAGGCTGTATGGGTATTTTTAAACAGCCCTAATTGTGATAAATGGCTGGTTGAATAACTGCAAAAATGACCAGGTGATATTTTCCAGCGTAAGTTGCACAAGTTTTCTCGTGAACAAAAAATACAACTCAAATCGTGCAACAAGTTTTATGAGTGTGATTTAGAGATTGTGTGGGTTAAAGCACTAGCTCTCTGGTGTGTTATAATGAGACATTTGTGCTCGGAGCATCATTAGGATGCTGACTTAGTGCTGTCATTTGTTCTAATGCTCTTATGTAAACCCTGTGTGATGTTTTGTCTTGATGATTATGAATGAAGTTGTTGGTAATTCAGACAGATTCATACAGACAACTTAATCAAAAATCTTTACCACTTAGACCTGCAGAGACTGAGAGATCTCCCACGCTTAGGCTCATTTGCATTGTTTCTGCACTTTAAAGGCCTGAAGTGCGGCTGCTGCTGTAGGCGTTCATCCCACAGGGATTCTCTCAGAAACCTTCTCTGTGATTCTGTATTCTCTCCATTACTCCAAGCGCTGAAAGTTCATGTGTGGTGTTAATAGTCTGATGTCACAGTAGATTACAGTGCAGCATCCTATGAAAGGCAGGAGAAGATCAGAGTGGAGACTGGTTTTAAAGCCCTACAGGAAATTTGACTCCACAGATGTTTGCTCCCAGGGGTGTGTGTACTGCTCCGTTTGGAACAATACAAAGATCATCTTACATAAGCAACTATATAAAGCACACAAGTATAGCAGCTATCCGTTTAATACATAATACAATACAGCATCAAGCCGAGCAGGCGGTCATTTGGATGCAAATAAAAGGCATAGATTTAACTTGGTGTTGGGTCCACTCGATTCCTCCCTCACTGTAAGTGATTAATGCTTAGGCCACGCCTCTCTTACTGTGAATATTGTTTAGGCCACGCCTCTCTCACTGTGAATATTGTTTAGGCCACGCCTTCCTCACTGTGAAAATTGTTTAGCCACGCCTCCCTCACTGTGAAAATTGTTTAGGCCACGCCTCCCTCACTGTGAAAATTGTTTAGGCCACGCCTTCCTCACTGTGAAAATTGTTTAGGCCACGCCTCCCTCACTGTAAATATTGTTTAAGCCATGCCTCCCCTACTGTAAATAATGTTCAGGCCATGCATTCGTCACTGTGAATAATGTTTAGGCCACGCCTCCCTCACTGTGATTAATGTTTAGGCCACACATCCCTCATTGTAAGTGACTAATGTTTAGGCCACACCTCCTTCACTGTGATTAATGTTCAGGCCATGCATCCGTCACTGTAAATATTGTTTAGGCCACGCCTCCCTCACTGTGAACAATGCTTTGGCCACACCTTCCTAACTGTGAATAATGTTTAGGCCACGCCTCCCACCCTGTGAATAATGTTAGGTCAGGCCACCTCAGCCATCCCTCACATGTGATTAATGTAAGGCTCACCTCACTGTGAATAGGCCACCCCTCCCTTTGGACAAGGCCACGCCACACTCCCTCACGTAAGGACAAATGTTGAGGTCATGTCCTCACCACTTCATGGTAACAATCCCCACCTGGAAAACACCATCCCAATTGTGAAAGTTTAGGCCAGGTCCTGGCTAAGAACCAAGGTTTCTGTCCTGCATCCGAAACTTGACAGACTAAAACTGGAAAAACCACATAAGTTTAAAACTTCCTGAATTGTGAATTGACACAGTTGGAACACCTGACTAAATTAATTTTTTTTTCCTTCCTGATTGCACATCTTTCCATAGTAAACTGTTTTTTCAAGGAGTTTCAAGGATTTTATTGAAGTAGGGCTTTGGTTAATTTGCTGTTTTTTTGCTGTGTTTTTCACACTGCACATTATGAACTATAAGACATAAGACAAGTCTGTCAAATATTAGATGAGAGCGTAGAGCGAGCGAAAAGCCGCATACTTCATACAGCAGCAGGAATTCACAGAAAGCACCTGAAAAAAGAACACGATAATAAATAATCATGCAAATAATTATTTTCCTAATTTGTTTTCCAGGGTTTATTTTCTCTTTAGGTTTTTCTCTGTAAATCTCTAGAGCACACTATTTTAGCAGCAGTCACTGCTGCATTTGACTCATTTCCTGTTTGACTCGCTTCCTGCATTTAAGTTCATTTCCGAGTCAATGAATTTTCAAATGATTTTCTAAAACAGTGATAAAACATTACGATAGGACTTACTTCTGCTTCTCTCCTCTCTGCAAAGCGGTCTCTTTCTGTCTCCCCACTGTCTAACAGGAGAGTTTAAACGGTGCTGCAGCATTGCAGAGCTCAGTGATTTAGTGACTCAGTGAATCGCTCGCTGAGTGATTCAGTGATTCGGTATATTTTGGATGCTTGGAGTAAAGCAGTGTTGTTTTCACCACATCTAAGCTTCAGCACATGTGTCATGTGTCTCCTCCTTGATTGATAGACATCTTCTCACACACACACACACACACACACACACACACACACACACAATGGCAAACATTTCAAGATTAACACTCAAGTATAAAAATTCACTAAAGCAGCCTTTTTTTGGGTTGGATGCAAGTAAGTCCTATCGTAATGTTTTACACACATCTCTTTAGCTTGTGTAGCTAAAAGCGAATAGCGTCAATCTGTTATGATACAAACACTATCGTTTTACGCAATAACTTATCCCTCGCAAGTGAATCTTTTAACATGTTTTTTTTGCCAGATAAAAGCCTTTTAATGATGGCTAGAGTGAATTAGTGTTCATTAAATATGAATAACCTCGAGTAAACAGGGATTCATTACCAGCATATTCACTGTAACGGCTAAAATTAACCTTCTATATTTGTCTGCGTAAGCAGTTCGGTAAATGTTCTTAAAGGTTGTGTAAAAATAAACAACGTATCATGTATTCCCGTTTTTGTCTCTCGAAGAAACAGAATCATTTCTTCTACATTACATCACATTTACAGTTGAATTTCTCCCACACGGAGTGTTACTGACAGAAAAGTGACTCCTCGGTGTCTACTCCATGAGCCTGAGGGTGTGTCGGTAGCCTTATTATTGAAATTTACATTTTCTATGCTGTTATACCACCACTTAAGCTTTATTAGCACCAGTAGCAGTCTCTGTTAGTTTTAAGCTTCATTTACACTCTGCACGTTGCTAGTCAATGTACTAGGAAGTCACCTGTAGGTGTGTTTATTACTGCTTTGCCATAATAACAGTTATGCTGCAAGTTGCAACTAGCATTCCGAGTAATAATGTAACAATCGATTTACTATTTGTGTATACAATTCAAGATAAACCCACTGGGGTGAAATTTTCCATAATTAGTTTTGTTACTAGATTTTATGGGGGTGCCAATAATTCTGAAACAACACATGTCTAAAAGGATTGAAACTTAGATTGTATAAAGGAATCAACACACAGAGGGTTAACACACAGAATGCTGCTGCATGGCTGCAGACCTAATCATCTATCTGTGCTTCTTTTCTCTTTCTTTCCTTCAGCTGCGACTGCATCACTGACAGCAACAGGAATAGGCTGTCTGTCTTTCTGTCTCATTTTCTCTCTCTATTAGCCTGTTTCTTGCTATGTCTCTCTGAATCTGTCTGTCTACACCAATTGTTCAGTCTTTGTGTTTCTTTCTATCTCTATTTTTTATATAAGTCTGTCTGTATGTCTATCTCTGTCTATTTTCTTGTCTGCCTGTGTGCCTGACTAGTGTCTATTTACTCCTTCTATTCAACTCTGACTGTTTGTCTGTCTGTCTCTCTCTTTTTCCACCCCTTTTTTTGTCTTTCTTACTTTGCATTCCTGTCAGTCAGCAACTGTCTGTCTGCTTGACTCTGTTTTACTGTCTTCACTTCCTTGCTGTTTATTTCTCTCTGCCTAGGAAATTCTGCCTGGATGTTGTTTTGTGTGTGTGTGAGAGAGAGAGAGAGAGAGAGAGAGAGAGAGCAATTCAGATTGAAAGTATAATATCTCGGATCACTCGTTCAGAACGGTCACAGATGGGCTTAAAGTGGTGGGGGATATGATGATGTCACATGACCGTCATCGGGTTGCAGTATTGTATGCGTAGTCTCGATGATGACCGTTTCAAGTAGGTTGTCATGATTTGATGCAAATAATATGCTTGACAAGCTGCAGAAATGATCAGGAGAAGGAGGAGGGAACCAGAGTATGGTGGCCTAGTGGTGCCCGACACAACATCATTTAAAAAGCAAATATATACGTTCACAACACAACCGAAAAACGGAATTAAACCAAAACACAACAGAATGAAGCCAAAACAAATTGAAACCAAACCCGAAACACAACGAAATCAAAACGAAACACAATGGAAACTAGACGAAAAAAAACAGTGGAAAACACAGCGGGAATTAAACAGAAACACAACAGAATCAAACTGAAACACAGTGAAAACAAGATGAATTACAATGGAAACACAACAGAAACAATACAAAACACAACAAAAACAAGATGAAACACAACAGAAACAAACAAAACACAATGAAATCAAGTCGAAACACAGCGGGAATCAAACCGAAACACAGCGGGAATCAAACCGAAACACAACGGAATCAAACCGAAACACAACGGAATCAAACCGAAACACAACGGAATCAAACCGAAACACAACGACATCAAACCGAAACACAACGGAATCAAACCGAAACACAACGACATCAAACCGAAACACAACGGAATCAAATCGAAACACAACGGAATCAAGCCACATCGTAACAAAATTAAAAATAAACTTTTTTTAAACCATTTATAGTTACATGTGAAATTTCTTCAAGCCAGATAATTTAATACTTATGTCGCCAGTAACCATGTTAATTTTCCATGTTAATTTGTAAAATGAATAACAAACAAAAACACTCATAAAATGTTCTCATTATATGAAGCACCGTAGACTCCTTACAGAAATAATTAAAATAAATGTAGCTCTGTATTATTTTTATGAGTTTTAGTAGGTTAGATATGTAGTGTGGGGCAGGTTGGTAAATCTGGCCTCTTGTCTAACGGTGGTTGTGTAATAATCAGACTGTTTTTAAACGAGTTGTTTTTTTGGAGGTGGAACACTCTCTTGTGGAATTTCTCACCACACCCAGCCCTCCTACACTCCACAATTTAAAACAACACACACACACACACATTGTCTGTAAGAGTCTGTATCCAGAATGTGAACTTAAAAATGCCTGATGTGTATTTTCCGTTTATTTATCAAGCTTCAAATGGCAGAAGTCTACCAAAGATATCTGTTTTTTCCATCCAACACACACACACTTACACACATGCGTGATCATTTCCTTTAACCCTGTTTACACTGGATGTCTTTATAGCTCTTTATCGCTCCCCACAGAAGCTGTTTTACTAAGTTGTGCACAGATGGTAACATTACCCAAAATGCACTGGTTTCTGCCATCTCAGCACATCTCTCTAAATACAGTGCAGTCACTGTAAAATCCTTCAGTTATCTAAAGGCTCAGTAACTGTCCCAGCACAGTCAGAGGGTCGTTCGGGTATTTGGTGAACACATTGCCGTGGCATTATCGGTTCTAAGAAAACCCGGACAGTTTGGTTTAGTCTCTTTACCCCAAATATAGATTGATTTCACAGCAATCTGAGACTTGTGTAATTAAATGTTAGGCTAATCTGTTAGGATTAGCCAAGCCCGCCATCTAACCGTGACTGTGATGATTGCTGTGTAAGCTTAAAATGAAAAGATGAAGACAAATTAAATCCAGCCCATGTTTACCTTTTTGCACAAAGATTCATGCTTTCAAATTTGGCTAAAATGATTAGTTGACATTACAAATATTTTTTGTTATTGAATAGCCGTTTGATCTTATATGTCATAATGTAAAGACCTGCAATAGCGCGATTTAACCAGGGTGGTGCTGTAACACAAGACCGTAATTCAGTGCTCATGCAGAAGAAGACACAACACCTATAAAAATATGTTTTTAGAGAACTTACAAATAAAATATTTGGGGTGGGAATTTTTAGAGGTTTACGATCTGATCTGATTCCGATTTTGGGAGTCACAATCCGATTCCAAAATCAATTCCTAATCCACACTTTTTTCAAATTCCTCTGCTGTGTAAATACATGTTTACATTTTAACCAGAATTGCAGATTCTATGCTTTTTGTTGTTAGTTGGATTTTCTGATTGACAATATCGTCCATCTTAAAAAAGATGATTTGTATATATACATTTTCTTTTATGAACAAAGTTGAGTTCAGGATGAAGAAGCTCTGAGTAAAACGTTGAAACGGCAGATTATTACAAAAACAATTATGAAGAACATTTAAATAACGTCGGCTCAAGCACCTGCAACAGTGTGTGAAACCCTGTGTTATCCACCATGGAAAATTGGCACAAATCCTTGGCAATAAAACCACCACTGAACCAAGTAATTCACTTCACCTTTTCCGAATCCTGGTGGAAGTTTCTGAGTGGAATCGCATATGTTTCTCCATGCTAGTTGTGTTCCCGAAATATTAAAATTTGATGCCTGTGGAAGGGGGACGTGTGGTAGCGTGCTGCTCTGCGGCCGAAACAGAAACAATCGGAGGTAGAGTGGCGAAATTAAGCGAACCTGTGGAGAATTTGAAAGCTAATTAACTACTGCTCAAGCAAGAGAGACGCGGAATCGCGGAGTGAGAGAGCAAGACGCCTTAAATGTGTGTGTTTTTGCTGAGTAGCCGCAGCTCATGGAAGCAATAATTAATAAAACGTAAACTGTGGATTGTTAAACTGTGTCTTCCTTTGATCCGGCTCACAAACCTTCGTTACAGTGCCACAAACTTTGCACACAGTATGGCTCTTATTTACGATACCTTTGCTTACTTGCGTCTATTAGTGCTCATTATTATTTTTTGTTTCTTGCTCGCTCACATGCAGACCCGCACTGTCGCGATCTAATTTAAATCCAGAATCGTTTCTGATCTTTTGAGAATCCCGAGGAATCGTTTTTTTTCCCATCACTACAAAATATAATCCATTTTGAGCCACCACTGCCCCTTACTTAAAATATGCTGTTATGTATAAAGGCTCTGATATAATCACAGCTATAAGGGGAAGTGGTAGTTCAGTGTTTACTGGACTGCTAACTGAAAGATCAGGGTTTGATTCCCAGCACCACCAAGTTGCCACTGTTGGGCCCCTGAGCAAGACCCTTAACCCGCGATTGCTCAGTTGCATGAAAGAGATAAATGTAAGTCGCTCTGGATAAGAACGTCTGCCAAAATCTGTAAATGTATGTATTATGGGTGGCTACGGGTTTGCAAAATTATGCAAGCACCTAATTTGGACTGTATAAATATTCACACTCCACAGTGTTTATCTCAATTCACAGTCAAACCCTGAGAAAAATTCACACCAAAATCTCGCTCAGGCTCTGTTATTTTACAAGTTTCATCCAGTTTCAAAAAATAAATAGCGTCCATTTAAACACCATTTGCTTTGGTTTCATTCCAACACAACATTCAAACAAATCCAAAGAAACAGAGTGAAAATTCTGAGGTAAATTTTGCAGACGTGATCCAGACGGTCTGTGTCTCTGCTCCAGAATAATCCGCCGTTTCAGAACTGAAGGAGGTCTGGCAGCTGCCGCCCTTCAGTAAGATTAGGGTCAGGATAAAAAAGATGACAAGCAGGTACAGAACACTCTGTCAACGTTAGCAGAACATTCAGTTAGATCTGCTGGTGTTTCTGATCTGCGCATTGGGATCATGCCATGGTAATTATATAGCATTTCTTTTTATAATTTAGTTTTTTTAACATTTTAGTGTACAGCAGATATTATGTTAATTCCTTATTTTATATCATTTATATTATAAAATAAGCATGCTTATTTGCATTCAGATAGGTGTGATGCCAGGTTTTTTTATGCATAAAGTCAGAAAAACTTCAGCACCACGTTTCTAATATGAAGCATCTCAAAGTGTCAAAAATCATATTTTCTGTGTTTACAGAGTTATATCTTTTAAACACCCTATGTTTCCTTATACTACAGCTAATTACCACACTAACTTTAAGTAGTATTTTAACTTTGTTCAACATCAGCTACTCAACTATCAGAGACGTGATTATCGGCACCGATATTAGGTATTTTTATTATTATTTTACCGATATTTTTACCGGAACCTGCTTCCTGCACAACAACCCGGTTCTGCTGGATTTGGATTACTTATTGTTACACATTTAATTCATTTAAAAAACTTCAGGAAGCTATTACATTTATTTTTCTATCATTTTTTTCCTCTTTTGTTGCGTGTTGTTATTCACTTCTTTAGGTTAAAAAGATTTTCAGAATGCTGCTGGGTGCCCTTTTCACTTTGTATGTTATTAATATTTATTGTTACTATTATGTTATACATATGGTATATGTTTATTTAATGTTTATATTAGTATTTCTCAGAATTTATATTTTTGTTTTAAAGCATTTAAAGAAAGGTTTTGTCAGAACTCTTGTTATTCTTAATTTTGTCAAATATTTTTTTATTTTCTTTTTAAATTTTGATTGTATTTTAACATAGGACATAGATCGGTATGAAATATCGGTTATTGGACTACCTGATCTGTAATAATCAGTATCGGCATCAGCCCTGAAATATTCACATATCGGTCCAACCCATAGATTTGGCCTTGGTGAAGGTTGTCCAAAATGGTCATTCCACTGTAAAAACAATAACAATCAAACAACACTAAAAGTCCATATATCAAAGATGCAGTACAAAATTATCATACTGTTTGTTTAGATAAAGTGATTGAGAGAGAGGAAAAGTGATTTTTTTTTTTTTTTAATTTCATCAGATGCAGTGGCGGAAAAAGTACTTAAAATTTTTACCTAAGAAAATGTATTGCTACTTAAGAAATAATTCACTTGGGTAACAAAATGGGTAAGAAAAGTCACAGTGATGTGTTAGCCAGTGTGGTAGTATCTTGTCCTCAGGCCCACCTTTGAGCCTTATCGCAGCCCCTTCATTGGCCGGTCATCACTTCCGCTAGCCAATGATGTGATCTAGTTAGGCTTGTGCCATCAGATTAGCTCTCTTCTCCTAATCCGATTGAGTTTTAGCCTCTCCGCACTGATAAAACCACAAATAGAAAAGAACTACGCAAACCAAAGAGTCACTCTCTCCGCCAGGAGCTGAAAGACATTGGAGGTGTGTATTTTGTCTTTTTTTAACATAGCTTAACTTCTGTAAAGATGTTTTTAGGATTTACATTTAGTTTTTCATTCTCAATATTGCGGTGTTCAGAGAACTTTCTGAAACAAGATGTCCTGTCTCATGACCTGAACTCTCTGGAGTATGAGGAATAAGTGAAGTCAAACTTTTCTAAGGTTTGGGTTTTTTTGTAGCTTTTAAAAAGTTAGTTGCCGTTAAAGGTTCTTCCATGTTTATCAGGTTGGAAAATTGTGTCTCGGTTTGTACCAGATAATTAGACGTGTGCATCTACTACAAGTTATAACTTAGAAACATGCCAATCAAGCAGGAATTGAACCGTCAACAAAAGAACCATCTGATATATTTCTAACATCTAAACGTTCTGGAAATGTTCTTCACCTTGCTTAATCCAGAAATGGAAGAAATGCTGGTTTTCCTGTGGTGTTAAATTATCATCCTGTTTGTTTAGATAAAGTGATTGAGAGAAAGGAGTGAGGTTTTTTTTTTTATTTTATCAGATGCAGTGGTGGAAAAAGTACTTTTTACCTAAGAAAATGTATTGCTACTTAAGAAATAATTCAAGACGAAGACAAGACGAAGTACCAAAAAATAATGATGCAAATAAGAGTCAATATGTACTTGGTTGAAAAACTACCTATGTTACTACGTTAAAAAGTACTTTAGTGTATAATATAAGAGTTAAAACCATACAGGTGCAAGACGATGTCAATCTCAAATCAGGACTTCAGGGTGTTTTCTGTGCTGCACACGCAGGGAGCTACATATGATAAGTGTTCATATTCAGAATTAATTAGTTTTTATGTCTTTTGCCTTATCTCTTATATAGAAAATAGTTCAAATATCCTCATGGATGCGATAAACGAGGACATGAAGTTAGTGAGTGTGAGTGAAGAGGATGTAGAGAATAGGGTTAGGTGGAGACAGATGATTCGCTGGGGCAACCCTTAAAAGGGAACAGCCAAAAGGAGAAGAAGAGGAAGTCCAAATATCGTCATAAAAACTAAAACGCACTACTTTGTTCTTATTTTATTACCGTTTACTGTACTTGTATTCAATAAGGTTCAAACTTAATATATAACATAATATTTAGTCTGTAAGTCATAAGCTAAAGTTCCTAAGAGTGTTCTGTTAGCTGGGAATTTTTGTTCATGGTATTTAGATTCCACAGAATAAATATGCTTGATATTTATTTAAATAAAAACTTTAATAAGAATCATAATTGATAAACACTTTAATTAAACAATACCAGCGTGTCAAACGATACCAAAAATCATTTAAAACACAATACTTATCTCTTAAACAGGCATTTGCTCAGTATTTAACCTATACTTTCACCTACTTTCTATTTAACCTACATTCTATAGTACCACAACAAAAGCTTCACACCTTCACAGTAAATAAATGTATGACTTTTTTTTAAAAAAAGAACATTCTCAATTACTGTAACGAAAGTATTTGTAAGTAGTTATTTTTTACTACTGATCAGATGCTTACAATCAAAGTTCCTCTACAAAATTACACACACACACACACACACACGCAGCCATATCGCTATAATAATTCTGGGTGTTTTCCTGTTTATTTTAAAGTCTTTCTCATGCACTGTGTTTTCTTTTCCTCTAGTTTTATATCTCTATTTTGCTGGATATTTTTGGATGGCTCACTTCCTGTTTTGAACTTTGCAATATTTCTGCCTCACTTTTTACCTGTTTCACAACAGTTTTTTCCTGGTTTTAGGAGGGCTGGACAATTTGGCCAAATTTTATATCACGATATATTTCCTCCTTTCGATCGATGCGATATAATTCCGATATCGATATAAAAATAAAAAAAGTTCTCAGGAAAAACTGCTAATGAAAAATTAATTTTATAAAACTATATAATAGTTTAAAAATAAAAACCTTTAAACTGTAGATGGATACCAATGATTGAGTACTTCTCTGTGTCTCTGTGTCTCTCCATCCCTTACCTTCCTTTATGTCCGAGGCGTTACGATCTTGCATCTGGATCTACCGAAACCGTTTTACGAGTTTACTTAGCGGCCACGTTGAATAGAGCACTGAAAAGTGGGAGGGGCAAATAAGAGGGCAGGGATACACTATGCAAGTAGCCAATTGTGTTCTGATCTTTCTGACGGCTGTGCCTGAATGTCATTCAGTGTCAAATGCTGTGATGTATATCGAAATATCGGAAATGTTTCCAAAAATCATATCAAAGTTTCAGCCTGATATATATTGATATTGAATTATTGTCCAGCCACAGGTTTCAGCGTATAAAGATAGTGATTGGTTACACAATTGTAAATTGGTGTTATTTTCACAGATGAGTAGCTTCCTGTCTGAGGACAATCTGAATAAACATGCAGGGTTTTAATCATCCTCCATTTAGATACACAGATTTTCCTGACAGCCCTGTTTGTTTTGGATGACTCTCATTATTGTGTGACTTTGACCGCCAAGTAGTCTCTCTATCATCCGCTGCATGTGTCAGGAGCTCGAAGCTTTTACACTGAGTGTTTGCCACATGAATCCATGACATCGAATTTTGAGTGTAGAAGGCACTAAACTTTCGCGGATGTTATATAAATACACAGTCCCAGTCATTAATTTGCCTAGATTTAGATAACATCTGAAATGGTGTCTCGAATCTAGAGCATCACAGTCTCTAAAGAATATCCCACCCCTAATAACTTCTCGTGTACTGCAGGAACTAGGCTTTTTAGAACTAGGCTTTTAAGGATGCGAATGTGTGTGTGTGTGTGTGGGGGAGTAAGTGGGACAGTTATTGGGTTTCTCCAGAGGCTGCATTTGCAGATTGTGAGTGCTGATTATTGAACACCAGTTCAACGATTGTATCTTTTTTTGGATGCTGCTTACTCCCACAGCTCATTAAATTCATTATCGCCCCTGTCAGAGGCGGGTTGTCAGAGGCGGTGTGATTCGGGGTGCACTAAAACTCTGCTGCAGTTTCAGTAAACGTGAACTCAACTCTGGTGCAGGCTTGTTCAAGTAACCTGCACATGTGTTTTAGCGAATGACGACATCATTATCATCTAAAAACACACGTGTATCAAACAGTGCGAAATATCGCTGCAACAAACAATCGTTTCGATAGTCGATTAAATAAAAAAAATATTATAATATATTTATTTATATGTTTATTTAATTTTTTCATTACCATCAGCTACCTTTAAATCTACTTAAATCCGCACTCTACCTATTTGGATTGGTTTTCTTCTGCATCAGCACTGAATGACAGTCTTGCTCTACAGTGCCACCCAGGTTAAACTGTGCTATTGCAGAACCATATCTAACGTCTGTTCACTTACAAAAATGTTAGTCGTCAATTTTTTGTAGTCAACTTTGTCGATAATAGGTGTAAAAAGAGCTTGAAATGTGATTAAATCTTTGGTGTAGTTTTTTAAAGTATTTGACTAGGACAGGACAGTGATGCACCACCTGCAGACTCCCTGTCTGGCATTCGCTGTATTCTATTAAGCTTAAAAGCTAGAAGAAACAGGAGACTTTTAAACATTTATCATCATAGTAATAAGAGTAATGCTCAACCAGTCCTACCACTCCTTAGGATACAGGATAGGTTATTCTTTAGAACTCTGTTCTGGCATTGATAAACTTCCCACTGTTGTCAGCAAGCCAAGTCAAGAAAAAAAAACTTACCTTCTTCCTTTAAAAGTATGTGTAAATAGGAGATTATCTTAGGAAAAAAATGTCTAAATGTATTTTTATGTATTTATATATTCTGTGGCAGGAGTAAGACCAGGAAATTTCGTCCAATCAAAATGTTTTTTTCCGAATATTGTAATGGGCTTTTCTGCCTTTTAACATATGCATATGTATATAACACAGTATAGCTCAGGTTTATGCAAAAAGGATACGTCATCAGCACGTCTGGATCAAAACCAGAGTATATGAGCGGAAAAAAGAGCAGAGCGGCAAACATTTTGAAATGGCTCCTCTCTACTCCACTCCAGCTCGGATGGAATTTTCATGTCCCTGCTCTTCTCTCACTCCTCACTTCTTACTCACTTTCTGTTCATTCTATGGACAAATTAGTTCCTAATCAACACTGCCCTGTAAATATTTATTACAGATCGATGATAGTATTTTTTGTGATCTGTCAATGGTGTTTAAACTGTTTACTAACGTATGAATTCCATTCATGCTTTATGGAATTACATTATGGGCTGTTCAAATGAGTGTAGAGTTTAAAACTCATGCTATGTTTAGTCTGAGCTCTGGATAGGATAGGATAGGATAGGATAGGATAGGATAGGATAGGATAGGATGAGATAGGATGAGATAGGATAGGATAGGATAGGATAGGATAGGATAGGATGGGATAGGATGAGATAGGATGAGATAGGATAGGATAGGATAGGATAGGATAGGATAGGATAGGATAGATAGATAGATAGATAGATAGATAGATAGCAAAACATCTCTCTGTTGGATAGAAATAAATAAAAAAAACCACAAAGAATTAAAATCCTCACACACCAGCATTAAGTAAATGTATTAGTCAACTATTCTATACACCAATAAAAACAAGACACATGGACAAGGGGATCACGAGACAGGAACACATGAGAAACAAGGATCACATGACAAGGACAAAACAGGAAGTGAACAAAGGCATGAACCATGGACAAGAACTCAAAACATTAAGCATGAAACAAACATTGAACATGAACATTAAACATGAACACATGAGACATAAACAAACAACAGGGAAACAATAGCATAACCCAAACCTTACCAGTCCATACTGCTTTTTTTCACAGATTTCAGATTTATGAGTCTAAGCATACTCTCACTCAATTGCTTTCCCTCTCTCTTAAACACACACACACACACACACACACACACATATAAATATTTCTCATTCGTATTCTGTTACACTATGCTGCTGTGGGGCTTAGCATGCGAAATAGACCACTTTCATGAAGCACATAAAACCTCCGGCATCTCCAGTTTGACCTTGAAGTGTTTACACACACACACACACACATAGCACACACTCACACCCGATGTTGACTTTCTCTGTAAAAGTGAACAGAATCAGTTCACCGCCTGGAATCAGGTTATTGTGTGTAGTGTAAAAATTCATGATCAAATATTTGATGAAAACAAAAGGTCATGAGTGACAGTTATTGCATTATTAGAATAAAAAAAAAGATTAAGAAATATTCTTTAAGAAAAATATTTTTTAATTTCTTTGTTAAACTATTCAAAAGGGAAATTAAGAAAAACAGCAGATTAGCATAAAATACTTAACAGCTATACAAGTCTTCAGTTTGTAATCATTCAGAGTGCTGTGTCTGTTGATTTGCTATTTTTTATGGATGATAATAAAGGGAAGGGGAATAAACACATAGTGAAGATAATCCATGTTTATGTTAGCGGCGGTTTTTCTTCAGCTGCATGATTAATGTCTTGGGGAAACTTCTCCATAGAACCGCTCAACATACTTGTTGCTTTAGCACTTACCATTAGCAATCAAATGCCCCCTTAGGCACCACCAGATTAGCTACGCCCGCTGTTATTGTCTTGAACGCTCACTGGGGGACGCTACTACTCGACTACATTAAGAAACCGCTACAGACAAACGTCTTTTTCTTTGTTTTAAGCTTAATTCTGAAGGTGTTGTTTTGTGTGTGTTTGTTGCAGAAACTGTTGCTAAGAAGCCCTACATAACTGAGGTATGTGTTACTGAAATAATACAGTAAGCAAAACTGAAACGTCTAAGGAAGCTGCTTATTATCAGTGTTTTATTTTTTTCCTATAACTCTCTTTTTCTGTCTCAGATGCCGTCCTCGTCCTGCCACCCAGGCTCCGGCCCTGAAAAAAAGATTGGCCACCGGAGGGTGGATGCTTCAGGGGAAACCACGTACAAAAAGGTCATCTTGATACACACCTCCGAATCATACTAATAATGTATTCAGAATCTTTTTAGATGTTTAATTGACTCTTTTATTATTTTTTTTACTTTATTTGAAACAACAGACGACCTCATCGGCCCTGAGAGGCGCGATCCAGCTTGGCATCGGCTACACGGTGGGAAACCTAAGCTCCAAACCAGAGAGAGACGTTCTCATGCAGGACTTCTACGTGGTGGAGAGCATCTTCTTTCCAAGGTGTGTGTGTGTATATGTGTGTGTAGACAGACTTGCTGTTGTCTCAAGTATATTTACATTTACATTCACATTTACAGCATTTGGCAGACGCCCTTATCCACTTACATTTTTTATCTCATTGATACAATTTAGCAACTGGGGGCCTTGCTCAGGTGCCCAACAGTGGTGGCTTGGTGGAGCTGGGAATCGAACCCACAATCTTCGGGTTGATAGCCCAACACCTTAACCATGAGCCACCCCCATATTTCACTTTGCCATATTATCTAAAACTCATGTATAGATTATTGTTTTTACCCTACAGAAAAAAAAAGTTACTATTACATAAAAAGTTTTTAAGCTCTAACTTTTTAGCAATGTAGAGGTCTTTTTTTTTTTTTAAACATTTCGTCATAAATTTGCAGCATTTGTCCAAAACTCTTATCTAGAGTGACTTACATTTATCTCTTTTATACAACTGAGCAATTGGGGTTTAAGGGCCTTGCTCAGGGGCCCAAATCAGCTATTTGGGCCCAAATTTAAAGTCCAGAGGATTATTAAGCAAATAAACATGTAATTATGGTTGCAAAATTCCAGGAATTTTCAAGGCTTGATACTTTTCTATAGGAATTAATAAGGATATTGCAGGTTAGTCTATAAGAGAGATCTTAAATGCAGTTGAAATAAATCTTGCAGCCTCATCTTGGTTAAAATAACCAGATCTCATAAGATTGCAAGTGATTTTGTACCCTGATATTCCTGCACAACATACATTCCTGCACACAAATCAATGTCAGAAATCTCTATTCTGTTCAGTATTTATGTAAATTACATACATTTATATTTTAAACTCTCCTGTGCTGTGTGTAAGCAATTTGGCTACAAAATTACACCGTAGTAAAAAAAAAACCTATACAATGACTGAGTAAATATTTCGGCAGGGGCACCAATAAGGCGGGGAAAGTTAGGCAGATTCTAAGAGCTTACGCACTATGGGACTCCCCAGAGGTCTGTTATATTAATAGTAACAGGACTAGCAGTAATGTAATAGAAATCATTTATAGGGCCCAAAATTGCTATTGTTATCCTTGTATTCAGGTGAGATAATCTAAAAAAACTAAAAGACCTTTTCGCCTACATAATTCCCGCTATTTTTAATAATTTTTTGCGACTGCTGCTTGTCAGCTGTACAAACATGTAGCATTTCAGTTGTCTTTATGTCAGACTGTGTGACAGTCAAAACCTATCACGAACGAACGCACAAAAAATAAATGTGAAGAGTTTTACGCCATCAATCTGTGACACAGCCCGTAACCTGCGCTTTTTTTTAATAATGGTAGCTAGCAGCAAACAAAAAATTGGTTTGTCTTTGTAATAGAAGTCACAAAGTAGGTAAGTGTGGAAAATTGTGTGAAAAAGGCCATTAATCAACTGTCGGTAAACCTGTCAAACTAGCGATAAGAGACAACAGATTTTAGAGTAGGAGTCTAGGAATCTTATAAGATTTTAAAATTGGATGAAGGATGTTTCTATAGAATTTTTCTGCAAATTTACTGGAAATTTTCCACCACTTTGCATCCCTACATGTAATAATGCAATAATCATACATTAATACATTGTCTTATCACATAATCTAAGGTGTTTTTGTCATCTGCTTGATGTGGCATCCAGCATTCTACATCTTGTTTAAACTTTTACAAAACATATTTAAGAGTGTGCATCAGTATAAACCTTGCTGTTCTGGCCAATCAGAATTAAGCATGTAGCAGCGTTGTGCTATAACACTAGTGTCATGTTAAACAATCTGCTTTATTGTTTTTTCTGTGTCTCAGTGAGGGCAGTAATCTAACTCCGGCGCACCACTTTCCAGACTTCAGGTTTAAAACATACGCCCCTGTGGCGTTCCGCTACTTTCGAGAACTCTTCGGGATTCGACCAGACGACTACCTGGTGAGCAGAAAGACTCTGTTTATATCATACACACTTATCCTTACACATGGTACACATATAGCAAACACACACAACTAAACATATACTTAGGCCAAATGGCCAAGCATTATTATTACATTATATAAAAAAGGTTATAAATCATAAATGCCTTTTAATTTGCCTATGAATTTGGTATATTCTATTTATATTAGGAAAAACACATTTCAGGGTCATCCATTTGTCATAGTAGAAAAAAAGAATAGTACACTCGAAGACCTTGTGTTCTGTTGTGTCCTGTTTTCCAGTGTTAGTCAACCTAACACACATAAAAATAAAATACCTCAATTAATCCAGACATCGAATTCGACCCAGCGACCCACTGACCCTAATACTGACACTTATAATCAATACATCATTACCTCAAAACATTGACAAACGTTCAGACCAGAATCACACATGATGCATATGCATCCTGTCCTCTGCTGTTCTAGAGCCAGACACTGAACAAATGTGATTCCCAGCGCAGTGTATTACTTTGTTTGTTCAGATCAAAAAGGCTGTGTGTATGTCTGTGTGTGTGTGTTTATAGGATGCAGTTTCCTCACCAGGATCTGCAATCCAGCTCAGTTATGCAGATATTTCCCCAGAACAGCTGAGTCAGGGGTTTTTCCAAATACAAGCTTGCTGAATGTTAGGAGCTTTTAATGAGAATATTATTAGTGTCATAGAGGGAGTAATAAATTATTTAATTTATTTTAGAAATTTTATAAAAATCTCTCTGATAGTAATTAAGCAATAGCTCTAAATTAAATGATATTAATAAACTACATTAATGCAGATAGAAGGGGAGGTGGTAGCACAGTGGTTAAGGTGTTGGACTACTGACCGGAAAATGTGAGTTCAATTTCAAGCACCCTTAAGCTACTAAATAAATAAAATAAATTCAAGTTGCCCTGGATAAGGGTGTCTGCCAAATGCCATAAATGTACAAGAAACATTGCAATCATTAAATATTGACATTAAATATTTAATTAATTAAACAAATGTTAAACAAATGGATGAGATTTAGAATCATCACAGTTGCAGTACAGACATTGGTACCAGCAAATTCAAGTTAAAAGCTCCAGACTGTTTTATTCCCCTGATACCAGTTTATTTATCAATTTATTAATGAACGTAAATGATTAAAGCATATCTGTGTGGTTTTTTTTTATAAATTTTCTTTATTATTTTCTTTTTTTCTTTCGCTATAGTACTCATTATGTAATGAACCCCTGATTGAGTTGTCAAACCCCGGGGCCAGTGGATCCATTTTTTACGTTACCCGTGATGACGAGTTCATCATCAAAACTGTACAGCATAAAGAAGCAGAGTTTCTGCAGAAGCTACTTCCTGGGTACTATATGGTGAGTTCATAAATATCCTTCCTTCCTTTCTCCTATCCTTCCTTTCTTCCTCCCTTCCTACCTTTCTTCATTTGACCCATGTCCTGTCTAAACACCCTGGATGTAAGGAGTTGTTCGTTGTGATATTGATGTAATTGATGTTTATTACATTACATGTACAGTTAATTAAACATATTAATATTCTTTGTAGTAATAAAATATTAACACTATACATTTTCAAGACTAAAGCCAGACACTGTGGCATTTTTACCCTGATTTAGTCATCTGGGACAAATTTCGTAATCCTAACATATTCGCTAAAATCTGTTGTCTTTGATTGCTTGTTTGACATGTTCACCGACAGCCGATTCCTCTAATGAAATTTTGGCAGTGTCAGAAGATCTCTCACAGTAACTCAACGACGACCGTCAAACCAAGAGCCAATATAAGTGCCGTACCTGATGATGCAATAAGCATGATAACTTCAAACCATTATGGGGAAATATTTGCTGCTAGCTACCATTTAGCAAGAGAACTGAATATGTTACACATTGATGACCCAAAACTCTGGGCGTCTTCTTGTGTTTGTCCATTTTGGACGCGTTTTGACAGTCGTACAGTCTGACAAATGAGATCCTGATCATGTATGTACCGTCTGACAAGCAACAATCACAAAAGACTAATGAAAATTGCACTCACCTAGTCAATTTTTTCAAAAAACTTTTCACTCATTGTATCAACTGAGAGATTTACAAACCATAAATGTGAAATCCATCTTAAATAGCGTTTTTTACGGATAACCTTGTACAATGTATTAGATGAAGCCACAGTCTGTTGTTTATTCTCTAGTCTTGGCTCTTCCACTGACCAGACTTGAGTGGGAGTTGAACTGTTTATAGTGAATAAATGAGGTGGCAGCTTCTAACCTGGACTTTTTCCAGAACCTCATTAAGAAGGATTAACGTAGTCCTGGTACACTGTTGCCTCAACTGTGTGAGGTGTTAAGTGTGTGTGTTGGAGAAGACGATGCAGTGGAGTAGAACAAGTACTGAGCTTTCCGCCGAGAGCTTTTAAACTCAATTAGAGCGTTTTATCTTTTAAATGGATCTCATCTGTCTCCCAAAATAGCCAAAAGCCCCCAAGTGCCTTTTGTTTATTCCAAGGCTAGAACTATATACCTAATCATTATAATAGACCAACTGTAGAACCATCACCCAACCAGATAATGTAAAATACGGGGGTCTCAGCTTTATCTAAAAAGCGGACTTTCAGTATAAACCAAGCAGGAGCCGCACTGGGTGTCAGATGTTTAATCTAGTCATCTGTCAGATGTGTCACATGTTAGGCTGAAATAAAAACCTATACCTACACCTCCTTTACCATTTGATTCCCTTTTCCTCCTTTCTCTTCCCTTCCTTCTTCTTGCTTCTTGTGATGCCTTTTACTTTCACCCCTTCCCTTGCATTGCCCTCACTTGCCTAACCTTGTTGTCCTGTGCTGTACCTTACAATTTTATAAACTTCCTTCTCTTCTCTTCCTTTCTTTTATCTTTTCTCTGAATTGCCATTACACATTTTCCTTTTCTTTACGTCTCTTTCAGAATCTGAACCAGAACCCTCGGACGCTGCTCCCCAAATTCTTTGGCCTGTACTGCATACAATCAGGCGGCAAGAACATCCGGATTGTGGTAATGAACAACGTTCTGCCACGTGTCTTCCGCATGCACCTGAAGTTTGACTTAAAGGGCTCCACATACAAGCGCAGAGCATCCAAGAAAGAGCGAGAAAAAGCCAAGCCCACCTTTAAAGACCTGGATTTTATGCAAGATGTTCCCGATGGATTACTGCTGGACACAGACACTTACAACGCCCTGGTCAAAACCCTGCAGCGGGATTGCCTGGTAAGAGACTGTCTTGTTGTTTGTATGTGTGTGTGTGTTTTGGTTTGCATTACCACAGGGGGTTTCACTTTAATAACAACAATTATTTAAAAGCTGATGTAGGAGTAAAAAGGATATGTAGTGACTACTGTGTGTGTGTGTGTGTGTGTGTGTGTGTAGGTGCTGGAAAGCTTTAAGATCATGGATTACAGTTTGCTCCTTGGCGTCCACAATGTGGACCAGGCTGAGCGTGAGCAGCAGATGGAGGGTTCTCAGGGCAGCAGTGATGAGAAGAAACCTGCAGCCCAGCGAGCACTTTATTCCACAGCAATGGAGTCCATTCAGGGAGGAGCTACTTGCGGAGACTCCATTGACACGGAGGACACGTACGCACAAACATTACTAAACAAACACTGATTGTGGGTTCTTAAAAAGTTATGTACAACCAAGTTTTAACCATCCAGCAGACCAGCAACCGGGTTTAGAGCCAAAATATTTATGATGCCATCAATCTTCACTAGCCACAAACAGCCCTGAGGTACCGCATTTGATGGTGTGCACGTTTTAAAAGCCCTTGGGTGGTCCCATAACCACGTCGTTCTTATTTAATAGCTGTTAAATGCACAATAGACAATTTTTTTTGTCAAGAACGCAATTCAAGTATTTTCCCTTGGGTTTTTTTTTTAAACATGTCGGTTTGTAGGTATTCCGTTTAAATATTTTCGAGGTGTGTCAATACTTTTGCAACATGTTTTAAGTAAAAATGCTTTGCTTAAGAGATAGGGCTGCACAATTATTGGTAAAAAACGACATTGCGATATTTAGTTTTTCTGCGATATAAATTGCAAGATGAAAAAAAAATTCACCAGATGAATGAAATACTTCTGTTTGAAAAGAATCATTATTTTAGTATGCTTGGGGTAATTTTGTAAGGGAGTATATTTGTAAAATATAATACAAAAAATAATAATCATAAACCCAACAGAAGAAAGCTGTAAATGAAGTAGTGTTTTATGGTCTGGAGATTCAGACCATAAAATTAAATAATAATAAAAAGTAAAATCACACTGTTATGTCTTCACCGTATAAAATAAGTACATGTAATTTTTGTTAAAGCTACAAAAGTCATTGTTTTTTTGTGTCTAAATGCTTTAAACTTGTTTGAAATGTTTACACAGTAACAGGAATTAAAACAATGTGCAAATGTTAGTAACCCTAACTGTAATATTAAACTTTGCGATTAATCTAAAAATCATGTGTTCTGAACTGCGGTGCGGTCGACAACGATCCGCACTCGATATTGTACTTTCTAAAATGTGACTTTTGCACTTAGACACATTGCAATGGCGGTGCAGAAACCATTTATTGTGCAGCCCTATTATAAGATAAAGTAAAAAAATTGGAAAGATTTATTATTTAAATAAATATTTTATTATTATTTTTTTTTATCTATGATTATCAAGATATTGGTATTGAGTTACAAAGTTTACACTTTTAAAAACACTTTACAATGATGTGAAATCAAGCAGAGAGGATCTCAATGTCAGTCACTGTGGGAGGAAAACCATTGATCTATCCTGAAGGTCACGGTATATAATTCTCAGTCTGGGTCAGAAAAAAAGGTCATTATGTATGTTGTTGTATAAACATACTGTATATAGGTCACTAAGGATATTACTAAGGATAATAAGGAGAAATTTGGGAATAAGTTAAAAGAGTGGATGAGATAATATAAAGGCTATACTACCAGCACTGCGTAACCATCTGTTTCCTTTTCGCAGGATGGGGGGAATCCCGGCAGTGAGTGGGAAAGGCGAGAGGCTGCTGCTGTTTATTGGAATAATCGACATCTTACAGTCTTATAGGTATGTGTATCCAAATTCTAATTTCACAGACATTTTAAATTTCACGTGATTTGTCATGCATGCTAGTTTTGTGTTGTCAGTTTTGTTTGCGTTATCAGTTGTAGGATATGTAAAACAGGAAATAAGGAATAGGAAAATAGCAGTTGTAGGTAGGATATGTAAAACAGGAAATAGCAGTTATAGGATATGTAAAACAGGAAATAGCAGTTGTAGGATATGTAAAACAGGAAATAGCAGTTATAGGATATGTAAAACAGGAAATAGCAGTTGTAGGATATGTAAAACAGGAAATAGCAGTTGAAGGATATGTAAAAAACAGGAAATAGCATTGTAGGATATATAAAACAGGGAATAGCAGTTATAGGATATGTAAAACAGGAAATAGCAGTTGTAGGATATGTAAAACAGGAAATTAGCAGTTGTAGATATGTAAAACAGGAATTAGCAGTTGTAGGATATGTTAAAACAGGAATAGCAGTTTGTAGTTGTAGATATGTAAAAAACAGGAAATAGCAGTTATAGGATTGTATGATATGTAAAACAGGAAATAGCAGTTGTAGATATGTAAAACAGGAAATAGCAGTTGTAGGATATGTAAAACAGGAAATAGCAGTTATAGGATATGTAAAACAGGAAATACAACAGCAGTTGTAGGATATGTAAAAACGGAAATACGTTATAGATATGTAAAACAGGAAATAGCAGTTTTTGTAGGATATGTAAAAACAGGGGAAAAAATAGCAGTTATAGGATATGTAAAACAGGAAATAGCATGCAATGGCAACAAAATATAAAACAAAAGTACTTTGAACGTACCCCATCATGCAAAGGGAGAGTAAAGTATATGCTATTACAGAATTTAGCAAAAGCCTTTATTACAAGTAATGTTGGAAATTTCAATAAGAAAATCTACTGGATAGTACAGATTAGACTAGTAAACGCACTGTGCTAATCAGATTTGTAAATATCACCCACTAGTAATACAAAATGGATTACTGTAGCATCCTAACATTCGCTTGAATACGAGTAGAACAATAAATGAGACAAGTAAAGAAAACAAGTATGGTAGTGCACATTTTTTATGAAAATCATCAATGTAGGCAAACGTTTAATTATCATTGCTGAGCAGTAATTCATAGTTTTAATAATCTAAAATATGAATTGCACTCTTTCCACAGACTGTTTAAGTAAATCTTGTAAATCTTATTTCTCTACCATAATAATATATCTTGACATTCTTGAGCTGTCCTACAAGATTTGGTGTCATCTTGTGTATTCTTATATAATCACTGTAAAAGTGAGAAGAAAATAAAAAACCACAATGCTGTAATGACTTTTCATTGCTGGGCCTTGATCTTATCTCGAGCAGCATCTCAGTAAAACTGATGTGTTTAACTTTGCAGACTCATTAAGAAGCTGGAGCACACATGGAAAGCACTGGTCCATGATGGAGTAAGTGTAACAGAAATAAGATCATTTGGAGCTCACAGTATCTGCACTGACTCTGCACTGATTTCTATCTAATGCAATAATTTCTCTAATGCCGAATACTTTAGGATAAAAATAAATGTACCTGAACGATTACACTTATTAACAATATAGAACATTGAATAAAGCAGAGACTCTGTTTGATTATGTGGTAAACATGCAAAATAATTGCTTTATATATTTTTTTAACAAGATTGCTTTTACAATTGTGAAAAATTCATAAATATGTTTTATTGAGACTGACGTTGAAAGGTTTTACACAGAAATTACTGTAAATGATATCATTAATAACAATTAGAGCGAGAGTACGCAATGTGCTGAACACACAGCATCTATTTATTGGACGTCTAATAGTTTAGGTGTCACTCGATTATTAAACGTTACTATCCACAAATCACAGGTGTTCTGAACTGTGGCGCGGTCAAATAATATCCTCACTTGGTATTGTACATCCTGAAATGTGACTCTTGCTCATAACACGCTTTGCGATCTGATGTTGATGCTGAAACTATATATTGTGCAGCCCTATTATAAGATAAGGTAAGAAAAAAACATAAAAAATTATTTTATTTAATAACTAAACAATTTAGCATTTAGTCTAGACTAATAGGAAAGATTAAATAAAAAATCTATCTAAAAGCCAACACTTCCTCTTTTTCCTTTGCAGCCAGTAAACTTCAGTGTTCATTACTGTTGCATTTTACAACATTAGATGTAGAAGTTTACAGTACATAAAAGCATGATGTAATGCAGTAGTTATTGTAAGACTGTAAGTTAGCAGCCGGTTTCTGCCTGTCTCCTGGCTGTGAAGGTAAATTATTAAAACCAGACACCATCTGGATGGCATAGCACCCAGCTGGGAGATCCCAGTCGGTGGGCTTATGTATCTGCGAATAAGAACAAGAGGAGTGTGTGTATGGGTAGCACTGGGCTGCTGAAGATGATCCAAAAAACTTACAGATCTGTTGGGTCTGGCTTTCTGTTCAAGCCTGGAGTAACAATCACTTAGCCTGAATTAGTGTTTCCTTCCACTGACACTGACAAGTTGCTTTTCTTTCCAACTGTCAATTGACCTCAACTCTGTCTCTCTCATTATGTCTGCTCTTTTCTCTGTCTCTGTAGGATACAGTATCAGTCCACAGGCCAAACTTCTATGCTGACCGGTTCTACAAGTTCATGAGTTCTACAGTATTTAAGAAGACCTCCTGTAAGAACAATACACACCGCAACACTTTCCCATCCTGTATTTGACCCAGAAACATGATACAGGATATACAGTATGCAGTCTAGTCCAGTGTCTCCCAAACTTTTTTCTATTGGACACTCTATTCGCAGAATTAAAACAATTCCAGAGTGAGAGCGAAACCTGCGCGCTAAAGACTACTGCGCGGCATGGCATATATTTTCAGCTTATATTTTTGGGCAGTTTGGTGCATCACTATTAAAATATTCTAACTTCTTACAGAAGCGCTTTTATGCCCCTTTTATTATAATTCTACACTCTCTATAGGAGTCGAGGCCCCCAGTCAACCACAAAAAATTGTCTTATTAAATTTTCTAGTGACAAAGACCTCAAATTTTTTAATTATAGCATCATCTTTAACACACAACTCAAGGTCGAGTCCGCCAGCTACTGATTCATGTGTGGGCTGTTTTGTCTGCACTTTATTAATTTATAAATTATTTACTCCAGCACTGAAGTCCTCTCCTTCAAAAAAGAGCCGCAGCACATTGACAGTACCCAAACATGGCGGGCCTGGAGCAGCCTGGTCAGCCAGTCAACTCCCTTCAGAGAGAGACCACCACATCTATGACCTGAGGGGCGCACGTAGCTTTCCCGTGCTGGAGAATGACGGTAGGTTGCTTAAAAAAATCTTTGTTTTTATAATACAATTATACAAATAGAAGTTAAGCTTTATTGTCATTCTGCTATGTGTGAACATGTAGTCGAACGAAATTTTGTGTCTTGCAGGACCACGGTGCCACATAAATATAAACATAAAAACAATTTATAGTTTGAGAAAGTATGAGGAAAAAAAAGATTGTACAAAAACTTTACATAGATAATGTTAATAAAATTGTGCTTAACAGAAATTTTGTAAATAAAAATTGTGCAAAGGAGATACTTTGTACATAAAATAGTGCAAAAGGAAATATTTTGGGGGAAGCAGCGCTTAGTGCAAGATGATTTGTAGTGCAATGCACAAGTAAACATGTGTTATCATATTGAGACTTTGTGTGAGGGAGTGTTTATAAAAATTGTATAGTGCAATGCAGAGAAAAGAGTGTGTTACTGCAGGTGGTTTGTTTGGCAGGGGCGTGTGTTCATGGTTTCAGGTGGTAGGGTTGTGGATGAGGGTTGTGGATGAGACGGGCAGGGAAATTAGAGTTAAGGGCTGTTAAGCAATCTGCGAGCTTTGATACTCTGGTACCTTCTACAATGTTAAAGGATAAAGGTAAAGGATTGAATAGATTTGAATAAGAATTTTGTTTTTCAGGTCTGCACCCATGTACTCCTCCGTCATTCGAGGAGGCCACAACAGCCTCAGTTGCCACCACGCTGTCATCCAACACGTCCATATCGATCCCCGAGCGATCCCCTTCTGACACAGCGGAGCAACCTCGTTACAGGTACACACACTGTTCACTCTCCTTTTACTTTTAAACACATTTCTGCCTTATAAATGCTGAATGATACCCGAGTGGCTGGATCGGCTACTTCCTAGTTTAAACAGCATAAAGTTCACAACATGGGTACCTATGCTTATCATGCAGGCAATGTTTAGAGTTAAGACTTTTATTGTTGTGTTTAGGCAAAGTAGTGTCTACCAGGTGGAAAAAAAATAGTTAAAACATGAACAATATAGCTTTAAACAGCCGTGTCATAACAGAAATTTAGAGGCAAATGTAACACTCTGACTCTTTTTTTTTTTTTTATGGTAACCATCTTCCTCAGGAGACAAACCATGACTCTAAAAGAAAGCGATGGAAGGTGAAGTTTTTTCATGTTTCTTTGTTTGATTTTAAGACTTTAACCCTTTTTGCACTCTAAGTATCTGCCTTTTAAGATCTTTGGGTCATTGTCCTTTCAGGCATTAAAGTGTGTGTGTGTGTGTGTGTGTGTGTTTCTGCTGCTCAGGATGGTTGACGTCCACGAGGAGGACCAGCAGACTATCACGGTGCAGGTGGAGGTTAAGAGAGAGACAGAGGACAAAGAAGAACCAGTGATGGAGGAGAAAGTAGAGTTTGGTGTCGAGAAGGAGTGTATGAGCACCTGTACACCCTCTCCTAAAGAAAGCAGGTGAGCATGTATGCATTACACCTCTTTCGACTCTTTTTTCCTAATTTTTACAATTTCATTTCAAGTGTGAATGATAATTGGTACAAAGTGGTGGCTCAGTAGTTAAACTGTTGGACTGCTGATTAGAATGTCTTGGTTTCATATCCCAACACTACTTATCTGCCACTGCTGGGCCCCTCGGACAGGCTCCAAACCCTTAATTGCTAATAATAGAGATAAATGTAAATGTCTCTCTGACTTAACGTTTATTAAATTATTCCTGTTATCTATGAATAGAAATCTGACAAGTTTCACATCCGCCTATTTAATAGCTCATTTTTAATCTAATCAGCCGCCTCACCAACTGCTACTAATTTAGTTCACATTTGACAATCAGGATGGGTGGATCTCAGTATTCCAGCTCGACATCCTAGTCGTTAAAGTTTACCTGGTGGGCTAAGCCAGCTAGAATTGCTTAAACACTGGCATGTGGGGTTTTTTTTTTTTGTTGTATTTACATCGTCATGGATTTACAGATTAACCAGCAGTCAATTGTTTAGTTTTTTTTAATCATTAAGGTTAGGTTAGTTACCTATCTAGTTTAGTACACAGGTACTGAGGCTAAATCTTATCTCAGGCACGATTAGTGTTTTTTTATTTTTTAAATAGAATTAACAGCAGACTGTCTGATTTAAATAAAAAGGGGTTATTTTATGCTTGTATTTATTTAATGCAAACACCAGTGTATATGATTAAAATTAACCGGTTGGTACGTTAAGCATTTTGGTGTTTGGTTAGTTGAAATTAGAGACTAGGTTTCAATAGAAATGAGGGAAAGAGACACAATACCAGCGTACATCTTAAAGGTTTTAGTGTTTTTTACTGCTGCTGAAAGCTCAATCAGTCTTCTGCCTGCAGTCATCTCTCCTGCTGTTAATACACTGCACTGCACTGGGAGAAATGCACGCTAATGGTGTTCCCTTCTGCTGCCTTTATCTTATAGCCCCTTTATCTTTATCCCCTTTAGCATGATGAAGGGGACATTTGTAATTTTGCAAAACGAGGCAGGGACACTTTAATACTAATTTAAAAAATTGTAATACCATAAACTGTTTTTATTTGATAGAAATTATATAGAGACTATATCACCTTTTGTCATTTAAAGATATTTTTGCCTTTATTGATAGAACAGAAATGAAGTGGGGAAAATAGTGGGGTGGGACCAGAAGGGACCCAAGGCAGAATCGAACCTGGGTCACTGGAGCGCAACCGTGCCATGTTGGTGTCGGCACCCTAACCCACTACACCATGACACCGGCCACGTTTCTTCTTTTAATTGAGAGGCAGCATTATTATTGTATTATTGTTATAATAATACAGCATACTGTATTATTACCCTTATAATACAGAAACCAGATAAATAAACCTGCAAACATGCAATATGGGCTACATCTGTTTTTTTTTTTAAGAAATTGGTCATGATCAGGGAGGCAGCACCGTGTGTTAGTGGTTAAGACTGTGTCCTCACAGCAAGACGGTCCCAGGTTCGTATCCTCTTCAGGGGGCTTTCTGTGTAAAGTTTACATGTTCTGCCCGTGCTTGCGTGGGTTTACTGCAGGTACTCCAGTTTTCTTCCACAGTCCAAAAACATGTATGCTGCAGATGTTGATGCTCAATTTCGATTTTGTTACTATATACACGGCAAAACAACTCAAGGTAGACATACTGACCAAAAAAGGAAGTAAAAACCACACAATAATTCATAGATGCAATGGAAAAAGACAAAATGATTATTTAGTATTTTGTTTCCGCTTCATATTTAAAGGTTGGCGAAACAATGATCTCTTTAGGAGGAGAAAAAAATAAGCATTAATCTTTTTTTTATAGTGTGTTATTTTATTTTATTTAAAATCAGACAAAACAGATTTTAAATAAACAAAATTAATGAATATCAAAATACACAGTTTTAGTAAATTAATATATATCGCTGTTGGTGTTCACCTGAGTTGACGTCATGCGGCACCTTTCGTTTTTTTAATGACGTTCGACTCGCACTGACAGGTGAAAATCTGATCTGTCTGCTTACATGACAGACACTAATGCAAGTAACAAATGAGGCCTAAAACCGATTTAAAAGAATCTGAATTAGCTTGCTTTTTCCCTGCTAATACAGTCATCGTTCATATCCTATCTGTGCCACACTGAAGAAGAAAATCTTGAAACATACGGCCTAAATTGCAGATAGATGTGAGTGTGTGTTTGGTTGTTTGTCTGTATGTGGCCCTGCATTAGACTGGCAATGAATAGAATTTTCATGGCGATTACAAACTTAACCTTAAATTCATGTTTTTGAACTGTGGGGGAAAACCGGAGTACCAGTAAACCGATGTCAGAGGAGTACCGGAGTAAACCCATGCAATCGCAGAGAGAACATGCAAACTCCACACAGAAAGGCCCATGCCCAGGGATCAAAGGCCCCTGCCTGGGACCTTCTTGCTGTGAGGCAACAGTGCTAACCACTAGTCCACCGTGCTGCCCTTTATTTAAGTATCATAAAGTCATGTGACAGTAGGACAAGCACATTGCAGCTTCCAAGGCTTATAAGTAGAATGAAAACATATTACCAAAGTTGTGCTGAAGCTAAGTGTTGTGTGCTAAGTGTGGTGTGTGTCTGTGTGTTCCAGTGTTCCTGAAGAATCTGACGTCCTAACCCTGCCAGAAATCAGAGAGACTGAGATTCTGGATGACATCATTCCAGAGATAGTCGAACATCCACAGGCAGCAGATCTTCCACCTGCATCACCACCGGCAACCGTCTCTCTGGAAGATGTCACCCTGGATGCGGGCACTGAGGCAGAAGCATCAGCCGCCCCAGGGGCTCCTGATACACAGGCTCTGAGCTGTACGTTCGACAGACACCAATCCCAGTCCCTCAGCCAGCCATCTGCGGATGAGGAAGATGTGCCAGTCACTGATATCTATTTTGTAAGTCCTGATCTGTAGGCATGTGATGGCATTTGGAAAGTGGATAATAACAAGGACAGGGTTTGTTTTTACAGCTTTTCAAAGAAATGTGTATATTTCTACTGGAAGAATAAACTACAGAGGGCAGTAACAACAGTTTGTAGAAGAAATAAAACCTTATTTTCACTTACTTTATTTCCTGTTAGGCTAAAATCTGAAAGTCTTGTATATTTATCTTTTCACAAAAGCAATTAGCTTCCCTTCATCAGGTCAATTTTCCTCGATTCATTTCCTTTTTTTTAATGTTTATTGTATCTGTTAATTATGTAAGAAAACCCCTATCCTTTAATCTTTACGTGTTTTTGTTCTTGGGCTTAACCCGACCCTTTTTAGCATTTTTTTAATCTCGATCATCACTAAATATCTCTTTCTCTTTCTGTCTCCCTCTCTCTCTCTCTCTGTCTCTTCCTCCCACTCCTTTTTTATTTTGTTTTTCGTACCTCTATTTTTCTGTACGCAAACCACACCCTCCTGCTTTCCACTGATTTGCCCTGTTATTTGTTTTTACTGCAAACCTCACACACTCCCAATGTGTGTGTGTGTGTGTGTGTGTGTGTATATTCATGTGTAACCCACCAGTATGCTGAGGGGAGATATTGGGTATATTCCCCCGATTCCCATCGGCGCAAGCTCACCTCAAGCTACGATGATTTTGTAAGTGAACTTAAAGCCAGTGCGATTAGTCGTAGCTGTAGCAGCTGAGCCATAGCCAGTCTAAACCGTCCATCAGTCTAGTTGTCTGTTTACAGTACATAATAACTCTTCTGCCTAATGTCACACCTAGAATCCTGACCCAGTCAAAACAAAGACTCCTAGTTTCGATTCTACTGCCACAAAGACTCCTGTATGAATGTTGATGTAAATCACCCCATGCTTTTACTGTCTCCTGTCTGTCTTTTTCTCATGCTGTCCGTGCTGCGTGGCCATCTGTCTGTCTGTGTGTGCGCGCTCGTGTGCCTCTGTGGCACCACCTGCTGTTGTGTTGGTGGTGAAACAACAGCCAGAGGACAGGAGCTGGGTTTATTCCCCCCTCCACCATCGCTCTGAGTCTCAGCCTGTATCTGATGGAGAGAGTGAGGCAGTAAGTGTGGGATTCCAACTGAAAATACCCAAAAGCCTGCATGACTCCCACACCGGATGTCTGTGGAAAGAAATTTCCTTTTCGTCTTTTTTGCTTTGCTAATTTTTCTTTTATTCCCTCTTTTGTTCGTTTATCCATGTGTTCCTGTAACGTTTTTTTAATGGGGGATGAAAAATACAACTATTAGTTATTAAGTCAGGGAAATTTTATAGCTGCTGTAAAACTATCATTTTATTGATTGCATCATTAAGTACTATGTGTCTTTCTTTTATTAAACTGCTGTTTAATGAAAGTGGAACAAATTCAGAGCATCTTGGCAGACAATGATAACTTCTTTTCCACCACCTGCTGCTAATGAATTTGGCTCCTTGTGTTCTGTCGTATTCCTCACATATAACCCGTATGATTGGAGATAAGATACCAGCATACGCAAACAGATGTCATTAGTGTGTGACGACCAAAACCTGCCTCAATCTATTTTTAATTTCTTCCTTATATTAAACTAAAATGTAATGTTATCAATTGTATTTATTAAATAAAAAAATACTTAAATTACATATGTAATACATTACATGCTGTACTAAACAATTGTACATGTAAGTGCAGTTTAGTTAATGTGTGAACATTACCTGCGCTTTCATGACCATAAATAGATGTGAGTGTGCAGTAAAATGTATTTCGGTCTTCATGCGAATAAAAAGAATAAAAAAAATTTGTAAGGGTTGTGAATTGATTAAATAAAAAATGTAAACCCTGTTTTATAGTAAGAATAAATGCTGCTCTTTTGCGGTTCTACATGCGGTCTTTTACAGGTTCATTTTATGAACAATTGTTTATTAGTGATTGTTTATGATTCACTGTCTAAATTCATTATGTTTATTTTGGATCATCCTAAGCAATACAGTCTAAATTTACTGAATTATAATTTAATATAGTTTGATATAGTTTGTCTAATTTTATGTTGTGATTCACTATTAATCCAGGAATCCAGGAGTCTTTCAAACGATCAGTAAATATTTTTCAGCCTTTACTGAAAGATTCGAAAAAATGGATTGAGGCGGGTTTGGTCGGCACAGACCTCAGATGGTTATGCTCGGTTGATTTAAAATGTTTATTCAGGATCACATCCTACAAAATCACATCCACCAACAGCTCAGGTTGCGCTTACATATTTCCCCCTCAGTGTTCAGCTCGGATTCATTAACACCAGCAGCTGGCAGCACAGCGCCCCATCTGAGACTAAGCAAGGTCACACCAGGCAGTCATGCAATGTTTAAGGAACACTCACATGTCAGATATATCATTAGAAAGTAAGTGAGTGAAGCCTCTAATATTGTTTATTAACAGTTTCTCTCTGTTCTCTCTGTTTTTTTCAGTAACTCTACACTGTGTGACTCTACACTTGGTTAAACTCAGAGCTGTTCCGTGCTGTCATCAGTCACGCCCAGGAGCCCTGCAGAAGGAACCCTGCTTTGCCAAACCTCCTGGGGGAAAAATACTGTAGTATGGAACTCTTAACATACTAAAATTCTCTAAAAAGAGAATATTATCAGCTCAGTCCATTCCCAAGCCTGCTTCTTATCCTGTTCATACATGAGGATTTCCTGATTCCTGTGACATCACTTTTCCTCAGCCACAGCAATCACTCTTCCATCATTTAGTCTGGTTTTAACATTCCCTTCGTCTTCTAAAACTTTTATCCCATATTATTCATTTCTGTCAGTAAATTTGTAACTTACGGCTGAAAAACTGGCCTTCAGTTGTCTTCTCTGTGACGCTGTGCTGTAGGAGGTCCCCAGATTAGGGGAAGGCTGTAAGAACTTTTCTAGTCATTTCAATCAGTTGGTGGCTGATGTGAGGTGTCCTAAAGAACATCAGTATTTCCAACATCCTCCAACACTGTAGACCTTCACTGATGTTGACGCCAATCTAAAAAAGTGTCACATTTTTATGTTTGTTCTTTTATATAATTTAGGACCTGTAGATGGACATTTTACATCCTGGACATTTTTATCTGTAATTTGATCAGAATAGGTTATGTACAGTCGGGTCTACTTTTTTCTTAAATGTTTTTTAATGGAAACACTACAATATAGTTTACTAAATTATTTCTGAATCATTACTGGCGTTCTGTGTAAGGAGATAATCTCAGATATTCATGGTCATGAAATTAATGGGCTACCATGCAACTTGTGTGTGTATTGATATCCACATGCGTGTGTGTTGGAGTCTTAATACTCAATACTATGGTAAAAAAAAGGCATTCTCCAACTAATGCAATCCATATAAAACTCTTTCTATTTTGCTCTTACTTTCTTCAAGCCACTTTATTTTTTTGTGTTGAAATGAAAATAGCCTTCTTTTATTTTATCCTAAAACTGATCTATAAATGGATTGAATTTGGTGTATTGGTATAATTCATAGCATCACGGTACACCATGTGTGATTGCCTCATATAGTTAAATTATTTTCATGATTAATAAGAAAGGAACGAATACTCCACTGTGTCTGTAATCAATCAACATGCTATTTTTCCAAATACAACGACACAGCTTGTGTTGTAGCTATAACATACCTGTTACTATCAGTATAGTGTATGGTTTAATTGATAGAGCTTTACTTTTTGATTGCATGTAGATAGAAAAAAAAAAAAACTAAGACAGGATATGTCAATGACATAATGAAAGATTTCTTGTCCTGTACAGTTAAAGTCTCAAGTTTATCTGAGTCCTTAGCTGTCAAGATGTCTTGTGTAAAGCTTTACTGTTTGTATGTAGTGTGAAAAAAAAAAATAAACCCTCGGTAGTCTGTGTGTGTGAGCGAGTATGTGGTTGTGTATTTTAGCCCTTGAGGAAGATGTGCTGTATAAGCATTTATTTCCAATAAGTCTTTTCCCTCGCAGGCATTGCATGTATTCAGCACCAAGGAGCTCTGTTGAGATATTTATCTGTGTCCATCTCTAACCGCGTATAACTGACGCTCTGTGTGTTTGTACAGATCAGTGGATGAAAAATGGTGTAAAATAAATAAATAAAACTATGTAAGAAGGAAAATTCCTGCCTGTCATGTTTCTATTTTCTGTATCAATTTATGTTTTTCTTACATTTATGGCATTTGGCAGACACCTTTATCCAAACCCTGGGATCTTCCAATTGGCAGTCCAACACCTTAACCACTGCATTACCACATCCCCTTTTATATAATTATAAGTAAATATCTATCACCAATCCAATGGGACACCTGCTCATAAAGAGTTTCCCAGGGTGTACCCCTTCTGCCCTTCGCTCTTTCAGAGACAGCTGGGATTGACTTCAGCAGATACCTGTGACCCCGAATTAAGGAATAAGCGGGAATAGAAGATGAATAAATGAATGAATTTACACTATAGCTCTAGATTATATCAGGTCCTATTTAACCGATCGTTACCAGTTTGTAGATTTAAATGGTGATTATTCTGCGTGCTCCCTTGTAAAGTATGGTGTTCCACAGGGCTCGGTTTTAGGCCCACTTCTTTTCTCTCTTTACATGCTGCCTCTGGGAAACATAATTCGTAAGCATGATATCAGTTTCCACTGTTACGCTGATGAGACACAGTTATACGTCTCATCAAGGCCTGATGCGAAAGGCCAGTTTAATAATATTGAGCAATGTGTGAAGGAAGTAAGAGATTGGATGTTCTGCAATTTCCTCTTGCTTAACGCTAGCAAGACGGAGGTTCTGGTTCTAGGACCACAGGTAGCTAAAAGTAAGCTTCCTGATCACACCTTAACCCTAGACAGTCTTTCTGTTTCACCGAGTGCAACAGTAAAAGATTTGGGTGTGATTTTAGACTCCAATCTCTCATTTGAAGCCCATGTCGACAATATTACCAGGATAGCGTTCTATCATCTCAGAAATATCGCTAAAATAAGAAATATCTTGTCGCTTACTGATGCCGAAAAATTAGTTCATGCGTTTATCACATCCAGGCTGGATTACTGTAACGCTTTACTGTCTGGATGTTCAACTAGGTGCATTAATAAACTTCAGTTAGTCCAGAACGCAGCGGCGAGAGTCCTCACTAAAACTAAAAGATACGAGCACATCACGCCGGTCCTATCCGCACTGCATTGGCTCCCAGTGAGACACCGCATCGATTTTAAAATACTACTTTTAACTTATAAAGCTCTAAATGGTCTTGCACCGCAGTACTTAAGCGAACTTCTAGTAGTGTCTTACGTTCCGTCACACCTACTTCGATCAAAGGATGCAGGCTGCCTGTCAGTACCGCGTATTATAAAAACTACAGCAGGGGGCAGAGCCTTTTCTTACAGAGCCCCAATGCTATGGAATAACCTCCCTATGTATGTTCGGGAATCAGACACAGTCTCAGTGTTTAAGTCCAGGTTAAAAACTTACTTATTTAATCAAGCATTTTGTATTTGATTCCCCTTAGATAAAGGAGCAGATCTGGGGGACTCATGGGTGTTGAGTATTAAGGTGATCTGGTATGTTTAGATGCTGTCTTCCCCTCTCTTATTGATCACGGTGTTGATGATGAGAGCGGCTGGTTGCTTAACATATCAGGGAGCCCTCATGTCTGTGTTTCCCTCTGGTTCTCCTTTTAGTTATGCTGACCTAGTTAGTCTTGCCGGAGTCCATGCTTTACTCTACATTATTCATTTAATCAATCCAAACCGTGTGATTACATTGTCACTTAACTGTTTTCCTTCTTTTTGCCTTCCTTTCCCTCTCTCTCTTTCTCTCTCTCTCTCTCTCTCTCTCTCTCTCTCTCTCACTGTTGAGTTACATACGCCACAACGGAGCTGCCGGTGATCCAGACCCCACCTCCGACCCGGTCCTGTGGGACCCTTCCCTGTGACCTGCCCAGCGGATGATGCATCACCAGGGCGATCTAGGACGACCCACTTCGCCATAAAGACGTTCCGGCTGCTCGCTAAGGACTGATGATTATAGTTGTTTACACACACACGATGTAACCTCATGATCCCTGCTACCTGTTTTCACCCAAATGAGGATGGGTTCCCTGTTGAGTCTGGTTCCTCTCAAGGTTTCTTCCTATCTCATCTCAGGGAGTTTTTTTCCTGCCACCGTCGCCCCCGGCTTGCTCATCAGGACAAAACTGATTCATGTTTCATAATTTCTTCAATTTAAAGCCTTTTGACAATCACCATTGTAAAAAGCGCTATACAAATAAAACTGTCAAAAAGCTAAAAAAACCCCGGCTTTATTTGCTCATCAGGATCAGGTTTAAAAGGGTTAAAAAATATGATTAACAAACTATTTTAAATTTGATTCTAATTATCTATATAAATTATTAATTTCATAATTTCTTAAACAAAAAATAAAGTTCAATTGTAAAGTTTTAAAAAAAAAAAAGCCCAACGATCTGGGATTACATTGTCACGTAAAAAAAAAAACTGCTTTTGTGCAATAAAAAAATAAAGAAAACTGAAAATGTTCAAAAAATGGGTCACCATCTTCCTATTCAATCACGTCGCCAAGGGAAAACAAATAATTTCGTAAAAATAAGTGTGGCAATCACCAAAAAAAAAAGCGCTATACAAATAAAACTGAATTGAAAAAACTGAATATACGCAAATGACGAGGTTATTAAACAGACTGGATGTATTAGAGGAGCTCCCTCTGGTGGCCTAAAGCGTTACAGCCCCAGATTAGGCTTTTTAAGCACGTCATCATTACTGCTCGTTGGAAATAACTGCCGATCTTCCAGTCTGGTAACAGTTAATGCTTAACATGTTATTTTTATGCTTTGTACTGCATGTCTGCTGCAGTCGAGTGGAGTTTCCACACTCCTGAATGAAATTCAAATTTTTAGTTTTAACAGCCCATTAATATTATTTGATCACAAATTACTAAAAATGCTAAGGTTAGCCAGATGTCTGCTTTCATTTCCTAAGAAAGTCCGTCATAATAATAATAATAATAATAATAATAATAACAGCTGTTAACGCGCATGCAAATACACTAAAGGTATTTGATATATTATGACGTTGCGTGTTCTGATGACGTTATAACATTCGGAAGCACTGCCTCCAATTAAAAAAATTCTGCTAAGCTTGCTGATTGGCCAGAAGGCCTCTGACCTCGCGTTGCCATGACAAATTTCGATCGATCCAAGCCTTTTTTTTTCATAATCCCTCACACACACACAGTCTATAACTTAGTCATTTACAGAAAATGTGTCGTGCATCAGGTTAAAATTACTCACTGAACAATTTTTGCTAGTCATTTCGCAGAAGACGCTGACCATGACTTCGACTTTCACGACATTTCTGGACAAAAATTAGGTAAGAAATACTTGTTTGTAATGGTGTTTTTTGGACCAGCATAGAGTTACTTAAATTAACAGATTTTATGTTTTAATTCACCCCAGTTATATTCCCAAATGAGTATTTACGACAATAAACCCGGAGACGCCGCCACGAAGCGGAGCTATTGGGAAAACATGGAACCGGATCTACTTCAGGTAGATTTGACTTTAAATAAAATTGCATACTATTTTAGTATGTACTTATTATAAAAGTACTTTTAGTTCTTTTAAAAGTATTTACTTCTTTTAAAAGTACGTACTTATCAACTTTTTAAAAAAAGTATGTTCTATGTAGCATGGCTATGTTCTACCCGCCATGTTGATATTGTCACGTGACGTACGGCGTCTTAGCAGCGTGAATTCGTGAAGTCGATCACTTTTTTCTTGAAGCAAACGTTAAAAAAATTGCTGTGTCGGCACTTTTTTCCATTTTTAAATATGACAAGTGTCCATCATATTCATTATTCAAAATCCGAGTGGAGGTCGTACGTCATCCGGGAACTTATCGCATACTGCTGCCTAACATACTCGGTTATGTATATTATATAGTATATATAGTATAAGGTCTGGTGCAGCATGTGCATGAGGAAACACCACTAATGCCTTACCACCAACATGTGACATGTGAGGGTTTAGGTCTGCAGACAAGTATCCAAGGTAGAGTATCCAAAATCTGTACTTAAATAAAAGTACAAGTACTTCTGGAAATATTTACTCAAGTAATAGTTAAAGTAACAATGCTAAAAGTTATTGAGTAAGAGTAAAAGAGTATTTAATAAAAAAGAACTACTCAAGAAGTTGGTCACTAGTTTTTTCTGATTCGATTGACACGAAGCAAAAACCCTGAATTTTAAACTACTTGGTGAGTTTTCACATCCCGTCTCATTCGAAGTCTCTCTGTTCAGCTTAAAGTGAAGTAAAGGCAGTCTTAGTCCTGTGATGGACATTAACATTACATCACCTGTCATTAGCAATAAAATCTCACACACTCAGATGTTTTTAGATTAGTAAAACCTGTTTTTATTTTTATGAACAGTTTATTTAAAACATACTTTAAGGGTTTTTTGACCTTTACTGACGTGTCTGGATTGCTGTATAAATGCAGGACGTCCCAGTTTGCTGTTCCATTTAATTAGTTTGGACTGAACCTGAGGCCAAGGCTGATCTGCCTCCGATAACTCAAACACGTCTTCCTCTGCTTCAGCCACCATCTTTCAGCTAAATGCGTGCCAAACTCAAGCGGGAGATTAGTAACAGCGTCTCTTAAAGCAGCCTCTCCAAAGTCTTGTGAGACTTGTGTACAATTCAAATAAACTAATTATTTAAAACTCTCATATTTATTACCGTTTGACATTAACGCCATTGAATGTAACAAAGTAAAAAAAAAATCAATAAAAATGTACTTGAGTAAGAGTAAAATTACATATCATTAAATATACTTTAAAAGTAAATGTAATTAAGTAAATGGGGCAATGATGAGAAAGGGGCGGAGTCAGGAAATGATTTAAACAAAGTACACGTGGCTATGTGAACCAACAAAGAACAATGCACAAAATAAATAATATACAAACAGGTATGAGCTCAAGCTGCCGGTACTGTAGGTGAGGGTGAGACAGGAAATTGTGACAAACACCTACTCAAAGAAACAGGTGTCAGTAACGACTGTTTTTGCATCAAAAACAGCTTTATCTATTAACCAAATCAATTTTTTTGAGCTTGACCTACTTCTTGTGCTTGAGTCATGGCTCAATGGCACACACTTTGTGTGTGTCTCTCTCTCTCTCTCTCTCTCTCTCTCTCTCCTTTGATTTTAAGGTCCTAACAGATTCGTACCCATCGTGCAGGCATATATCGTAAATGTAAACCACCTTTACATGCTTCCAGTAAATTTGACTTCAACCTAACTATTTTCTTTTTTCTAGAATAAGATTCAAAATGCCCAAATGTCAACTTCTCGCACTCCCCAGCTTTCTGAGGTGGACACAATGAGGATGCAACTGGGAGAACTCATGCAGCACCTCATCAGGGCCAAGGAGGACAAGTTGAAAGTGTGCACAGAGCTCCAAAAACAATTACGCACCTATGAAAACATGGTCCAGTACTTTCAGCTAGAGCTCGGCTTCTCTCAGCGCTCTATGCGATCACTGAGACACCACCTGGACCAGTCAGTAGACAGTGTATGGTCCCTAAAAGAGGAGCTGAAAGAGAAACAGGAGAAAATCCATCTTCTGAATGAAAAACTGTTCAGTGCACACGAGAGCACAAAGTTTGTAAAGATGGACTTAGATGTCTACAAGAATCTTTGTTACAGACTTCATCAGCAGCTGAGTGCCACAGAAGAGAAGAATTGTGCACTACAGGACGCGCTGATGGCATGCAAGGCACGAGTTCAGGAGGCAGAGCAAGAAAAACAGCAGGAAGTTGAAAGCAAGAAACAGTGTGAGAAGACGATAAGCAATATACGTAATTCATTTAAAGGCCTAAACAACCGGCTGAGTATCGCTATGGATGACCTGCAGGAGCAGCTAAAAATGGCACAGGAGAGAGAGGAAAGTCTGAAAAGGACTGTGGGAGAAGCTACGGCCAAACACGAGGCTGAGGTAGAACAACTGAATCGCAGTCTACATGAAGCCACAGAGAAGGCCAGATTAGCTGAAAGAAAGTTTGATAGTAAAAGTAAGTGGAATATTCAGTCTTTACCAGAAATATTACTGTAATTGTTGAACAGATTTTAGCTGTTAAATAAGTCCTAATTATTTTTCAAACGAATAAAGAAATGTATGAAAACAGCAAACTAACAGACAAATAAAAAAAATATGCCTTTAATCACAGCCTCTAAACAAAGGATGGTTGTTGAACACGACACGTGCAGCCCGACCTTAGCAAGAGTGGTAAGAATAAACTTTATTAAATAAATTAAGGGATCACTTTAGGCAACTATGTAATCCTGGTCAGGGTCACAGTGGATGTTGAACCTATCCCTGGCTCTACATTGGGTTTGAGGCATGAATACACACTTGATAGTACCATTGCAGGATACAGTTCCAGGTGGCCTATAGTTCCAGCTTAGGATCTGGTTCAGTCCTGAGCTCTGGGTACTGTGTGTGCAGTTTCACATGTTTTCCCTGTCTGTTTCAGCCTCATCCCGGATTCCTAAACAAGCCCCAACCAGGAATTATTCCCCTCTTTGCACCTAGTATTCCTCTCATAGACCCATCATCTCCAGGATTGGGAAACGGGGTAAAGATTAATGGGTATAAAGATGCCGTTGTTGTTGCATCCACTGAAACCCTAACCAGGAAAAACAAGTATTTTTTTTATTCAGAACATTGTATTGAAAGTGCCAATATGTGTATATATTAACCTTAAAAGAATCGAGACAATCTATATATCCTGATGTATTCAATTCAATGCCACGAATGAATTTTTCATATTTCTTGTTACTTTTAAATAATGCTTTATAAATCTGCTTCTTTTTCGGAAAATCCTTAATTCCATCTCCTCCTACTCTCCAACTCGTTGAGATGGGCACAATAAGGAATCCGCTGGCAGATTTCGAAGAGCATCTCATCAGGGCAAAGGAGGAAAAGCTGTACGTATGTACAGAGCTGCAGTCCCTCCAGCTCGATGTCCAGTCCTTTCAGCACTCCATCCAGTCGCTGAAAGATAATCTGCACCAGTCTATAGACAGTGTAAAGCCACGGAAAATGAAGCTGTCAGGAAAGCAAGAGAAAATCTGTTCAATGGATCAAAGAGTGTTTAATGCACACGAGAGCCCAAAGTTCCGACAGATGGACTTGGATGTGTATAAGGATCTTTTTTAGACTTAATTTTTAAACGCGCTGATGGAATGCAAAGCACGAGTTCAGGAGGCAGAGCAAGAAAAACGAGAGGTTAAGAGCAAGAAAGTGTGTTAAAGGAAGATAAGCAATATGTTCAATATAATTAAAGACTTAAAATCCTGCCCACAGCTCAATCTTTGCACTGCAACACACTTAAAGGCTTTAACCGCAGTTTAGAGGTCGCCATGTCCTGTTACACTAAAGTGATGGAGGACTAAGATTATCACTGGTATTTTTTAGTAAGCATTCTGTTTTGAAATATCATGTATAAATCAAAATAATACTACACCGTACAGGCTCCTTTGTCTTTAATTCACAGTTGTTTAAAAGACACTCTGCACTAAGTGACAAAAAATGGACTACATAATGTACCAAAAAAAGATTTGTACAGCCTCTGAAATGACAAATGAAATGAAGGTTACTTTATTTTTATGCTCTATATTGATTATGTTTAAGTCTGTTTTATTTTAGTGGTCTTTATACCCCAAACAATTATTTTATTTCACATTCATGACCAATAGTGCTTATGGCAGGGGGTCACCAGAGGGGTCACCGGAGGGACCGGTGTCCTGCAGAGTTTAGCTCGAATCCTAATCAAGCACCTGATCTAGCTAATTAAGATCTTGCTAGGTATACTTAAAACTTTCAGGCAGGTGAGTTGAGGCATGTTTGAGTGAAACTCTGCAGAACACCAACCCTCCAGGACCGAGTCGGGTGATCCAGATGTCTGCTTTTATTTTATAGCCTCTAATACAGTTTAAGGCTTTTGAAATTTATGATGACTTGACGCATGTTGGTTTCTAGCACACGGAACACAGAATTATGTTCTAAACCTTTAAGTCAGGGAACAGAAGCAGCCTCCATAATGTTTGCCAACAGAGCACAGACTGTCCCTCAGTAATAGCGGCACAATACCTTAAAGATTTTTTATGACGGATCTAATAACCTGTGTGGTTAAAATCTCTAGTACGTCTTTTTAAATCATTGCTCTCATATAAATTTTATGAAATTCTTCAATTGACTATTTTGACTATTTACTGTAAAATAACATTGAGACTAATAGACATGGCATCTTTCCCAGGAGTTCTGTAAGTCTCCCGCAAATTAGATACAGCTATCCATCCATTGTCTATACCCGAATGAATATTCCTAATCAGGGTCACGTCACGTCATCTGGATTTGTTATTTATTAACAACCCATATATATATATATATATATATATATATATATATATATATATATATATATATATATATATATATATAATATAATTAATAATTCAATATATTTAAGTCCGAAATTATTCATACCCCTGGCAAATTCTGACTTAGTTACTTTTATTCAACCAGCAAGTTTTTTTGACCGGAAATGACACAGGCTTCTCCCAAAAGATAATAAGACGATGTAGAAGAGGCATCATTGTGGAAAAAAATATTTCTCAGCTTTTATTTACATTTAAACAAAAAGTGGCATGTCCAAAATTATTCATCCCCTTCTCAATAATCAATAGAAAAGCCTTTATTGGCTATTACAGCAATCAAACGCTTCCTATAATTGCTGACCAGCTTTTTGCATGTCTCCACTGGTATTTTTGCCGATAAACTCTTTCAGGTTGGAGGGTCTCCTTGCCATCACTCTGATCTTTAGCTCCCCCCACAGATTCTCAATTGGATTTAAGTCAGGACTCTGGCTGGGCCACTGCAAAACATTATTGATTTTGTCTGCTAACCATTTCACTGTGTGTTTTGGGTCGTTGTTGTGCTGAAATGTCCATTGGTGCCCAAGGCCAAGTTTCTCTGCAGACTGCCTGATGTTGTTGTTGAGAATTTTGATGTATTGCTCCTTTTCCATGGTGCTGTTTACTGTGATTAGGTGCCCTGGTCCACCGGCTGAAAAACACCAGTGGGAATGGTGTTCTTAGGGTTAAAGGCTTCTCCTTTTTTATGCCAAATGAAGGCTACATAATTGTGGCCAAACAACTCAATTTTTGTTTCATCTGACCATAAAACAGAAGACCAGAAGTCGTCTTCTTTTCCCAGATGAACATTTGCAAAGGCTTTTGTGTGCTTTATCTGGAGAAGTGGTGTCCTCCTTGGTCTGCGTCCGTGGAACCCAGCGGTGTGCAGTGTCTGTTGGACTGTCCGTCTTGAGATGTGCCACCAGCAGAGCCCAGATTCATCAGGATGGCCTTGGTGGTAATCCTTGGATTCTTTTTTACCTCTCTCACTATCCTCCTGGCCAGCACAGGTGTCACTTTTGGCTTCCGACCACTTCCTCTGAGATTTTTCAGGGAACATCTTGTATTTTTTTATAATACTTTGCACTGTAGCCACTGGAACTTCAAAACATTTAGATATGGTTTTATAGCCCTTTCCTGACTTGTGAGCAGCCACAATATGCAGCCGCAGGTCCTCAGTGAGCTTCTTTGTCTTAGCCACGACTGTCCACAAACCAACAGCAGAGCAGCTTCTGTTTTTCACCTGTTGAGTTGATTAAAACAGCTGTTCCCAATGAACCAGGGTAATTAGGGTGCTTTAGAACAGCTTGGACTATTTGGAATGGTATAGAACTTTGGATTTTCCCATAGACTGTGAGTTTGCAAAGGGTATAAATAATTTTGGACATGCCACTTTTTGTTCAAATGTAAATAAAAGATGAGAAATATTTTTTTCCACAATGATGCCTCTTGTACATCGTGTCATCATGTGTCATTTCCGGTCAAAAAAACTTGCTGGTTGAATAAAAGTAACTTTAAGTCAGAATTTGCCAGGGGTATGAATAATTTCAGGCTTGACTATATATATATATATATATATATATATATATATATATATATATATATATATATATATATATATATAATTATTTCTAATATTCATAATGATTTATTTCAATGTCACTCTGTGTGCAATTCACCATGACACCATGACACATTCTCTTTTTGTTGACAAGGATGCTGGATGATGAAGGCGGTACTGCTGAAGCTGGTGTTGCCGCTGAATTTTTACACATTATAAAATGTGCAGTAAGACTGTCCTGTACTGTTGATGTGCATTTACAGCAGTGAAAATGTGGTAATTTGCTTGCACTAAAATGTAGAAAGAATAAGCACAATTGTCTCGTTTACATGTTTAATACAGTGCGTCGCCTATGAAAAGGTTGTGTTATAAAACACCTCAAGAGCACAACATTAAAAACGAGTATTTTTTTTTTTAAATACTCCCACCAAACACTACAGCTAGTGTGGATTAAGGTTTTGTAATGACTAAGCGGAACAAATGAAATTGTATAATGAGTATTAATAAAACTATTTCAGAGAATTTAGACTTCCCAACGGTTTCACAACCCAAACACAGATATTTTTTCAGCTTTAAATGCTCGTAAATACACCGATTTACAGTAGCACAGGGGCATCTCTGGCAGCACACCCTGTATCTCTCGATGGACTGCTTAAGATCCTGTGCATGCAAGGTACTTTCTGATGCATCTATGTACGTTTAACAAATAATTAACAATTATACTGGGATACTGCCAGCGGTTATTAGCTATTTATAGTTCTTAACGCGAAAGTTAACCTACTCCCTAATACTATATCAGTTTCAGTAATTTATAATCTTGGTGTTTGGCGCCCTCATGTGGTCAATATGCATATGTGCGTGTATGAGTACCGGGACTCCTCCCCTTCTGCAGAGTAGAGAGCTTGCTTTTCCTGCGATCAGCTCTATGTGACAGCCAGCACTGGCGCATTGTCTTTTTTTCCTCCATTTCATTTTCTTTTTCCCCCACATCACTCTTTGCTTTAGACACTTGATACGACATCTGCAGCTTCCTCCTTTCTCCTCGCACGTTAAGGCTCGCCGTTGGTCTTCTCTATCATGGGCAACAGGGACGATGAATACGATTTCTTGTTCAAAGGTAAATTCTGGGGAGCCGCATTCTCCTGCACTGGGAGGGGAGGGGAGGGGGGTGTTACTGCTTTATAATCACTCTTTTGTTTCCTAGCCAATTAAACATCCATGCCTACTGGGAAATGGCAAAAAAAAAACAACAACAACGGTATCTTTATACCCATTAATCTTTACCCCGTTTCCCAATCCTGATGCAAATAATTCGGCTGCCATTGCCACATATCAACACCCGCAGCAGCATCGATGGATAGGAGTCGTGATCGATGTGCAAAACATCTGGTTATACTTGGCTGGATATTTTCACAGCTAGTGTGTGTGTGTGTGTGTGTGTGCGCGCGCAGGATAGACTAGCCCGGCCCTTATGTAGCTTCTATAGCACTAAATAATCTTATAATAACCATAAAATATATAGGTAAAATATGCTACATATACTAAAATTAAACTGTGTATATAATTTGCTACATACCCTGTTAGTATATTTATCATATAATATCAAACATGTTTATGGTTGTAGTAGATAAGGATCTGCCCCTTCAGGGTATTTAACTATTTCACGGTGCTATTTATCAGTTGAAGAAGAAAAGGAAGAATTAGGACAGACAGAGGTAATAGATAGTTAGTGACCTAGTAAAGAATTGCTGTGCCGGTATTAGTAGATAGGGGAGAGAAATTAATATTGTATTTTGTGGGGTTTTCAATCCTACATGTTAAATCTTTAGGCCCCTGAGGGTAGAAATAAACATCTGTACTTATGTAGAACTGCATATTCAGGACGGGTTTGTCATGTGATCAGTTTGTAAAAAGGCCAAAGCTCAAAGCTGGTAATTTCCCACAGTAAAATTATATCCGGATTGCCGTATTTGAGTTTAAAAAATACTTCAAAACAAATGTACTCGGTCCAAAGTATCAGGAGTGTTTCGACCAGTTTCACACCCGGATCTTAAAAAGCCAGGAATTTGCTGACTTTGTGCTTTTTGTCCATTTGTAGTTGTTCTTATTGGAGACTCAGGCGTTGGAAAAAGCAACCTGCTGTCACGATTCACCCGCAACGAGTTCAACCTGGAGAGTAAAAGCACGATTGGGGTGGAGTTCGCGACCCGCAGCATTCAGGTGGATGGTAAAACGATAAAAGCGCAGATTTGGGACACGGCCGGACAGGAGCGCTACCGGGCCATCACCTCAGCGTGAGTGTACCAGAACCACTATTAGGGTTTACCCTGTCCTATCCTGGGGCTGTTCAGCATCAGGACATTCCTACAGAGCCCAACTAAATCATACATTTACATTTTACACTTACAGCATTTGGCATTTTTATACAACTGAGCAGTTGTGGGTTAAGGGCCTTGTTCAGGGGCCCAGTGGTGGCAACTTGGTGGTGCTGGGAACCAGACACCAATCTTCCAATCAACAGTCGAACATCTGCTATTACTTCCCCCACATAGTTTTACATACATCTTTAATTTAAGGTGAAGCATAAAGTTAATTATCAATTTTATTAAGTGTATAGAATCGCGCGCTTAATTTAATATGCTGTTTTTATCTGTCTACGGTTGGTTTAGGGGTTTTCCTAGTGTAGCCTAATGTTAGCTAGTCCCCAATAACCACCAGTCTATCTTAAACAATGGAGATCGGTGGCCCGCCAGATGCTAGAATAGTGGGGTTAATTTATATACAAATGCTCATCTTTATTACTCCTTTATTATCCGAAAATTTAGCCTTGACCTATTTATTTATTCATTTGACATTTTAACCTGAATACCCACAAATCATGCTAATGCTATTTACTGGTGGGGACAGATCGGGGTTCAATTCCCAGCACCACCAAGTTACTATTGCTGGGCCCCTGAGCAAGGCCCTTAACGCCTAATTGCACAGTTGTATAAAAAAAATGTAAGTCGCTCTGGATAAGGGCGTCTGCCAAATGCTGAAAATGTAAAAAGGTAGTCTGCGCTACGTGACTCTATGTTAAAGCTTTGACATGGACTGGTTCAAAATGGCCGTTGTATCTGTTCAGGCTCAGGGTTGACGTAACCTCAGAATTAGCTACATAATTTTTATTGTACTAAGTATATTTATTATATTGCTGGTTGAATCCCAAAGACGGAAAGAAAGTTTGGCATATTAATTAAAAAATAAATAAATAAGTTAATAAAAGCCATCATAAGAACTGCAGTGTTTTAGAAATATTGGCCTGTCTTCTATTTCTTAATTTTATTTCATGCATAACAGGTACATGGTTGTAGAATTTATTTTGCTATATTTAATTCTTAACCATAGAATATCATAAACCTTTAATTAAAATAGTATTGGTAGGTCTTTTGTAATAATCATTGTGAACCTTTAAAATGCAACTTAGCAGCCGAACAGTGATCTGTCAATTTTCCCAGTTTATATACATTTATTAAATTAAACAAAAGATGAACATGATTTGAAGTTATTAAAAAGATCATGTTTTGCCTCACTGATCAAATTTATGCCTCATCCGAAGCAATGCATTGTACAGATTCTTCTCTATAAAGCTTTATCATTATCAGTGCTTTTATTTTTAGAGATGGGAGCCGTTATTGTAGCATTTAACAGCATGATTTATCGAAATAAATCGTTAAATGCAGTTTATCTGTTTGCACTGTGTTTGCAGGTAATACAATAAACCCTTAATTACCTATTTAGTTGGTTTAAAATCATAACCACTGCAGTCATAAGATGACTGATAAAAATTCTGACCATACCGCAAACTCTTTAATTTAACAATCTTAAGCCAGTGTGGTGCTAACGGATGTCTTTAATACACCATGCAGGTACTACCGGGGTGCAGTCGGTGCCCTGCTGGTGTACGACATCGCCAAACATTTGACATATGAGAACGTAGAGCGCTGGTTAAAAGAGCTGAGGGACCATGCTGATAACAACATAGTCATCATGCTGGTGGGCAACAAAAGTGATCTGCGCCATCTGAGGGCAGTGCCGACCGACGAGGCCCGGGCTTTTGCAGGTACACACAGCATAAATATGTATATGCTTCTTAAAATTGCCCTTTTAGCATTAGTAGCAAGAGAAATGAGGTAAGGAGGTGGCTCGGTGGTTAAGGCTAAGCTAAGCGCAAGTTCGGGGTTCAATTCCCAGCACCACCAAGTTACCACTGCTGTGTCCCTGAAAAGGCCCTTTACCCCCAATTGCTTAATTGTACAAAAAAAAAAGTAAGTTGCTTTGGAAAAGGGTGTCTACCAAATGCTGTAAATATAAAATGACGTTTGCTAAATAAAACATTACATTTCATTTGTACGTTTAACTGTAATATGTTCTTATCTCGGGCTATTATTACTTAGATTACTAGATTTTTTATGCAAAATGAGAAATAAACACTGCTTTATATACTTTGTTTCTGTTTAGTTCTCATTAAAAAGCTTGCTATGTACCTTTAACAGGTGTCATTGAGTGACTACACTGTGTATAGAGAAACTTGTATCCAACAGCTGACTTAGAAAGTCTTCACTATCTATATCACTGGAGTAATTTACATTTTCTTGCTGAATAGACAGGTTTTTCTGCTTCTATTCTCTGTGATCGATATGAATAAAATGGTCCAACTTAACGCATAGATTTAGGCTAGAGTGTAATTAAACGCATTTGGAAATAGTAACCAAAAAAAATGTAGATGTATGTTAGATTATTAAAAGTGATGCTAACACACTTGTATTATTTCCAGAAAAAAATAACCTGTCATTTATCGAGACCTCAGCTCTGGATTCAACCAATGTAGAGGAGGCGTTCAAGAACATTCTAACAGGTACATCATGTCAAACACAATACTTTTCCATGCCAGATTTTTTTCCACACAGAATTGTGTGTGTGTGTGAATTAATTTGGTAATCCAGCCCACTGCAGCAGTAAAATCAGAGTTATGTGAGGTCATTAAACTGCAATAGTCAGGAGAAGTGTCTTGTGAGAGCAGTGTGATGCAGTGCACTTCCTGGTTTAATCGGTCAAGCATGCACAGGTCAATGTGCCATTCAGGTGCATAAGTAAAGCCTTGGTAGCTTTAAATCATTATGGGTTTCAGGTGATAAAATGGTTGACAAATCACAGAAAGATTTGCATGTAACAGATTTATGATGTGTACTTGAGTGCACGAGTACTGCTGAGCAATAAAATCAGAGCAGCCACACTGATAGTGTAGAGAGTGTAGTTATAAAAGATATACATATTATATTTATAGACTGCTGTAATTATGTACTACAATGCGAAATTCTATATAAATCTGTGTGAATATATATTACACACAAGTGGTAGCTACTTAACTAGGATTATAAGAAGTTATCTGTATCAGGGGGTTTGTGAAAACGTTCTTGTTTTAATCAGGAAAACATTTGTAGGACTTATTACACATATTACAGTGTGACTTATAACATTGCAGATATAAATTTTAGATAATTTTAGTTATTTATTTTAACATTTGTTATTCAGTAACTACTACAAATTATATTATTACTACAGTGAAACAAAAAACAAGGATTTGTTGCTGGAACATATTCTGAGATCCTAAGGAAACAAGTTTTAGCAAAATTAAGCTAAAACTAAAGTTATTAGTTATTCAAGTTGTTAAAAGCTGTTAAAACTGACGTTATGTTACAGCAAATTCCATCTAGGGGTCGGCGATATTTGATACCGATGCCAATTATAACATATCAAGTAGGCCCATAACCAATATTTTAAACCAATATTCTCTCCAGTGAGATTCCTTTAGTGCAGACATTTCACTGAAGACACGTTCACTAGAGACAGAAGGATGCTTATCAGAGCCAAATATCAAGTTTCGAAAACAAATCGTTTTATCGGCAAATTAGTTTTAAAAATGACCGATAAAAATATCTTATATCAGTGTCATTAATCGGCCAGGGGGATAATAGTTCTATGTCCCTGTTGATTTATGTGTCGCTTTTTATTTTTACAATGGATAAAACCACTGTCACCAGTTTAACATTTTTTCATAAAAGTTTTAGCAATTAACCAAGTGATGTGCTCTGCTGTGTCTTTCAGAAATTTATCGCATTGTATCGCAGAAGCAGATCGCTGATCGATCAGCTCATGATGAGTCTCCAGGTAACAACGTGGTGGATATCAGCGTGCCGCCTACCACAGATGGCCAAAAGGGCAGCAAACTCCAGTGCTGCCAAAACCTGTAATAATGACGATCAAATAACGGCCTTTCCCTAGACTCCCCACTACACTCGTCTCCTGTTTCTCTCTACATGTTGTGCCGCTGACTTTTGATTTATTCGTGTAATATACATTTTTTCTTTTTGATGGCTTCTCAACCCACATACCGAGACAGACATTCATCCATACTCCAATTTCTAACATGTAATAAAATTTTACAGTACAGACCGTAGTGACGTTGCTTAATGTGGTGGCAGTATTGTCCGAGTTAATACACCAGTCTAAATAAATAGCAATAAAACAAAGTTCTGGTAGGCCTAATGAAAAATAAAATCTTTTTTTCGCTCTTGTCACTTTCATTTACAGTAATTTTATATAGAATTTGTCCTTTCTTTTAATATCCAGGCTGCTTCAAAGCATCATTAGTCTCCAAGGTTAAAACTGTAATACAATTGTTAAAATAAAAGCAAACATCTGACAGCCAGGGGCATTTTTGGTTAGTGGTACTGAAATAAAATTGTGCTATAAATTAAAATACATTTCATGGGTGTGAAAAACTTCCACAGACTGTAACGTGTTTAATAGAGAGCATAAAATGATGTGCTGCAAATTAACTTTTATTTATTATTAGACTGGAAGATTAAATTTGGGGGCTGTACAGAATAAAACATTAAAATGTTCACACAGGATAAAAAGGATAAGATTTTTTATTTAAATTAACAATAAAAATAGAAGGTTGTATCTGTTATAATCTACGTATACATATTTATCAAGAAGCTGCTGCTTTTTATGTAAAATTAATAGTCTTAAACATAGTTCTGCACTTTACATTGGGGGGAACTGGTGATGGTGGCGAGCTCTTACTGGTTGCCGTGGATTTTTATTTTTTATTTTTTGGCTTCATTTCTAAAGATTTATTTTTCTAGCTTTCTTTTTGCTTTTATTTAAACCGTGCTGCAGTTTTTGGACTTCAGCCTTATGTTTGGCTGTGGCTTCTTCTACAGTCCTCCTAAGACTCTTCTCTCTTTCTAATGCCAATTTCAACTGTCCCTGCAGGTCACTCATGGCAAGTTCTAGCCAGTTGTTTAGGCCTTTAAGTATATTAAACATATTGCTTATCTTACTCCTACACTCTTCCTTGCTCTCAACCTCTTGCTGTTTTTCTTGCTCTGCCTCCTGAACTCGTGCCTTGCATGCCATCAGCGCTTCCTGTAGTGAACGATTCTGCTCTTCTGTGGCACTCAGCTGCTGCTGAAGTCTGTAACAGAGATCCTTATAACCATCCAAGTCTGTCTGCATTAATGTTGTGCTCTTGTGTCCATTGAACAGTTTTTCATTCAGCAGATAGATTTTCTCTTGCTTCTCTTTCAGCTCTAATTTCAGCGACTCTATAGTGTCTTCTGACTGGTGCAGATGATCTCTTAGTGACTGAATGCAGTGCTGAGAGGAGGTGACTGAGGAGGAGAGGAGGGACTGCACCATGGTCTCATTATTTTGAAGCTCTATGTACACACTCGCCTTCTCTTCCTCTGCCCTGATAAAGTGTTGCTTTAGTTCTGCCGGCTGCATCCTCATTGTGTCTACCTCGGAGTGATGGAGAGCATGATGAGATGAAATTAGAGAGTTCTGCCCCTTATCCTAGGGTAGAATTAATAGTAATGTTTGCGCCATATACACCAGGACTTTTACAGTTAATAGAATTTACAATATATGAAACCTTTACATATTTTTGCTAAGGAGTTTTAGTGGACTCTACAATACATATAGCATTTGGAAGCAATTTTTTTTTAGATGGAGGACATTTTAGGACAAATTATTTCATGCAGATTCCTAATGACAGAGTAAATTATTCTGTCTGTTCCTTTTTGGTCACTTTGTCTGTTGTACATTTAAGCTGAATCCTGGACCCCTAACTTGGTGGTGATGAGAATCAAACACAAATCTTCCAATTAGCAGTCCAACACTTTAACCACTGTGCTACCACATACCCAACTTCCCCAGTAGCTGTAGCGCAGTGGTTAAAGTTTGCCACAAAAGTTCTCCGTTTGGAGCCTAATGTGAGTAGTGTGTGTAGAGGAAAGGCACAGCTAGCTGACCTGATCCACCGTCTCCGCTTCTCTAATTGGCGGCAGTCCCGTGGGCATGAGATGCTCCGAAAGGTGAAGATTTTGGTATGACTCTGTTAGCACATTAAACATCAAAGCCTACACAGTGGGTTTAAGTGAGTGAAAGAGAAAAGAAGTTAGGACAACGATTAAAGATGTCGAAAAAGGTCAAGCTCAACTAAAACACAGATGATCTGGTTAACAGACAAGACAAGTCGTTTAAATGCCTAGTAACTGTACCTTAAGATTATGGGAGACGATTCCTTGCATGTCAGTAACTCCAAAAACTGCTGAGTGATCAATCTCCATATTCAGCTCATCCATAAGCATGCTAAAGCTTCCTAAAGAGGGGAATTTATAACATGAATTGTGTTTGTTTAACAATTTTCTCAATTACTGCGTTATTACAAATTTGGTATTCCAGTCTTAATATTTTTCTTATTGTTTTATAATAATAATTAATAAAGTCATTTCCAAACCTCACGCTCTGTTGCTGCAACTAAACCATGTAGTCATGTACTGTTCATGTTGTGCAAAATTTGTTTGGCTGCTTGTAGTTTGTTTTGAATAATGTCCTGATGCCATATAATAATAAATGTATTTATAATTTAATAAAGTAAGTAAAGGAAATAGGAGTCTAAGAGCAAAAAAAAAGGTTTGCCAAGTTATTTGGACGGTTTATCTTTAGTTTATTAAAGCCGAATCCACTTTCTTCTGCTCTGGTTCTATGTTATCTCCTCTAAATGACACATTTTGGAATAAAACTGGGATAAATCAAAACTCAAAATCCGTCCAAAACCAAGCTAAAACAGATCTGTGTGAAACGTGTATTTCTTACCACTTTCTTGTCCAGAAAGTTCATCAAATTCAAGATCAAGATCGAGGTCGTTGTCGACGTCAAGATCAAGCTCAATCGTATCCACTGAAAGTGTCGTGAAACATGGATCTGAATCTGCAGAATGACCATCACACATTCCTTTTTTTTAACTGGTCACCATAAACTTGAGTAACAAGGCGTTGTTATAGCAACACAAAGACTCAGGTGAAGTCACAAAGGCTAAAATTCTTCCACTCACAACATAAAAATTTATAAGAACACTAAATGTGGGTATGTCATGGTCATCTGATTATTTATTTCTGCTTATAGCCAGTTCTGCATTGCCATTTTATTCCACCCAGGTGAGATAAATAAGATCATGCATTTAAATCACAGCACAATTTAACTGCCACTGCTGAGATCTGTAACCTTTGACTGCTCAGCTGGATAAAATGATAAAGGATAATCTAAGTCACTTTAGATAAGTGCATCTGCCAAATGCAAGCTGATAAAGAACTTAACATACCTACTGTGTATAAACTGAGAGGGCAACTACTCAACTACATTGTCCTAAATGGTGTGGAACGTATGCAAAACAAGTATCTAACCATCTAATAAAGAATGAAAACAAAGAAGGAAATTTCTTCTCATAGAGATCCAGTGTTGGATTCATTGGACTTTTTGGTCAATTTAGTTGGACTCCCACACTTACTGCCTCGCTTTCTCCATCAGATACAGGTTGAGGCGATGGTGGACGGAGGAATAAACCCAGCTGCTGTTTTCTGGATACCAACACAACAGCAGGTGGTGTCACAGAGCCATGCACACACAGACATACAGATGCCCACGCAGCACGGACAGCATTAAAAAAGGACAGTGTGACAGACCAATGTACAGCAAAATTACAAGGTGACATTTATATTGATAAGTCAAAGGAACAAATAGAAAGGCTAAAGTACCACAAAAAACACTCATTACAACTATGGTGAGCAGAAAGCATCGAGGAACACACAAGACATTGATCAAATTAGTCTTCAGCCCCTGCTGCTAAGAACAAGAATCCAAGGCCTCACTGGCACAAAATCAATAAGTTGGACATTGTTGGACATTGTTTTGTTAAGCTAAAACAAGTATCAATATGAACATTTGAAAGTTTAAAAAGGTGTCAAGGCAGTTTGGAGCAGTCAGAGGCACTGTGGCAACCCTGGAGGAAGCATGTGCATCGACTCCCCTGACCTCACAGCTTCCTGTAGACAGCAGGAAGTGGGGACTAATTGCTGAGCAAGCCTCTCCATCAGTTGAGTTGAGTCAGCTATAGATGTGTAACTGTAACAAAGAAAAACAGTAACTTAGTAAGGATAACCCAAGGACAGAACTTCATCAATTTAAAAGCTTAAAGAAAGACTTATCTAAATCTGTAACCTAAAATTAAAACATTCTATATCATTGTATTTTATAGCATAAGTTATTTATATATATATCTATATAGATATATATATATATATATATATATATATATATATATAATATAAATTTTTTTTTTCTTTTTCTATGTTACTGTTGAGTTCCTGATAACTAATAGTCAAAAGATTTGGTTATTTTACTTTTTCAGGAGCTTCAGTTCAGGGCAAAATCTCATCAGGGCACTTATTTGTGTAGATTGTCTTTGTAAATTTCATTTGGGCTAGTAAGGAAATAAAGTTTTGGGGAAATTAAATCATTTTGTAAGAAAAAAAAGAATGGAAAAGAAATCTAGTTTAATATCTTAGAAACTGTACTTCTGTTTTCAGTGCATGCAAAAAAAAAAGAAACAGTTTACTTTACTTGAGATTTTATATTTCTGTAAATTTTTACTGCACTAAATTTCCTACATAAAATGTACTTTTTACTCCAATACATTTCTCTGAAGTGCATTCATTACGTTTACATGTTCTTTCCATTAAACAGAGATTTTTAGTAAAGCAGTAAAGCAGCTGTTTTCAAGGCATTTAAATTGTTTAATTGTTACTAAAATATTTAGATAAAAACAGCATGAAGTGTCTCCATATTTAAATTAAACAATTTGTTTATTAAACAAATTATTATTATAAGTTTTTATTAAAACTTAAAATAGAAAAATATAATAGTTTAAATTTAATAGGTTTACCCATGCAATATTCCAAATGGTGACTTCTACCAAAGTCATTAATTTTCTATACACGCTTATTCCCTAATTTGGGGTCACGGATATCTATCGGGGAGCCCATCCCAGCCGCCTCTGCAGGGGCGAGAGGCAGGAGGGGTACACCCTGGACAGGTCACCAGTCCATCAACCTAACATACATGTTTTTTTGGACTGTTGGAGGAAACCAGAGTACCCGGAGTAAACCCATGCAAGCATGGGGAAAACATGCAAAACTCCGCACAGAAAGACCCCTGGTTCGGGAATCGAACCCAGGCCTCCTTGCTGTGAGGCAACAGTGCTAACCACTAAGCCACCGTGCTGCCCTCTACCAAAGTCATTTACTGATAAAATAATTATACTTTTAGTGTTGCTTTCAGGTACTTTATACACCTTTGTGTACAGTATATAAATTATAATAGATTTATTTCTGGACTGTAGTGAATATAAGCAGTTGCTACACTCCTGAGAAACACTAGATGGGACTATGTTCACGTGTGTAAAAATAACAACATTCAACACTTCTCATTTCCTCTCCCACAGTTTTGTTGTGACAGAGATAAAATATAATGAAAGTTATAATGTTACTGTTATCTTACAGAGAGTTCTAACTAATAAAGTCGCAGATATTTTGGTAAACGGTTGATAGTCCCCTTTCTTTCTTCATTAATCTAAGTTATAACGCTGCAAGTAATTATTTACGTCGGCTTCATCGGTCCAATCCACTTCCTGTTTGTCTGCAAATTCGGCTTTTCAGTTCACCACTAATTGCATGTCATCAGGATTTGTTTAGTTTGTGTTTTGACTCATCCAGTATGCAAATATACAGCGGGCGTACTCAGCAAATAGGGGATTATGATAGGGCCAGGAGCACTGTCTCACACACACACATACACACACACACACACACACACACAGAGGGTTCAAGCCCCACTGCCGTCAGTCTGCCACTGTTGGGTCCCTGAGCAAGACTCTTAATCCTTTTCTGCTCCAGGGGCGCTGTATCATAGATGACCCTGCGCTCTGACCCCAACAAACAAACAGTGTATGTGACAAATAAAGATATTTGCTTTTTTTTACACATCAGTCATGTGTCAGGGTAGGGTCTGTTTTTCTCTCTCTAAATCAGTGTGTTTTTGAACCCAAATGCAAACACATAAAGCATATTATTTAATGTAATCTGTAATTCATGAGTGACACAGTGACAAGATCATAATTCATAATCTCCCCCTCTCTCTTCTCTCTTCTCTCTCTCTCTCTCTCTCTCTCTCTCTCTCTCTCTCTCTCTTACTCTTTTTCTCTAAATTCTCTAAATACTGGCTGGTTTTATTTAACCGGAAGGGCTGCCTGATCATGCATATTATTAAGGTTAATGAAGGTCATGTGTGTTATTAAACACACTAACAGGAGGTTTGTTTCAGTTTAGCAATTTTGGTCTGAAACTCGTTTAACACAGAGAGAGAACAACCTTGTATGTATTACAGACTAAATTTTATCCACAGGAAATTTAGCATTATCACGCTATCTATTGCGGCACGTTTTACCTTTTGTCTACTAAATATCAAACTTTTAAAGCATTTTGAGGAAGTACGGCCCCAACATCTGTTTTTTTCTGATACAGCGCATAAGAGTGAGAGCTTTTTTTTTTTTTTTTTTTTTTTACATCTTTTACATCTTTGAGATCCAGTTAATTTCATAAATCCAGTTAGGCTACATTACCTAGAGTTTTGTAATGTCTTATAATGGCTTTATGCCAGTGGGAATGGACATTAGGTAAGCTTTAGGGAAGATTACTTCCTAAATTTGATATAATAATGGAGGGTAGCATGTCCTAATGTAGTACATCATTAAAGCAGTGGAACATTCTGGCTCTGTGTTTGTCTGTGGGCTGAAGGAATGCAGTCAAGTTGTTCTTTCCTTTTCACTGTTTTGTAAGATGTAGAAAGTAGAAAGGCTTTGATATTATCTAGCTAGTTAAATAATCTATCCCGCTAACAATAAGATGTTTTCTGATTTTTTTATTGCCATATGTTCGCATACACATTGAAATACAATGTTCACTTCGGTTGGAACGGGCAAAAATTTCAGAAAGATTTTTGTACACATGTAATCCGACACTGCATAAGTCTGTTTGGGAAATGCTGAGTTGCCTAAACTTTAACTCAGAGCTAAATAGGGGAAATAATGAATTCCCTTGACAGCTGGCTGTATTTTTGCAAACCCTTGCATCATTATAACAAAAAACTGATTGTGACACAGACAGGCTAAACGGGTCCTTGCAAATGACAGCTGATTTTTTCCTCATATATGAGAAACTAGTATAATGCATGTTTCTTACATAACACTTTTATTCTCACAGAAAATGTAAATGTTTTACATTTTGTGTTTGCACGAAAACTATTTTAATGCACTTAGCAGCCAGAGTGTAAATAAAGAAATAAACATGTCTTGTACGATCACATTCAATAAGCAATATAACGAATAACCTGACTGGACCATTAAACATTATTGTGTGTGTGTGTGTGTGTGTGTGTAAGAGAGAGAGAGATACTTTCAAAACTATATTCAATTTCCTGTGCTTCCTGAGGATATCTGGGCCTGTTATAAGCCAATTATTGCCCTTAGTATTGCTTCTGGGGAGTCTGGTTGGATAACAGATAGACAGTAGAAATTAAATGATATTGTTGAAGTGTTAGCGTAAAAGTGTAGAGAAAATGTATATGTGACATCCATACAAAAAAAAAAACATTTGCAAATGAACCCAATGGACTGATTTGGGTGGGCATGTATAAAGCAATATGTATACAGGAAACATGCTATTAGGTTAATGTTCTCTGTGATAAAATCCTAAAATACACTTTCAGATTTTTACCCTGATATCTTTGAGTAGTGTGTAATCATTTAACACAGGTGTTATGGTCCACTTTAACACCATCTTTGTATTTGCATCTCCCCCTTTTTAACACAATCCGTAATTACACTATATGAATAAATATTTTTATTGCAGATTATCAGTTCCTTTAAATTCTAAGTAAATAAAAACCTATGACAATCCCCCAGTTTGACTTCTTTGCTGATCAGCTGATCAGACCAGATGGATTATTTCATCAGAGGAACCAATTTCAAAAGCAAAAACAAGGAAAAACAATTAAAGTAAAACACTATAAAGATAAAGATAAAAGATAAAATAAACAATAAAGATAAAATAAAGTCTGCCTTTTGCTTATTAAGTGATGGAGTACATGATTTGTACTATTATTTATCTAAAAGACCTTCAAAATGTTATGTTTTTATGTTGAAAAAAATATATATTAACAAGAAAAAGTGCAGTACCTTTTAATTCTGCAGAGTGTAAGATTACATCATTCGTTTTGGTTATGATACTGGTGGGGTTTAGGAGGATGATAATGCTGAGTGAGGAAGATGAAAATGATGACGAGTTGATGTAAGTTACGGTATAACGTACAGCCAATAGAATTCCGAGTGCGTAAGGGGAGTTTAGTGAGCGCGCAGGCAAAAAAAAAGCGCTGCATCAAATGCCGTGTGCATGGACCAGTAAGTGCAGGAGTTTCATTTCTAGATCATATCTTCGGAATACAGAGAATATGAAGTAAGTAGGATTTTGGGAGATAAGTTGGGGATAGAATCCTGTTTGAATAGGCAGTAAGTTGTTCATTATAAAACTTTTATTCATTGCTTTGTTGGTTACATAAAACACACCGTGCATCGTTGTGTATGTGTTGTTTTGTAAGGTGTTTTGTAGAATCTAATAAAATAAATATTGTCATTTTATCCAGAAAAGTACAAAACGTATAAATAAATATATATGTATAAATAAAATTCAGCATGAACCTAATATTTCTACATATTTAAAGTAAATAAAACTTTATTTCTTTTTCTTTAGATTTGGCCTTATAGAGAATTAGAAGGATTGTTAATGTAAAGTCTAGACTCTGCAGTGTTGGGTAAAAACAGAAAGTTTTTTTTTTTGGCTTATTCTAATCCCCTGGTTATTAACCCGTCTGTGTGGATAAGGTAGAAGTGCCAGTTGGACTAAAATGTGCTGACAGTGTCTGGAGTTGCTAAGCTACTCTATTCTTGTGAAGATGGTATTCTGTAGGTAAAGTGTACTGTGTTGAGCTGTAGCTTTATTTGTACCTCATGAACAGTAACCTATAGAACACGGTTATGGGCTGAAAGGCATAATTAGAGAATGCACTTTAATGACATTCATCATTGTGCAGGTCTCATGTGCATCCAAATGGTCTTTGTCTGAACAGACTTGATGCATTACAGTATAGCAGCCTGTCTTTTTAATAGGGCAAATATTGATCAAGTGTTTCTTACGGTTAAAATCAAACCCTTACTTAGCTTTACTTTATGGAAAGTAATTGGTCTGCATGACTTGATGTTGCATATGTCATACTTTTAGGTGAAAAATATGCAGTTTGGTCTAAGAAGTCACACATTGAGGCACCTCTCAGTACAGTTTACCACTGATTCATTACATTTCACTGTTTGTTTATCCCGCGTACTGTCCTCCCATCTACCATGCAACATTTGTCCTGATTCAACTGCTTGTCTATCTGATTTAACTGTTTACGAAGCATAAATTATCCTGGGCTACATTGTGTTAATTTTAGAAATTACAGAAAAATAAAACTATAATTGTGATGTAACAACTTTTAATATGGGGCAAATTTTACCTGAGGAAAACAGGAAAGTTACATGAAAGCATGTTTCTCATAAGTTTAGTGTAGTGCACACATTATTGTGTAATAGTAAAATTAATTGTATCCTTAATAATTTAATAGTATAAATCTGACATTACTGTATTTTTTGATGAATATTTTGAAAGCATCTGACAATATTTTTCTAATTTTTATTTTTCTAATTATCTTTAATTATCAGGAGATTTTTTTTTTCCGGCATCAAGTAAAAAGCTTCTTCTGATCCCTAATTCTGCACCTGCTGACCATACAGTGTCATAAATAAAATGAGTAAAGCTCCTCTACTGGATTATGGGCTTCAGTCCTTCGCTTCAGCTCCAGGTTATAAAGTTCCAGCTGGGGTGTCTTGGACTGCAGATACAGAGCAGAACACGGCCCTGTGCTTCGTAGGATTTTTGCTGCTCTTCCTAGTCTTTCTGTTGGTGCGCTGTTTCCGGATCCTTCTGGACCCATACGGAAGCATGCCGGCTTCATCCTGGAACAACCACAAAAATGGACTGAGAACAGTTTAATTTCACTCTTGGGTAAAAAAATGGAGGTGGTTAAATCAAAGCGAATGTACATAGAGATCAACTGCTGAGTGACCCTGATATTGATTCCAGCTGGACAGATGCTTGGGTAAAATACGATTCACTGGGAAGTATGAATTTCTGGAACGCTTTATTGTATGCTTTCTTATATGCAAAAAAATATTCTAACAATCTGTACTTAAATTCTTGCTTGCACTACAATTCTGGTCAAAGGTGCTCAAGTAACAAAACAACTGTGTACATACAACAGCTTTAACAAATTCTTTTACAAATCTACATTTTTTTTATTTATTTCAATTTTTATATTTTGTCAAATTTTTATTTATTTATTATTTATTTCAATATACAGTATATACTTTATTGCATAATAGATTTATACTGACGCTGCATGTTTAAATGGAGCTGCTGTTTTTTTTTATTGGTTTTTTTTTTTCTGAATGTCAAAAGTTCAAGCTATTATTATTAGTCAGTGTTATCTAGATTTGCTGATGGTGAAATCTAAGTCACCAATAGACTGCGATATTGTGCCTTCATATCTGTCAGGGAAGCTTTATCTCTATATAAACCTTTATTTTCTGTCATTTTCCTAATGTTGTTCGGATTGGACTTATTTCAGCCCCATAACATATGCCAACTGCTGTTAAAGTGTGCTCATTAAGACTATCAGGATTGATGGTTTAGTGAAGCTGCTTTAGTCATCAAAATTTTTTAAATATTATAGGCGCTTTAGACACATTAATATTTCTGCATTTATAAAAAATTTGGATATACTGGATGTTAAACCAAAGCCAAAGAATTTTCACTCTCAGGCTAATTAAGAAAGGAATCCTCTCAATACTTCACCATACTATCTTTGTGTAATTTAATCGATATTTATTGACCTGTGTATTGACCCGAGGCTCTGTAGATAGGACAAAATAAATCAAGCATAGCAGTTATGGCCTGTTTGTATATTTTGCTGCCTTATTCATATTCACACTTTAGATACTTTTTATTTGTCTTTTCTTTAACAAAATCATACTCAACCCTGCATTTATTTATTTATTTATATCTCTTATATTTATAATTTATCTCATATTTATGGAATTACATTATTTAATGTCCGCTTTGGATAAATAGTGTGTCCCTTTATCGCTAAGTTCAACCAAATGTCTCACAAAGTCCCATAATTATTGGGCTAATTTTTTTCTTTATCCCTGATTTGCATGGCATTATACACTTAGCATTAAATATTTTGTTTCATCATGTGTAGCAGCATATTTGTATATTATGTTCTAATCCGAACAGAACAAATGAGTGTGTGTTCAAAAGAAAGTTATTGATTATACAATTGATTCCATCTGGTGTTAAAATCTCTCTGTACTGTTGATTAGCAGTGCAGATTGGAGACACTCCCGAGACACTCAGGTTACAAAAACATCCACCAGGGCCATGACAGTTTGTTTGTGTGTGAGTGCATGTGTGTGGGTGTGTACGTGTAGTGCTTACTAAGGACTTGGTAATGTCACTCTGGTGTTTGTGAGTCATCGTTATGTGTACATCAATTAAAGTAGTGTTTGATACCCCCGTCAGCATATTGCTCAAACAGTGCCAATTTGTCATAAAAATCTATCAAAAATGGGGCTTGAATCATTCTCAGCTCCCAGATTTATCATCTGGATTTCTAAATTGTCACTAGGGAGTGACAGTCTACCAGATTAATACATGGATTTTTTTAGGTATAGGTAAAATGATTCTAAGATGGTTTGTAAAAAAACATTCATAGGATGAACCGAGGGTTTAAAAGTACGGTATCAGGAAAAGTTCTTTGTTCCTGCTAAACCTTGGAGAATGATTTCAATGAATATTTATTTTCATAAAATTTACTTTAATATATGCACTATTTTGTTATGTTCTTCCTTAAAACATTACAAATTTTTTGGTGAAAATAACATTATACTGTCAGCGTAGGTAAATAAAATCATCATCCAATATCTGAGCATATATTTATTTAGACCAAAACTTTCTCTGCTTTCAGTCAGTGTCCTTAAACAATTGCTAGCTTGTTCATTTAGATTATGCTATTTACTGGCAGATGCACTTATAAAGCAGCGAACAATAGGATGAATTCCGGATGAAAATTGAGTTATGAGTAATAAGAAAGATATACAGGAGAACATTCTCCGATAATTATTAGGCAGGGTTCTGTCTTGGCTGACGGGAACAATAAAGGTGCACCTGGTAGCAACACAAGCTATGAAAGTGTCTTTTATTCTACTATAGAGTGCAAAATATTCAAATACTCAAACTTTGCCACGTTGTTACTGTGAATCATTAGTTTCTACTTAGTTTACTGTTCTACGCGCGCTGCTTATGAGATTAGTAAACAAAATACTTATTTACAAAAAGCTATTTTATTTATACATTTCATTAGGTGGCTGTTCAGTTTGCAGTAAGGAAACCTCTTACTGTGCTCTAGACCGCTCTCTAAAACTTAGTTTTTATAGGTGCGCTTTGGTTTTATTACTCACACTTTAATTCCAGCACTAAGTGCTGTTAATAGCAGGTTAATAGAATATTTTTAATTGACGTTCTGATAAATATCAGCATTATAACACATGAGATAAACTTGCTTGATTATCACTGCTTATTCATAATTTGAGTAGCTTGTTAAATGATTGGCAGGCCTTTAGCTGTTTAAAATATATTAGCAGACTCCAAATCCCAGATGTATTTTATTATTCAAATATCAGGCTTATTAATCAAATAGGTATTGGCCAACTTGGCTTTTTGCTCAGAAACGTTTTACCAACAGAACAAACAGAATATGACATTATATATAAGGCCGACCTACAGGCTAATGACTATAAAAATCAGTAAGGCTTTCATAATGCTAGGTTGTTTTACAAAATGTCAAAAATTATACTACATGGTTTTGTTACACAGATCACACTGCCTTGCATTTTGGTCTTATTTGGGTTCAGTTGTTATCCACTGATAAGAGACACTTGGGTCTATTTTGGGGAAAAGAGTTCAGTAGTTAAGGTGCTCTAACTGTTCAATTCCCAGCACCACTGAGTTGCTACTGTTGGGCCGCTGAGCAAAGCCCTTAACCCCTAATTGCTCATTTGTAAAAAAGAGATTGTAAGTCACTTTGGATAAGGGGTGTCTGACAAATGTAATGTAAATTTTGTGTAGGAAATCTATGAATATATTTATTGTCAGTTTAACTAACAATATAAGTGTTACTTCAGGGAAGCAGTTTGCTAGTTTTGTATTTACACTATATTCTAGCACAAATACAAAAACTTATACTTGTGGATAATAATTGTGAAGTTATTTAGCCTTTTTAATTCTTGACCTAGTCAGCTCACTGACAAAAACTTGACTATTGCACACACCCAGGTACCGTGGGTGCACGCAGGATAATCTAACATCAGGAATGCACACAATAATGGTTGTTATGCACCATGTAAAGAATGACATGTTTGGCACAGGTGCCTCTGTCGTATCGCAACATTTTGACTTATCAACCTTATCTAACTTCCATCTAAATGCAAAAAACCCACAGTCATGTTCAAAACATACAAACATCAACAAAATGTGAAGAGCTGGTCGACTTATAATGACCTGTTGCATAAATACAGTACAACTAAGAGATTTAGGCAAAAACTCAAGTTATAGTGTCAGTTAAAGAATCTGTTAACTCACCTGATAGAAAATGTCAGAAAAGTTTACGGTTCATTTTTAATTCACATTGCAACCCTTCTAAAATAGATTCACTTGTATACAGGGTACTTTTTGGGGAAGTGGGTGAGCCTAGTGGTTAAGGTGTTGGACTTCCAATTGGAGGATCGGGTTTCGAATCCTAGCACCACCAAGATGCCACCGCTGGGCCCCCGAGCAAGACCCCTAACCCCCAGGTTGCTCAGTTGTATGAAATAGATAAATGTAAGTTCCCTGGATAAGAGATCTGCCAAATTCTATTAATTCTGACATACCTAGAGAACAATAAGATCCATGTAAAATTTAATTAATCACTACATGTAATTTAATATAGATCTTATAGTTTTATTAGGGAAGTCAAAAAAAAAGAAAAATCTTAAATCTGGCAACCCTGTTTACGAACAGGTGCGTGATCTTTTTTACGTAATAAAACGTAACGCTTCCTCGGTCAGACAGTACGGATGTAAATTCTGATTCATTTGTCTGATTCGATTCTCTGACTCTGATTCGTTCGACTTGAAATGTAGAATATTAAGGCAATTTCATCTTATTGTTTAGATTTGTTTATTTTTCCAGTTAGGTTAGATTGTTTTGCCTACGAAGCTCATAGTTATATGAGCAATAAAACGACAAAATTTGATTGTATAATCGCGCGCACACACACACACACACACACGTGTGTGTATATTTATACATATTAAATATACACACACACATATTTGTGGATGTGCGCTCTATTTAACATTATACAGCAAAGTTTTATTGCATAAAGATATTTTTTATAAGGAGATTACAATTGCATAATACATAATTGTGTAATTATTTATAAATAGTAAATTCGATATAAATCCTTCTAAGATAAAAATCATATAACTAAACAATGTACAATATTTAAGAAAATACTGATTTAAGTGTATTATTTTACACTCATAGATTTACGGTGGCTCGACCCGCATTAAAGAATCATTCAGAATGAATCGATTCTCCGGTGAATCACCTGTCAGTAACGGACAGGTTACGCGCAGCTGTGTGGCAGCACGCAAGTCTGTCGCTGTTTCTGCAGCCTGGAGGGCGGATACACCGCTGGAACCCTAACGAGGTAGGCTCTTGGTGCCATTACTTTATTGTCTACTTATAAAAATATTTATACTCAACGTTATGAGGGAAAATGCTTGTAATTAGGTCATAACGTACCCAGTGTTTTTATAGAGAGACAGTCTGCTTATTGTCCGCGTAGTTATCACTAAAGTAAAATTATGCGGAACTACTCACTACCGATTTCTACATTATACTTATAAATAATATTTATACTAAAATATACACATAATACAGCAAAACATCTATGTAGAGTGGGTTTTTTTGCGTGTAATGGCCCATCAGAAGAAACACTGCGACTTTGACCTTCACATATAACGATATCTGATTAGACGGTTTTTTTCACCTTGCACCTTGTTTATTCCGATGATAATGATGTGCAATTTACTGTAACACTTTACAGACGTTAAAATGTTTCTGTTGTTAGAAAGAACTAAAACAAAACACGTCACAGTGGGAGACGATGACGTCACTGGTGACAACTTACATTACTGACCGCCAAAATGGCCCATGTCATTTTTTAACCTCTGGCAAACTATTTAACGTTTTTCTAGACGTCAATCTGTGTTTTGAACAATAATTTTATTAATGTTTTTTTTCACAGCATTATAGAAGTTAACTGCGATAATTATTGACTTGCTGTTGTCAATTAACTGTGATACCTTTAAATTCAGCTTATATTTATTATTTGTTTTTCACTATTTTACAAAAATAAACATGTCTACAATGTTTAACTTCATCTGGTAACTTTGCAACACACTTTTTAATAAACAAAACCCACATACGTTCTCAGGGTTAGGGAGGTATGCTGTGACTAGCTCTGCACCACAAGGAGTGGTTTATGCTTACATTTGCCTACATGCTATTTTAATATTTGCTGTTTTTTTTCCCACTTGCAGCATGGAGCTGATTAATGAGTGGTTGTGGAGGCAGGAGTACTGGCTTCCCCCTGGAATTACCTGGAAGGATTTGGAGCAGATGGAGGGTTCACCATTCCCCCGGGATCTGCTCGTTTCACTGCCCCTGGCACTGGGCTTTATAGGCTTGAGAAAGGTTTTTGAGAGGTGATATAAGCCGTCTACTCAAAGCTATGTATGTACCTCTGTACTGTATAGTCTGACAAAATAGTAAACCACTCCTTCATTTCACCCTGTTTATTCCAGTAGCATGTGGATGTGGACACACTTCTCTAGTGTTTTTATAGATTAGTGCAAGTGTGATAATATAAAAATCATACATTTACAGTAATGCATTATAGTGGGTGATCATCACAATATAAAATCTATTGTGTATTCATAATAAATGTACAATGTGATTATTTTTCCCATGGCAACACACACCAGGGGGGTTTTATCTTCTATATAACACACCCTTTTTCATTTACCTGAATAAGTTCTAATTCTTCAGAACATTGGTTACCTAAGTTACAGGTAGTTATCTTGGCCTAGGTTTTGTCGCTGGGTGCTGAAGGTGTGTAAAAGGCTAGTCCCTTGAGAGGAATTTAGGATCTTAACAGCATTTAAAACTCCCTAGACAGTTTAAAAAAGATCCCTAGAGCACACAGCTGGGAGTTTCGGCTTTTAATTAGCGCTTATAAACAAGTCTGTATCTTCAAAATACATTGCATTACACAGACTTCTTCTCCTTTTGGCTGTTCCCTTCTAGGGGTCACCACTGCGAATCATCTGTCTCCACCTAACCCTATTCTCTACATCCTCTTCACTCACACCCACTAACTTCATGTCCTCGTTTATCGCATCCATATACCTCCTCTCTGATCTTCCTCTTTGCCTTCTGCCTGGTAGCTTCATTTTTCACATCCTCCTACCAATATATTCACTGTCCCTCCTCTGTACATGTCCAAACCACCTCAGTCTGGCTTCCCTGACTTTTTCCCCAAAACATCTAACATGAGCCGTCCCCCTGATGAACTCGTTCCTAATCCTGTCCAACCTCGTCACTCCCAAAGAAAACCTCAGACTCCCTAGTAAAATAGTTCTATTCACCATATGCTGGCATGTAACACTATCCTGTTTGTAAAGAGGGAAATTCTGAGCTGACCATGGCTCTACAGAGTTGTGTGATTGTCCCAATGCTGAAACACTAAACAACATAAGGACTGCGTACAGCATTACCCTATGGCTGTGTGTGCAAGATGTGACTTTGTTCTTGTGGCAGTTGATTATAGAATTGCAACATGATAGGACATGTCCATTTTTTTTGGCCTAATTAATGTTGCACACACAAAACATTAAAGTATTCAAAGAGCCTGTAAAGTAAGGCACTTGTGTGTGTGTATGTGTCTGATTTTGTTTCGTATTTAGGTGCATAGCTTTTCCTCTGAGCAGACTGTTAGGGGTGAAAGACAAAGTGCGCTTATCAGCCTCACCTGCTCCAGGCCTGGAGGCCTTTTATGCCAAACACAGCAGACAGCCTGCACAGGTGAGCTTTGGGGAAATAAGCATGCACACACACACACACACACACACACACACACAAAAGCTGTATTGTTTATCAGTTTATTAAAGCAGCGTGTGTCAAGTCCCAGGTGTCTTGTGTAGTTTTGTATACCTTCTTCCTGGAAAATATGTCTGTGTCGCTTTATAAACAATTAGGAATGTTAACGCCTCATTAACCATTTTCTCTAAATGTGATGTCTAGAGTCAGCATTTATTTTTTAGCCGCCCAGAACCAGTTTTTGTCTATATACACTATATTTTTCTCCACACTAAGACAGCTTACCAAGTAGATATATTTATATAAACAAAAAAAATGTTAGTTTAGAAAAATATTTTTATGGGGAAAGGGTTGGGGTTAAACCCTTGTCGGAACTCAGAGCCCGTCTCTGAGCAGACACATTCGCAGGGGTGCCTCGTGTTGAGTCAATTACCACTATGTTTTAACTCAAACTGTCAAAGAAATTAATAAACTTTTTAAACAAATAAAGATTCTTGAGTCCAAGGTGAGAAGAGCAAAAAACTCCAATTTATTGCAGTCATCAAGCATTCAAAGGATCCACAGAAGGCAATCTGTTCAGCAATAAATGGCACAAGCAAAGTAAAAATCTCTGTGACAGAGTACAATACCAAGGCAAATGCAAAAAGTTACTGTCAATCCTGCCCTTTTATACCTGCCGAATTTCAGCCCCCCCTTTTGTTTTTAACTAACAAGTTCCTATTATTTTCAAACTTTTTTTAGTGTAAATGTAAGTTATCTTTTTTTTTTCCTTATCCCAGAGTTACACTGCCTTTGAATGTGCAGTCTCCTCATTAAAAATGATTTACCATTAAAACTAAATATCTTTGTAAGATGCATCCCTAAAAATGATTTACCATTAAAACTAATTATCTTTGTAAGATATCCATCCTCAAAAATGATTTACCATTAAAACCTAATGCTGACCTCTTGTTTGAAAAAAAACCCAACAGTTCTTATATAAACCTGTTCACCTTCTGCACACTTACACAAATCGAGGCCTTGTTTCACTTTGTGGACTTTCTGCAATATTTTTCTACACAGCAATGCGTAAGTTCTATTTTTCTTACTCCTCTTTTTTGTGAGTGCTATATATGTATATATTTTAGTGCTTAAGTTAAAACAAAAATCACCTATTTAGTTTATTCTTCTTAATGATTCAGGTTACTTTGACACACAGCTACTACTTATCTATTTTTCTATGAGTTTATTATATTGAAAGAATCATGACCAGTGGTACTCAATTAAATTTCCTTTCTTATCTCTAGCCCGCTTAACTACTGAACGTAGAGAGTACATCAGACGAATGTGGCGTTCTCAACTAGCCTGTCTAAGTGGGGAAATCAGTGTTTTTCTGGATCGTCTCTTCCATCTACATACACTCAACGAAACTTCACCTGTGCGTGTAATTTTTTCTCCTCGAACCTGTGATGTAGGAACCCAAACTGACTGTGTGATCCCTCCGGATCTCACTAACAGTGCTGGGCCCTCCATTCCGGTCAAACGGGTTCGTTGGGCCTCACCTCCACCACCAGTCTCCCCAAGGCCATCACCGTTGTTTTTCTCTGACGATTCATCATCCAGTCTGATTCCTCCCTCTCCTCCTATCTGCCCACACGGCCCGACGAGGTTGATGTTATTTCACTTAATTAGCGTATGGGGCTTTCCGATAAACCTGTTTCCACTCTGTACCACCGTGTCTGTGTTTTTCTGATTTTGTATTACAACTAGACTACTTTATTTGTGCACACACACTTCTATGATTAGTTATATTTTGGTAAAACTTTTTGATAGCACACCATCCTGTTCTTTTTCCTTTTTCCTTCTCCTACATCATATTTAGCTCACTCTTATTTCTTCTTTTTAGTGCTACTCCTAATATGTATATTTTATAATTAGCTATTTACTCTGTCTATTAGTCATTATCATACTCGGTCTATCTCCTGCACAATTTTTAAGCATTTTTCAACACCCTTCATGACTGAGTAGAACTGAAAACACACCTTATAATTTTGTAATAATGCACAAGTATTCACCATAATGATCTTCACAAGGACTGCAGTGACTTAACACTTCTTTCACTTTGTGGTAGTCGATCTTAAGATATTTCTATTTACTAGTTTAAAGAACCGACATGTGTTTTTTTGGTTAAACTTGTTAAATGCTACAACTAAAGACTGCCCCTCTTTAAACATTACTTTTGTTGGTTGTCAGAACGAGCTGAGTAGTCTGACGAAGCAGAGCGGCCTAAGCCAGAGAAAAATAGAGATCTGGTTCCGTCATCGTCGAAATCAGGACAGACCCAGCAACACCAAAAAGTTCTGTGAAGCAAGGTATGGTCATGCTACAAAATTGCGCTTTGTCATATCTAATAACGTATTTTTCGCTTAATTGCAGTGTTTGTTAGATAACAATTACACAGCATTTGACTGCATGATTACGATAGTGTTAAAGATGGTACAAGATTTCCAGTCATAAAATGCACTGTGTTTTAAAGATGCGCCGTTCATGAACATTTTACATTACATTTACGGCATTTATCTCTTTTTTTATACATCTGAGCAATTAGAGATTAAGGACCTTGCTCAGGGGCCCAGCAGTCGCAGCTTGGTGGTGCTGGAAATCAAATCCACAATCTTCCAATTAGCAGCCCAACACCTTAACCATTGCGCTACCACTTCCCCCACCTTTGAACGATTTGTTTATTTAAACAAATGAAAAACAGCCAAAGGGAGAGGGGGTACACTCTGGAAAGGTCAAATAAAGAAATGATTAGTTTATTTCTTAAGACTTCTTAAGCAGTGAATTAATCATTTCTATTTCCTACAATTTTTGTCTTATTCTGATTGAGACCAGTGTTTGTGTATGTACAGTATATGTGTCGAGATAATTCGCTATTAACACATATCATTGTAATTATATTCTGCTGACTATAATGAAATTACTTGAAAAAAGTTGCGTTCATTTCGATCCCAGTCAGTAAAATAATTTGAACTTGCATTATGTTATCTTTTTTTTGCAGTTGGAGGTTTGTTTTCTACTTAATATCGTTCACTTTTGGACTTGCATCGCTTATCACCGTAAGTCTGTCATTGTGTTGCTTTGTAGCCACCATAGCAGATGGAGTGTCCACTCCAACCTGGAAAAGGGTTGTTGCTTGTGCAGATTTTCATTCCAACCAAGCAGAAGCCACATCAGATCCACTGATTAAAACAGGTGAAAGCAGGTATGACTCCTGCTTGATTAGAATAAATACCCTGCACCCACATCAACCCTTTGTGAATCTGACTGGACATGTTGTGTGCTAATTATGCCAGACATTCGATCCCATTGTTTTTAATTACTAGCAGCAGTATTTGACTACTGTTCGACAAACCTGATGATTATTTATAAACCTTGAGCACAAAGTAACGTTACACATATTTGTCTTTTGTGTGCCACTATTGATTTATTACATTAATTCTCCAAAAGCCCAAAGGCAGAATACCTTTCCATATTACTGAGGTGTCAGTCATCTATATGCAGAAAAACAGGAAATACTTCAGTGATGTTTAAAAATTCACAAAGTTCACATTATGTCATGAGGTGATTCAGAGGTGAGACAGGAGTTGAATAAAAGTAACTGTGTAAGCGTTTGTGTATGCGTGTTAGTGTGTGATACAGGAGCATGTTATCTGACCTCATTCTTTCTCCCCCTGGCAGACACCGTGGTTTTGGGAACAGAAAGATTGCTGGAGGGAATATCCTCAACAAGTAAGCTTGTCTGTTTCCTCTAAACAATCACTCTTTGCTAATACAAAAAAAGAGAAAGGCAAGAGAGCAAATGTTATATATATTTTTTCTTGCATTGATTGCATTGGCAGCCCACTGGAAAGACATACAAAACATTTCCCTATATACAAATCACAAGAAACTGCTTTTTATACTTTCTAGAAGTGAAGACTATTTGCCCTTTAAAGCTGTACGAGCAGGGGTCAGTTTTTCCCCTGCAGGCAGTTTCATTTATTTTCTGAAGTTACAGTTGAAAGTTTCATATAGTGTTAATTAGCTAAATAGTTTTAACCTGGAATTTCATATGTATTATTGTAAAGATAGGTGTGGTGTGTGAATAATTTACAAAATAGAGGCCAATTAGGGTGATAATAGCTATCACAGCCTCGATACTTATACTTATACTTATACTTATACTATAATACACACACAAAACTCACCTGATCTGTGACAATTTTGCTTTCGTTTATTTATTTGCTTATTTCACCAGTATGTGGCAACCATCTGCTTGTTTAACTATTTATATCAATTACATTGTACGTTTTTTAGCTGTTTATAATTAAGCATTGATTTTGTTGTTTGTGCTTAATTCACAGCGTGTGGAAAATGTGCATTACTGGTATTACATGCTGGAACTAGGCTTTTACTGGTCCCTGCTGCTCTGTGTCTCTGTGGACATCAAGAGAAAAGTAAGTGCTGAATATTTAGCACAGAGACCTACTTGTGATACAGAGATCTCGTTAGTGGCTCACCAAATATAGACCAAATATGTGACCATTACCTATAGTTATGTGACCCAAAATTTAGGCTAAATGGCCAAAAGTATGTGAATGATTGACTCAACTATATGCTTAAGGAGTATTGTCAGTGCTTTGTAGCTATCACAGCCTCGATTCTTTCGAGAAGACAAATTTTAGTGTGTTCTTAGAAATGTCTTTGTGAAGGCCGGCCCAGGCTCTGGTTGCGCCATAGGCAAGACTGAAAATTTGCACCCACCTGTTCAATTTAACAACACATAAATGGCAAAACTAATATATATGGTAACTGCATGTGGATGCATAATTAATGCCTTATGGTGACATATCATGATCACGTCCTGATGCAGATGTGCGTTGTCAAAAATAATAATTTTTCATTAATGTAAATTTTATTTTGTTCTAACAATATTTGAATCATTTCAGCGGTTAGCGGAAAATCAGTACAAAAATTTTGTTAGCTGTATGAATTTAAGAGCGCACGGTTATTACAAGAAGGCATGCTTCAGACAAAACAAAATCGTGTAGTGCAGCCAAGTCATGTTGCACTCTAGGTAACTGCCTGTGTCGCCTATGCCACGGGTCAGCCCTGGGACCTCATGTACAAAGACTTGCGTTGAATTAATACTAGAACATTATGTATGGACAAAGCTGTTAATGTGCGTACACACAAAAAAAATCAGATCAAACTTGTATCCCATGCATATTCTCTTTGTACATCCAAATAACCCTAAAATTGAGTGCACATGCAGAAGCACTAAACCCCACTCTGTCTCCTCACATGAATTAATTTAAATATGTAAGGAGTCCACTTGGGCAAAATACCTACCTACTATCGTAGGTAGAAACAAGAAAAAATCCTGTTTGGAACGTTGTCCTCTGGAATTAATAACAAAAAGAAAAAAAATTGAGCTTGAGAGTTTGGCAGACGCAGTCACCGCGATGGGATCTGAAAATCGAACTGTAACCGAGCTTAAAAAGAAATGGTCTAACATAAAGGTGGAAATTAAGATGAGAACTGCTGCGCACAGACAAAGTGTGGAAGGAATTATATTGCCACAACCACTCGTTGATGGGCTTAATTGGCTTGTTGGTTGGGCGCACATACACTGGTTCTACGTCGGGGTCATCTGGCGGTGCCACATCCTCCGCAGCATCTCCCAGGTCCTATCCAGGCAGCGCCACTGGCATTTCAGCTGCCCAATCGTGCAAGAATGGGCATCATTGTATCTGCGCTCTAGGTGTGTTATTGGGGGGGTTAACAGCCATGTCTTTTGTGGATAACGGTGGTCCCCACCCATCACACACCCTGCCAGCTTGGAGCCTATGCCTGCCAGCTTGGAGCCTATGCTGTTTTTAAGGATGTATGAATCATAAATTGACCCAGATCACCTTGCCACAATATTTGTTTGGCGCATTCGTGCATAACATATTATTTGCACTTTTATTTAATGGAAATGTTTCCGATTCACGTATGCAAATTCTCTTACATGGTGCCTTTATAGCAATGTGTGTGCAGTCGATCACTCCAATTACATTAGGAAAACCGACTAGTGCTGCAAATTGCGCTTTAATGTTTGGCTGGTCAACTGCATCTTCAGGGAACTTTATATACCTATTAGATATAATGATCCTGTCTCATACAGCTAGTCTAATTGCCATAGACTATGGGATGTGGAGGAATGCACATTTTCACGATAATTTCACTGTTGGTAAATCCGACCATGAGCGTAAAAGCTGGCAGAGTTGTTGTGCATTAATACAGAGGCCCCAGGTCTTTGTGTTCATTAACAATAGCATTTGTGAGCCTGGGCTTTTATGTTAAATAAGAAGACTTTGTTCACAACTTTGAAAGTGTTAAGTGGGGCTAAATGCAGGGATCTGAGCCAAACACCCAAAGATATTTCACACTAAACCTGTAAACCATATGTCATTTTGGACCTTGTTTTGTGTCATGTTGGACAAGACAAAGCCAAGCTGGTGCCACCAAACTGAAAACATACAATTGTTTTTATGCTTTAGCATTACTAATACTTTTTACTAAACTGAAAGGTCTTTACAAACCCTGAAAATCAGCCCAGAATGATCCCCCCCTCCATCACACTTTAATGCATTTTATTACAGTAGGTAGCACAGGCGTGCCGCGAGCAATTTCGGCCCTATGAAAGAATACGTGGTTGGGCCCCCTATCACACCCATTCCGCACTGTTACTACTAATAAAACAGACCTCTGGGGGCCCACAAATTGCATGGACCTGCAGAATCCCCGCCCTCCTGCGTTAGCCTTTAATTGATGTCAACCAAACCCAGTTTTGCTCATCAGACTGTCAGTTAATGGTATGTGATTCCTTAGTCTTGAATAGTGCTCCATAGTCCGGTGGCACCTTGCTTTGCAACGCACCAATCAACACTCTGCATTTTATGCTTTCGTGCAGCATCTTGGCCATGGAAACATATTTTTTGGCCCTACTACAACAAAGCACTTATGCTAAAATCGCTTTATAAGCAGTTTGAAATTATGCATTATGTTATCTTGTGATGCAAAAGAGAAAATGTGATTTTTACATACTACATACAGTATATTGACACCTAAATGCTTCCATTTTAAATAACCGTCCTTGTTTGCCATGAATGTTATTGCATTCTTTAACATGTTCTAAGGTCACTGAGCAATTAACTACGACTCATTCTATTACCACTGTTTGTCCTTAGAGTATCTGCCTGTGTGCTTAATTTGCCAGCAATCCATGATTAGGTGTGTGTACACATGCTTTTCTGTATGTAGTGTATTCGCTAGGTGATTGAATAGGATGTCACAAAAGGATGTTCATTTAATGATGCTTTTAAACACAAAAAAATATTATTAAAATAATTTTAAAGTGCCCAAAATGCTGCGTTTTCTGATCTAGGATTTCAAAGAACAGATTGTTCACCACATCGCGACCATTTTCCTGCTTGGATTCTCCTACTGTGCCAACTACATCCGCATTGGCACCCTGGTCATACTTATTCATGACTCCTCAGACTTTTTGCTGGAGGTAAATATTGTCTATACAAAGCATCAGAGACATAGAGTCACACAGTTTAAAATATATCCAGCCTTCTTATTTTTAGATCAATAATTCCAGAAATAAAGATGTCTTTGATAACAGCAATTAAAAAAATGTATTTTGGCAACACTAGTTATTATTTTATTAGTAATAGGAAAGAAATTTGCAGACTCGTATCAGTGGGGGACTAGTATAGTTATAATAGCGTATATTAAAAAGAAATAAACATTCAGCAAATACTAACCTAAAAGCACTTCTTTTCTTCCTTTACTAATTTAAGTCGCTTGAAATAGATTTTAAATAATATACAAGTTGCTTTAAACAAAACTAAGTTCATTTAAATCTGACCATAGATGACAGACATGATGCTGTAAAAAAAAATTTAACTTTTCTTTCTCTTACCAGTCAGCAAAAATGTTCAATTATGCAGGCTGGAAAAAAACCTGCGATTCGCTTTTTGTGGTGTTTGCCGTAGTGTTCCTGGTCACACGCCTGGTTGTGTTTCCAAGCAAGTAAGACCTCTTGTCCCTCTGTCAGCTTTCATTGGAAGACAATTGCTCAATTAATAATGTAGGATGAAGAAAATGATAGCGTAACAACATAGCAGTGGTGTAATAAATGAGTAACTAGATCCTCACCAGATGGCACTGATGTTATTTTCCTGAATTTATTAGAAAACAGGTTCTTGGAGCAACAACTTTTAGATTTTATGAGCTCTCTCATGTTCTATCCCTGTAGGATTATATACACTACTCTGATTTTATCGATGGAGGTCTTCCAGCCGTTTGCGGGGTATTATTTCTTTAACTTTCTGCTGCTAGTGCTGCAGTTCCTGCACATCTTCTGGGCCTGGCTCATACTGCGCATGATCTACAAGTTCCTCTTTCTGGGAAAGGTGGGATACGACTCTGTGCAGCATTGGTAGACATTACAGAATGCAAGTCAGTGTTTAAGTTAATTACACTGCAGGAGAGAAAAATAATTTAGACATGAGAAAAATTGCACAAATTGCATACATGGTAGTTAAGAAAAAAATTTAAAAATGGTTTGTTTTTAAACCTTTCGGTTCTAACATCCTGACCCATTTCACCGTAGCTGGATAAAGACGAACGCAGCGATGATGATGAAAGTGAGGCAGAGGAGGAGAAGGAAGAAGATGGAGATGAAGAAGAGGATCAAGCCTCTTGGAGGAAAAGGAAAGTGGTCCTCGATTCCAAACTGGCCATGATGACGTCAAGCTGTGTTTTAAACAAATTAACTAATCAGAGAGTCAACGTGAGCAGCAGAACACCCAAAGCAAGATAGCGTGTTTTCATCATTCATAAACACTGAGGTTACTCTTAGTGTTGTGTTCACTATTACTTTAAAAAAAATGACAGGATGTAACTTTTTTGACCTCATAGCTATAAAACACCTGCATGTTCTGCATATCCTAGAATGTCAACAGCAGTTCATCATACCTTCAGCTCTAACGCTAGTCTCATATGTGCAAAACATGGGCTAGTCCGTACTTCTGCAGGATTCTTACTGCGCTTAATATTTCAACGTCTGCTTTTTTTAAATGGCTGGTAAACTTGCAAAGCAAATGTTTAGTATATTAAAAAAAATAACTAAGCAAGAATATGAAACTGTTTAAACCAGTAAACATTAAAAATGCACAACTACATTTGCTTTTTTTTTTTAAAACAATGCATAAAAAGATGACACTATGAAAGCCTTCATAAAAGTCACTGTACTTTGTAAATATGGCATTTCTATGTATTTAATTTGTAACATATTATTAAATGAGTTAAACAATACCTGACTCACTTATTTATGATACCGTCAATAAAACACTTATAACAGACTTACCCATAATGCACTGATGCTTTTCACTACGTATACAATATAGTGATGATTGTAGTGGATGGGGAAACAAGAATGTTTGGTATTTTAAATATGGTATTTAAGATATTTTTGCGTGTATTTGCTCAAAGTTGTGTGGTAACATTACGTTAAGCTCAGTTTAGCTTTTTACAAAAGTTAAATTACTTATTTAGGTTGCCATTAAAAGACAATATTATTGCATCTATCTTATAAGTATGTTAATACAATTATTACAAAAATTTAGATCCACAATATATTAAAAAAGTTATAGTGGACTTAGCGTAAGATTCAACTAGTGTGCTGCCACCTCGTGGGATGTTGTAGAACTGCATGAAACCGTTAACAACTATTAACTTAAATGTGTTAATAAAATTATAAAATATTAATTTAAAAAATGTTTTCTTTGATTGCTGGTGAGTAAATAATAGTATCAGATAATATACACTGTCGGAGCTGCTGTTGTACATCGGATTATTGTGGGATTTCAGAAAAGCTGGTGTGAGGCACATTCAATGTCGTGCGTCATGAAATCCTTTTAAAAAAATCAACTTAAATGTTTTTGGAATCAAAGTTATGTGCTTTTATTTATTTTTAACCAGTTTCAGATTACACACATCTTTGCACCTGGCGTTGTACCTCGCACACTAATTGTGCTTGAAAAGGGCGCCAATAAGCTTTAGGCTAACAATTAATAAATTAAATGTCATAAAGGAACGGCTCTAAAGGTTCCTTAAGCTTTAACGGCTCTAAGCTTTAAAGGACATCCATTGTGCGGTTGAAATAAGCTTGTCTCTGTGGCGCAATCGGTTAGCGCGTTCGGCTGTTAACCGAAAGGTTGGTGGTTCGAGCCCACCCAGGGACGAGACCCTTTTTTTCTTTTTATAAAATGTTAATCGTCACTTTAATAAATACCCACCTATAACACTGATGCTAACAGGCGCCCGAGCGATAAAAAAAACTAACCAAAAACAAAATACAATGCAATAGAAACAAATTGCTTAAAACGACATTATTTTGCCAGTAGAGGGCGCTGCATGCCGCCAATCAATATGTAAAGACAGGATTTTGTGTTAAATAAACTAATGATGTACTAAACACTATACTAAATACTATCTATACTAAATACTACTTATTAAATCGCATATAGGCAAAGAAAGCAAACGATGAAATTTTTTATATGCGGTTTGGCACATACTTTCATATGTCAAAGCCTTTATATAGTGATTAAAAACCATACTAGTAGCTGAATTGTCATTGCTGTTTGTTTGTTGTTTTTTTGTTTTGTTTTTTAGATCACATCCTCTCCGTTGAAGTTCCTCAGCGGACATCTTCAAGAAGTTTTATGTGGTGAAGTGATAAAATCTCTCCCCGATCAGAGAGCCATTTTCTTTAGCTTCAGATGACCATGTGTAAGTCTCCGGTCTGTGGACGATCTCCTCTGTGCATGAAGTATTTAATATATTTAATGTAATGTAAAGTATTTAATGGTGCTGTGTTTGCTCGGCCATCCCCTGAAGCCAGGTGGGAAAAACATAACAGGTAGTTACTGACCCTGTACACCGTTCTTCAGCCCGAGGACCTAAAATCTTTTCCTCCATCTACAGTTTTAGACTGCATTAATTCCTCGAGTGCCTCCAACTTGTCACTTAAAACACGATTCTCAGTCTTAGTAATGTATTTCATATAATTTCTATTCTAATTTATTTCTGAGTATATACTCATCTGAAAGAGTGTGTAACTTTCTTGCCTTACAAATCATTTAAGTTTTCGGTGCTTTTGCTATGCTAGTCTGCTCGAAGCTCAAGCTCTCCTTGATTTTTGCTGAGATTTTGTATGCCCAGTACCAGGCATTGTCATAAATGTCCTGGCCATCCATATCGTTTCTTTCCCAGATGTCCACGAGCAGGCAGGATTGCACAACAGAATTGTACTTGGTTAATTGGTGATACTTCATTTCCCATAGAAATGAGTGTGAGTGTGTGTGGCCCTGTGATGGACTGTCCAGGGTGTACCCCTCCTGCCTTTCGCCCTTTCAGAGACGGCTGGGATAGACTCCAGCAGATCCCTGTGACCCCGAATTAGGGAATGAGCGAGTATAGAAAATGAATGAATGAATGAATGAAAGATGCAATCAGAAGGTGAAAACAGTGTAATTCCCACCAAGTGGCACAGTTAACTAAATTTAACACTAAACGTTAGGACCAAAACATTCTCAAAAGGTTGATGAAAATTTCTCATAATGTTATCAATTGCTAATCTAACAATTTCCTTGAGAAATTAATAAAGTATTCCATTTCTGTTATTTCTGATCTGGCAATGTTTTAAGCGAACTGTGAACTGTGGGAGCTGGGGGGGGCTGTCCTTGTTACTGGTTTATTTCAAGACTTATTTTCAACTAATGTGATAACTAACTCAGGTCAGAATAACAGAACAAAGTTATGTCAAAATTGCAAGAAGAAGCCTACTTATGTCACAATCACATAAGCATGATAAACACTGTGTTAAGTTAGTCTAAATAAAGTCCCAATGCATTAAATGAGACAAAAGGATACAAAAGAACATTTAATTACAAAAAATTGGAATACAATCAAAATAAGAGCAGCAGGTAATCTGCTGTAAGTCTGCTGCCACCTTCAGGTGAATATAAAAACTGCAGCGCGTTGGTCAGTGCGGTGAGCTATAGGCACATGGTGAACACTTCGGTCCAGTCCTACCTGGAATCTTAATGTAAACAGAGGAAAAAACTCGACTCTTTGGAGTTTTTTTGGCAGTTGGCATCCACATAGTTGCATTAGGGCCACCTGTAATTCCATACTTTTCATTCCAGTCTTTCTTTAAAAAATTAAGCAAATAAATGATACTGTATAAATCAAATACAGTATAAATCAAATACTGTTGATTAGTAAAATGTGCCTAACAATTTCCTCCCCTTCACATTCATGGCATTTGCCTGTGGGATGTTTTCCTAAAATGTTCATTTAATTTTCAATGCCCAATCCTGTTCATTATAACTTGATCTTTTCTTTTGTTTGACCGCTCTCTTGTTATGCCTCTTCTAATGCCCTTTTTTCAGAATCATGTATAGACGTCTCCTTTTACTTTCATGATCCAACTGATGTTGCCATATTTTCATTAGCTCATTCAATTGATTCTGTAAAGCTGTTTTGACTCAATCTCTATTGTTTAAATCACTTTATAAATAAAGGTGACTTGACTTGACTTTTGTGTGTAGTTCTTATTTCCAGCCAGCAGGTGGAAGCACCTTTTTTTAAATTCCAGTTAATAGTGAACAATCAAGCGGAAATACGTCACCGGTCCTTTTTTCCTCCGAGGCCAGCCGTACAGGGTTTGTAGCTTTTTTCGGTCTCTTTTAGAGTTAAAAATATATTTAAAACAGCCTATTTTGAGGCGATTATTTGTTACTGACGATTAAAAGAAGTGTTTGTGTTGTGTCTTGTTGACTTAGTGCGACGTTATTTTGCGGATTAACGCCATTAATTCGAGTTGTGCTTTATGGCTAATTAGAGCTATGTGTTCTAAGCGCTGGTCATGGCCATGTGTCAGCGACGTGCTAACGGAAATATCACCTGCAGCGGCAGTTTCATTAGACTCTGTTCTCTTTATGAAATACGTTAAATTACATTTTTAACAACCGTATATTATCAACAAAAAATAATATATAAATGTAGCAGTGTTGTTGTAAGTACGCTTTTATTAGTAATCGCGCTGTCTTTGACCACGTGGTTCGCGTCCATTAAGGAAAATTATAAGTTTTAAAAAAAATATGTTTAATTTAACAGTGAAGGAAAAATGCAGATCTTCGTGAAAACGTTGACCGGCAAAACAATCACCCTCGAGGTGGAGCCCAGCGACACCATCGAGAACGTGAAAGCCAAAATTCAAGATAAGGAAGGTAGTGATTTTGTTATTATTATAATTGTTAACCCCAGTTTTATTGTCCATTTTGTCATGATGATAGAACACCTGTACTAATGCAGTTGTTTTGGCGTAGGTATTCCTCCTGATCAGCAGCGTCTGATTTTCGCTGGCAAGCAGTTGGAAGATGGACGCACACTGTCAGATTATAACATCCAGAAAGGTGTGTGTGTGTGTCTTTATTTTACAGCCATTTTATCAAACCATCCTGCTGAAACCTGGATTGAAAGGGTTGATGTAGTTAAGGTTACACAACTAAACGTTTGTAGTTTTATTCCAGTACCAAATGTTATAGTCTCAGTAAATAGACATGCGTTGTTCCTGTTAGAGATGTACGTATGCTGATACTGGTGCTTTGGAAATCCGTATTCGTCTCACTGTTGTGATACAAACATTTATAGAACCCTTAGTGATGTAGAAGATCGGCAGAGTAATGACAGTTACCTGTGTGTTTATGGTGTTTCAATCAAACATCCTGGTTTTTTTTAAGATCCCTAACCTGGATTAGTAAACAAAACAATTGTTATAGTTTGGAGCTCATATGTTGAAAAGTAACAGGGTGTGTTGTTGTTTTTGCTTAGAGTCCACCCTGCACCTTGTGCTGCGTCTGAGAGGAGGAATCATCGAACCTTCCCTCAGGCAGCTGGCGCAGAAATACAACTGCGAGAAGATGATCTGCCGCAAGTATGTAGCTTATTATTTATCTTTGTGCTGAAATATATTTAATGAGCAACTGATGTAAGTTAACACCTTTGGAGAAAAAAATATACATCAAATTTTGGAATTTAGTTTATGTATTTATAACGATTAAAAGTTTTGCCTATTTAGCATTGAAACAATCGCTGATTTTTTTTTCCTCAGATGTTACGCACGCCTTCACCCTCGTGCTGTTAACTGCCGCAAGAAGAAGTGTGGCCACACCAACAACCTGCGCCCCAAGAAGAAGCTGAAGTAAACTGTAGCACTAATGCGCTTGGGGAAAAAAGCAGATTGTTTAACAATAAACTGTTAAAAAAAAAAAAGTAAACTGAATTCACTGCTTTATTTTCAGTTTAATTAGGTGACAGACTCACATCCGACACACACATGGCATCAAGGTTTCTTTTTATTTGTGGGCAATGTGCAGAACTTTAGCACAGGGTTGTTAATGAATTATACTCCTGGCCAGGCTGCCTACATTCTCTGTGTATATCTACATATAGCTCAGTCTCTGGCTCAGTACACAGTTTAAGGTAGAGAAATTGAAATTGATTGACATAAAACAATAAAATAAAAACTGCAGGCTAAAACATAGACAGACACTGGAAATGTCTGCTACCAAAGTACGGCATGTATGAGGAAGTCAGCGAGTATAATGAGTTAAAGTCAAAGAAAGTGATCTGTAGTATAAGCTTTTACAAGACTTTTAATTCCTGTCAAGTTCCCATTAAGAGACACCCCCTCCTTCCAGACCTCATTTGAAATCTTTATTTTCTCTTTGCTATTAAGACTTGACAATAATGCTTTAATGGAAAAAATGTGTAGTCATTTTTAACAGTCTTTTTCTCATCATATATGGGTCAAACGTACAAATACTCAGAATAGTAAATTTCTGAAAGCAAAGACTGATACGCAACCATGCAGCCCTGTGACATCAATGTTAAATTCTGCTTAAAAGCCCTATAACTAGTACAGTACAGTGCAAGTTTCACCCAAGCCACAAGCTGGCATTCCTAAATGCAGGAAAATAGTCTTAACCTGTACTTAATGAATACTAGATTTATCGGAACCTACGTGAACCTTATTAGAATAAATTGTGCCTAAAAAATGACCTATAGTACATCTCGACTACGTGTACATCTCAGACTGACTACGTTCACTCGTGCGTTTTAGATTACTTATAAAGAATACTGCTAGATTAAATACAGACCAGAATATTCTACTGATTAATTAATCTCAGAGAACAGTGACGTTTCTGCTGGTCTTTGGTATACAGTACATACACAGGGTCTCGGGCTCTGACGCACAAAAGGAAGTGCGTCCAGAGGTTACGTGTAATTACAGTTTTAGATTAATTGTAAAATTTGAAGTGTATAAAGTTTCAAAATTTAAAGGGGTTTCGTGCTGACTGTAAACTCCAGCTGTCGCTTCTGTTTTCGCTACCACTGTTTAACAGTGCCAGAGTACAAGTAGGACATTATATATATATATATTGCAACATAATATATCATAATATATCATTTCTATTTGAAGTCTTTATTTTCCATAAATGAAAGAGAACATTCTGCCGTGCGTCACCTGATGTATCAAAAATATACTTTAGCCCAACCAATATTAACGGAATACTGACTTGAAATGATATTTATTGCTAAATTATTAACTGAAAAGTCGAAAGGAAAAAAAAATACATAAAATGTTGTATCGTTGTAGTTCCTAGCCTCTGATATTGTCTATTTAATAGCATAGCATTACTATAGGCTGACATGTAGCCCAGCTTTGTTTCTTAGAGCCAGGCACCATTCATCTCTCTCTCTCTCTTCCTCCCTCTCTGTTATTTTCTTTCTCTTCCACGTTAACTTTTGCTCTTGCAGCCAGAACTGCTTTTGCTCCACTGCTCTACTTGTCGAGCAGTTTGACGAGGGTCTGTCGAAGGTCGTTGAGATCAAAAAGTTTCACATCCAGCATCTGGATGACCCTCTGGACCTCGTTGTCGGCACGGTCTCGATCCTCCAGCGTGGAGGCCAGGCTCTGCTCAGCATTCTGTACCCGCCGCTCCAGATCCCTGTTGCGCATCTCCAGCTCCTGAACACAATCACAGTAACATGGTTTGTGATGAAAAGGGCTTAAATTAATTTGACCGTTCTGTTTAAATTCCAATGGTGAAGAACACCAGTAAACTGATATAATAATTTTATATTTGCCCAAACATGTAATAAAACTTATTTTAAATATATTTCTTCATTTAGAATCTATAGGTCATTTGATAAACTGCCTTGTTACAGTATTTAGAAGTTTCTAAATGATTTCTAAAGTAAAGTTATACACCATAACCTGTGGGAAGTCAGCCATTTTTATGAGCAAAATCTTAATAGACAGAAGACTGTCTACACTGCTAAAACTAACAATAAAATTACTAAAATTACAGAAACTCTGCAGATGTAAACTAATCACAATAAAGGCAGTTCTATTTCAATGACAAAACTATCCTAACATTGGCACAATACAACACTTTATCAGGTTTTTATCACGGTTTTCTTATTTTAACAAGCTAGCCGTAGTGTTTTGGCTCTTGTTCATGCTTGTTCAAGGACTTAATATGCAGCTACACATGGGCTATTCTTTGAAAGATTTTTTTTGCACCTGTAATCTGTGAATGGCTTCCTCTCTCTCCTGCTCCATCTCATGAAAATTAGACTTCTTCGCCTGAAGAATACGGATTTCCTAAAAAACACAGCCCTCCAGAGTTAGTGCTATTGGGCATGAAGGAATTGATCAGTAACTGGTAAGATTAAAGTGTCTGGGCAGTGTGTTCAACAAAGCACCCAGTTCATAACCATTACCTCATCTTTTGCCTTTAGTAAAGCCTCCAGTTCTTCAAGGGACTGTGTAAGCTCATCCTTTAGCATGTCACTAGGCCCATGACCTCCACGGGTTTCCAAATCTGCCACCTAAACACACACAAAAGAACACCAGTAACCCTAGATTACTAGAGTATGACTAATATGTAAATGTAAATATCTTTGCAGCACAGTGAAATTCTTTCTTCACATATCCCATCTTAGTAAGTTTGGGTCAGAGCTTAGAGTCAGCGATGATACAGCGCCCTATGAGCATGAAGGGTAAAGGGTCTTGATCAAGGAACCAACAGTGGCTGACTGGCAGTGGTGGGGCTTGAACCCAGGTTTTCCTGGTCTTCAGATCAACAACTTTGCATCTTATCCAGTTGAGACACCATTTTAAAAGCAAAACCCTTCCATGATGCAGTGATGAGTGAATAATTTTAAAAACAGACAATATATAGGTCATGTTACCTAGAGAGTTTTTATACTTTTCAGTAAAATAAGGCTCAAAAGAAAATGAGTTAATCATGTGACATTCAATTAGAAACACGTGACCCATCAGTGTAATTTCAGGATAAGTGTGTGACCTTTTTGTAAGAAATTATGCTTAGTCTTCTAAACACCATGATCTCATGAAGTCTGTGTAAATCTGTGTTAACCCCCTTGGGCAGAGCACATGCTTATTGGTACTATAGTTAGCACAACAGTGCTCTCCTTTTTCTCCAATCATTATGGTACACAATGTCTTTATGCAAGATATATTATATGGATAAAATTATTGGGACCCCCTGACTATCATATCCGTGTGTGTGTGTGTGTGTGTGTTTTAAACACACCATTCTAGATTTAGCCTTACCTGTTCTCCTGAAATAACCGCCACACCTTTAGAAAGGTTCTCCACTGAATTGTAGTGTTGCTTTGGGAATTTTTGTATTTAGCCACAATAGGATTAGTGAGTTCAGGCAGCGATGTTGGATAATAAGGTCAGGGTTATGGTCAGGTATGGGTTCTCCAGTCTCTCCTCAAGAGCAGGAATTGGTTAAATCGGCTGTTATTATTTATTTTTGGATGACTGTCTGGTGCTTCTGGAAAATGTTGTAGATTTGAAGTACTTAAGACATATATCTAGAAATATCTAGTAAAACTAACTTTAAACCAGGTATAAAAAGAAAATGAAAAATCCAGCATCACTGATAGTATGGGGTGCATGACTGCATACCGTATGGGCAGCATGCATGTTATGGAAGGCACTTTGAATGCTGAAAGGTATATAAAGGTTTTAGAGCAACATATGCTGGCATCTATACGATGTGTATTTCAGCAGGACAATGCAAAACCACATACTGCAGCATGACTTCGTAGTAGAAAACCTGGATGCTGAATTAACCTGTCAGCAGTCCAGATCTTTCACCTATACAGAGATATATTTGCTGCATAATTAGCTGGAAACAGCTGGAAATCTCTACAGGCAAAAATGGGACTAAATTCCGACACCAAAACTTCAGAAACTCATAACCTCGATGCCCAGAGTCTTCAAACTGTTTTGAAAAGATGAAGATGCTACACTTTTATAAACATGTCCCGTCCCAACTATTTTAAGACCTGTAGCAGGCATCAAATTTGAAATGAGCTCATTTAGTGGATAAAAGTGTAACATTTCTCAGTTTAAACATTTATTATGTTATTTATGTTCTACTGTGAATAAAATATTAGCTGATTTAAAAAGTCTTCAAAATCAAGAAAAATTCTAAAATTCAGATATTATATCTAATCTTGTCTCTTTTCTATTTTTCCTATCCTTGATGACTGTCATAGCCATGCCTTCTGGAAATGAGCACATTTCTGCATAGCGTCAATAAAACTGGCGCACACACATGCATAGTTAAAGAAACAAATTGATGGCAGAACTTATAAAAGGTCTTAGCCATTCCGAGAGTCTTAAGAGATGCCAGCTTATTTTTAACTAAGTAATGTGCAAAGAAAAATCCCCCAAATGAGGAGCTGACAGTTCCCCTTAGTGATTTTTCATTTCTCCTAACTAGGGCATTGAAAGTAGGATATAGCTGTCCTACAAACCCTACTCTCTCTATGTCCCATGAGACATGAACCATTTCCAACCACCTGGCCGCTTGATTCATACAAGAGTAAGAGAGAGAGAGAGAGAGAGAGAGATACTTGCTCCACCAGACTTTTCTTGCCCTTGTGATTACTAAATGATAATAAAAGAACAAAGTTTGGGCAGATACCTATACTGTTACGTGCGATAAGTGCTAATTGTTCACACGATCGACTTACGCAGCTATTACATGCCATGGTAAGAATGTACAATGTAGAATGAATGTAGGTGCCCCTTATAGAACAACATGTGCATTGTGAATTTATTAGCATGTCTGTTTTCTCCGCTGACTCAGAAGGCTGAGGTGGTAAGAACATTCGAGATCACGTCTATAGAGCCATTATAGAGTTTATGACATTAGGGCAGGTTCAGTAGGCACTTAGACTGGCTAAAATTTCAAGAAACTCAATGGAATGCCATTAGCCTCCTGCCAGGAAACAGTCTGTAGCTTAAATCTGACCGGATTTGGAAGTGACGCAATCAAACCAACCAGGGAAAGAACATCAGCGGTTGAAAAGCTCAAAAAGGATTAACATCTAGCCAAAAAGGATTAAAAACCTCGAGACTTTAGGACAGGAACCAGTGTTTCATTACATTACATTTTACAGCATTTGGCAGACGCCCTTATCCAGAGTGAAGTAAACTTATCTAATTTATACAACTGAGCAATTAGGGGTTAAGGGATCTTGCTTAGGGGCCCAGCAGTGGTAGCTTGGTGAAGCTGGGAATTGAACCCACAATCTCTGGGTTGGTCCAACACCTTAACCATAAGCCACCACTTTCCCAGAAAAAATTACTCTTCACTCTGTATTAAAATCTAAATCACATATATTAAGAGTGCACAGTAACCTTATTTGCAATGTGAAACCTTCTACATCAGGCATGGCCATACGGCCGATAATTCAACTGATCAGGACAGAGTGACTGTTAAGTGAAATATCAACTATCTGGAACAAAGTCTTTATTATGTTAGGAAAAGCTAATTACAGATCACTTTGGCTTTAGCCAGTGGTCTGATTTTCTGGACAGAGAAATAAAGGAATTTGTCATACATTTAGATTTTACATTTACAGCATTTGTCAGGTGCCCTAATCCAGAGCGATTTACATTTATCTCCCTTATACAACTAAGCAATAAGTGGTTAAGGGCCTTGCTCAGGGGCCCAGAAGCGGCAATTTGGTGGTGCTGATAATCGAACCCTGGTCTTCCAATAAGCAGTCCAACATCTTAAACACTGCGCTACCACTTTTACCTGCTTTAAAGGAAATGTTCATCAAAATCAACCTCTGAATTTTTGGGAAACTCATTAGTGTGTCTGTGTGTAACTAAATAATGCATAAAACAAAAATATGTATGGAATTTACTGCCTTCACTGGCCAACTCAAAGAATAAACTGTCTTAAGATAACAGTTCACCTGTTCCCGCAGCCTCTCCGTCTCTTCTTGATAGGCTGCCAGCTGCTTCTTCCACTGCTCTACGTTGGCATTAGCTTCGTGCAGCGCAGCCACCAGTTTTGAGTTGCTGTCCTGCAGGGTGAAGAGCTCGGCCTCCAGGTTCATCTCACAGATCGAGCTGCAGCGAGCACGCATGAAGCAGTGTCACTTTCATAAATGGACCTGGGCCAGTTTTATCTGAATTCAGCTTCAAATTTAATTAGCTAAATGTTCCAATACATATAGAGAAAATGAGTTCAAGGCAATTTTAAATAAAAGAATACTGCCTTTTGACTATAAAAGAGGCTTTTAGTGGCCAGACCAGCAGTAAAATGAGTTCATCTTTAAAATGTATTAATAAATCTTACTTTTAACACATTAAAACAGTGTCATCGCTAAGTTATAATTACAGCTTACACAATTGCTGATTTATTTAGAACACTGGTTCTTAAAGTATTGGCCAGGGAACCCCAGTAGTCCAAAACAGATAGTAGGGGGGATTACAACTCACACAACCCATTATAAACATAGTTATTACACAAATATTATATATATAAAGTTATAACATTGATAACTGAAATATATCAGCTTATAAATAATCAGTCAGCCTGGAGGCAATCAGGTGCTTTTAAATGTATTCACACTTTTCTGGCTCTACAGAAGTTTTGAGAAACTCTTAAGATTTACAGTAAATGCACAGAATGTTTAATGAACATCCTAATCCAGATGTAGTCTCATTTTTTCTCCTATAAAAACCTCCACACTTTCACTAAACTGTCATGTGACTGTTGGGGTTTGTGTTTATTCAGTCAAAATAGTATTAATGAGATCAGACAGTAATGTTGAGTGAGGAGGTCTGGGGTTCAGTCGGCGTTCCAGTTTATCTTAAATTTGTTTAGCGAGGTTGGGTCAGAGTCAGGACTTTGTACAGAACACTTGAGTTCTTCCAGTCCAACCGGAACATAGCATATCTCTATAAAGATCAAGGGTTTTGTGTTTTATTATGCTGGGACAGTGTTTGGCTCTCTTAGTTCCAGTAAAGGAAAATCTTAATGTGACAGTGTTTAGAGGCGTCCCAGACAGTTTGAGGAGGACACATTTTATGGGTGTCCACAAACATTTAGCTATAGATAGTTACAAAAGATCACAAATAAAGTTTTAAAATGCTGTCAGCAATGTACCTTCTTTATGTGCAAATGTAGTACTGAAGAAAATCCGACCTTCTCAATGTGAAATTAACAAGAGACATTGTCTCATGCAGCACATGACTGCACAAATTGTCCATTGATATTTTAAAAGTGACCCATAGGCAAAAGAGAAGCCCATGTGCAAGACTACTTTTGGTCAATAGATTACCAAAGAAAGGGCATGAGGCTGTTCGACAACTCACCATAGCAACCCTTGTTAGAAAAGAGCACCAGCAGCCAATAATAGGCAGACAAAAGAAAGGCAAGTGGAAAGGAGTTATAAATAAATAGACAAAAAACTCAACGTGTGAGTACATGTGCAGTCACAGATGTACTAGAATCAGCACTTATGTATGACTCAACTCTGTAATGGCTGTTCTTTTTTCCCTCCTCCCGGGGTTCACACTTAGTTCTGAAGAAGTTCATTTGGGGTGGGAAAAAATGTACTTAGTGAACTTTGTGGTGGTAATAATTAAATGTAGACGGTGCACTGTTTCAAATAATCTATTTAAATACTATGTGCTTTGTAGCTCCAGAGAAGCCGAACAGGTCGCCGCCAATGCCGAAACTTGTGTACGGCGGTTATTTTAGGAAATCATATTACTGATGCACTGGCGCAAAAAAAAAAAAAAAAAGCATACTAGCTCTTAAAAGTTTTGCTTGATTGATGTTCAGCTTGTTACAAAATGGACTTTGTCACCTAATGCTGTCTATAATAAGCTTACCCTTCAGAGAGCATCTTTTTAATGCGCTCTTTCTCTGATGAGAGTGTGATGTCTGCGCTCTGGCTCCGGAAGAGTTTATCCTCTGGCCCGTTTACACACATCACAGGCGGGGACTGCAGATCATCCGAGAGATCCTGCGATGCAGAAATTGTTATGTGACTAGGTTGCTGTTCACTTTTCACATCTTTTAGTCTTTGGGAGAAATTGTAAAAATTAAACAGTGACATGTTATATTGCCACACAGATTGTCTGTTAATGTAACAGACGTATAAGGAAAACAAGGCCCCTAAGAGCCATATTCTGGTTCAAACACCCATTTCAGTGATACAGATGTAAATCTGCATCATTTAATAATTCCTCAATACGCTGTGAATGACTGCATTATAAGCTGAGACTGAAGAGTTTTACTTTTTTGTCATTTAATCAATGCAACAAAACAATGCAAAGAATATACAGGCTAGACTTTTAACAAAAGAGGATGTAGGCTTTTGGAATGGGCAAATGAATGCTGTCTGGGAAAAATATTAAAGGATTTACTAAAGGAACTAAATACTAAAGGAAAAAAGTCAAAATGAATGGAATAAGAAACCATAGTAAGGCTAAGAAAATGCACAATGATCAAATAAAAGGTAGACTATTATAAAGAGGAGCTCATCATTGTCGGATCTTCCTGATGAGAAAAGATTCTGTCTGTTTCGGCTCCTGACACATGACTGGTTGTGTAAATTATCACCTGAAACTGCAAGTGTTCAGCATTTCCTTATGAAGTGGACGCTGAGTGTAATTTTTGTCTCGCGCTGGGTAATTTAGTATTCAGTCACAGGCGGAAATTTATTCCAGTTGTCACAACAATTTATAAAATAATACATTCCAACAAGACATGTAATATATTAATTTCAGCAAACAGCTCTGCTTCTCAAAATCTTCATTAAAAAAAGGAGGTCGTGAAAACAATTATGCAGAAACCATTATTATGCCTGTCAGGGATGGTTAACTAGTTAAAAACCTGTAGCAGTCCTTCTACAAGACACTAAAGGACACAGTAAAGGACAAAACAACAAATTCTGTCTCTCATTATGGTCATCCCTGCAGCAGTGTGGAAGGATTCAACAGGCTTTAGAGGTGCGAGGATCACTGTAGCCCCTGTACGCGGTGTGCGATGTGATATCGCAACGCTTATTTTTTGCTACCATAAATCTGCTTCTAGTCAGAAAATATCTATAACAGCCGCACTGCATCACAACAGTAACTTAAGGAAACTTAAAGGAAACCAAAAAAGAGGGCAGATAGTAGTTTTTGACCCAGGTATTTAATGCGCAGACAAATTCACAATAGTTGACTATGATATTATTGATATAACAAAGAATTTAACATTACAGATTCAATTTTTTAAGTATGTTTATACCACAGCATTATTTAGATCTTAAATAGTTAGTTTTAAAAATATGTGTGGCAGATGCTCAACATGAATAGATTAAACAAAGCATTCTGGAAGAACAATCCAGGGTCAGATCTTTGAAACAGTACCAGTACATACATCAAAGCACGGCTCAAATCTAATTGGTCAAAGGTATAAGTGCAGGGCTGGAACTGGACGATATTGCAAAGACATAATCTCAATATTTCTTTTTTTTATATTGACCGATAGCGATATATATTCCGATATTTATATTGTTAATGCTTCCGGCTTTAAAAGAGGAATAATTAAAGGGTTCATTAATTCAATCTTAAAGTATAGTTCATTAACAAAATCAAATTACATATCTGTCTTTAAAAAATAATACAACTTACTAAAATAAGCACAACACATTACCACCAGTACTAAAATCTGTCTGTTTGGTGTAATGTATGTTTGAATTAGCAGGTGGTGCACGAGTCAAAATAACACGTTCCGTACGGGCTTCTGTACTGGAGAGGTTCCAAAGACGTGTAACATGTTTAGCTTTTTTCTTTCTGAGTGCTGTCTGACACAAAGATTTCACGCAGTGTCTCACCAGGAGGACGATTTAAATGCCATAAGTATGCACTCAATAAGCGGTGTAGAAATCTGAAGCTTTCAACTACGTGGGTCCCAACTGTGCTGTTGTTTGCTGTGTATGTCTCCGGAGAGGAAAGAATAACATTACTGACGTGAGAGACGCAGTTTATATGTGTGTCTGGTATGACTGGATTGATTATTGTAGTCTGCTAAGCATGCGTTGTAAGGATGCACTGAGGAACATATGCGATGCAATCGCATTCCTTCCAATGCTATTGTGCTGCAAGAAAAGAGTTACACAAATAGTCATTGTTTCTTCGAGCAACACAGCCAGTGACTCACCTGAGAGAACTGTAGCGATCCAGTCGGAAAGCATTATGAAAAAGGAACAGAAGACAATTACAGTAAATGGAATTGGAGTACTGGGAGGCAATTTATTCACAATATATTCAGGATGTGAATATTCTACAGAAGTAATACTTGATGTATGTCAAGCTTCTATGAAAAGAAAAATACCATGAAAAAAAGAATTTAAAAAAACTAAAATCAAACCAGGAAACATTAAACTAAAGTAAAAAAAATGGTGTTCATTTGGCGGAAGAACCCGCTGATTGTTTAAATGCTTCTGATGATGCCTATGACCTGAAAACAGATTTATTCAGTGGGAGGCAGACTCTTCGAGCCAAGGCACGGGACTGCATGGTATAATTTTAATCGCTGCCCTATTTCTCCTTCTTCTTTGCTGTGAGATGAATGACCCAGCAAAGCATGGTTGGGCTGCAATAACCCCAGTGTTTTTACCAATACGAGTAGCTTTACTGTTTTAGACCGTCTAGCTTTGGAAAAACCAAAGCAGAACAAAGGACTGATTATTTGATCTTTAAACATCCAGTCATTAATAAAATGCTTCTCACTGGTGTGTAATTTAGTCTCAGTATAAATACACCTGTTCTGGGCCTAATGATTTGTTAGAGAACATTAGCAAACAGCATCGTTAAGACCAAGAAATAAAATTCTGGAATTGTACTTTGTTGCTTGCTACTAGATAGAGTGTCGGCAGTTCTTTTAGATGACTTTTTAGCAACACACTACTCAAACAGTCGCCTGTGGTCATCCTTTTGCAAATTACCTTTTTCGTTAGGTGTCTGGCACTTCGAAGCTGAAATAATCACATATTACAGATGTGTTTTTTTGGGGGGGTATTAATTAACCAAATGATCGCTCTGACTCCTAAGAAGGCATAATTTCACTCCACCGCTCTTTCCTTTTTGTTTTGTTTTTTAATGGTGGGCATTACACGCACATGACAAACATGCTGATTGGCAGCACAAAACTGTACCCACTTAATTGGCTAATAGCGGCGCTTTAAAATCAAGATTGCGAATCAGATTTAATTAATTATACAGCCCTACTTGCATATTCCTATGTTGATAACCATCACAGAAATAAGAATACAAAGAACTAATTGTCAAAAAGAAGTAAAATCTATATCAGGGCTGGGTAAACCATGTTCCTTAAGTAACTGACACTCTTCTTTGTATCATGAGGAAGTCTATATATTTTGCAAACAATCCAAAGAAATCCAAAGGGGTGTTCAATGAATCAAAAGCTGGAGAACACCAATTCAGATAAGAAAGACCTGGGGCCTCATGTACAAAGACTTGTGTTGATTTAATACTTAAATATTGCTGCGTTGAGGGGCCAGAATGGCCTGTTGGTTGGGCTGCACGTACACTGGTCCTGGGTTGGTGCAACATCCTCACCAAGTGGTATGTCGTGTCTGTGCACGACATTATGCAGCACACCACGGGCCAGCACGATGCGGCATACGTTTTTAGTGCCGTATAGCAGCATCCACTGGTCCTATCCAGGCAGTGCCACCGGCATTTTAGCTGCCCAACCGCTGCTCTACAACTGACCTAGTGTGAAAATGGGCATAATTGTACCTGCGATCTTGGTCAGTTTGTCGGTTGGTGAGAGGGTTAACAGTCATGTTCTTAGTGGATAACCGTGGTCTCCTGATAGGCAGTTGAATAATTTAAATAGAACCATTAATGCATCACTTACCATGAAGCCACTCATTGCACACCCTGTCAGCTTGGAGCCTATGCTGTTTGTAAGGATGTATGAATCATGGGTTGACCCAGGCCACCTTACATATTATTTGCACATTTATTTAATGGAAATGTTTTCGATCCACGTATGCAAATTCCTCTTCAGATGGCGCCTTCATATCAATGTGGGTGCAGTCAGTCGTGCCAATTACATTAGCAAAACCGGCTATCACTGCAAATTGCGCTTTGTTTGGCTGGTCAGCTGCATTGTAAGGGGACCTTATATACCTGGTAGACATGCGGATGATCCTGTCCCATACAGCTGGCATTGCCATAGACTGAGGGTTGTTCAAATTTGCATATGCTTTTATATGTTCTTACTTCATTGCATAATTGATAGAAACATATTATGTCAATAAGCCTCTTTTATTAATTACAAATTAATAGCAATAGACTTGTAGAATACTTTGTAGTCTAATGATTGCAACTTTACTTTTTGTTGCCTGTAAACGGACAAAAAGCAAACAAAAAATGTACGTATGCCAGTTAAACATTCTCACGTTAATTTCACTGTTAGTAAATTCGACTGTTAGCGTGAAAGCTGGCGTACACAATGTGTTTGTGCGTACGCAGCGTTGATAAATGAAGCCCCTGGTGATTTGGTATTTTTTTTACCATTGACCAAATATACCTAAACCAGGTATTTTAAAGTGAGTAGGGTTGGGGAAGCTGGAAAACAAGCAGAACAAGGTAACTTAAGGAACATGGGTACTCAGCCCTGGTCTTTATTTTTATTTTCTTATGATCCATAGTAGACTGTCAGTTGCTCAGTTCTGTGTACATGAGCAAACAAATATCTATGACTGACTAATGCAGCTTTGGCCGACAGGGAATCGTAACCACCAAGCAAAGACAATTACCCTTTTTTGAACTCAAATGGCTGTGGCATTGTCAGTAACTATAATCCCTAAACGCCTGTTGATGCAATGCTTTATACTGACCCCACATTTATTAAAAACACAAAGACAATCTTGGCTTCAAAATCATACCTGTGGGGCTGCGATGTTCAGCGCAGCATTAGCCAGCTCCATCTTGTCCTGTGATTTCTCTCTAGCCAGTCGAGCAGCTTCTTTGACCTCCTTAAAGCGCTCTGAAAACTGTTACAAAGAATCCATACCGATGTGATTTTCATAATATTATAGCAATAAACAGAGTTTAGCTTTGGCAATTCGAGCTTGCAAACATCCAGTAGAACAATAGAGATATATATAATTATTCAAATTATGATGTGTTTTATGTGCAATAAAATCCAAGTTCGAATGTGTTCTTTTGGTGCACATCTGATCATAAAATGACTTCCCAAAAGAACCCGAGATGATTAAATGTAGAGCTTTAAAGTGTGCTGCTGTGAGATTTACCTGGTTAAGCTGCTGCTCAGTGGCAAAGCCCAGGCCGTACACTGTGTTAGCCCTGCTGTCTGCCCACTGGCCAAACTTCTGGGATGTCTTAGTGAATGTCATGTTGGGCGTGATTGTGCTGTTGATGATAGCCTACAGAGACAGAAGGCAGCTCTGAGTATTAGCAGATAGTCGACACTGCTGAAATACTTTCTTTTCTTGAGATATATAAAAAAATATATAACCATAATTCCCTCCAGGAATGAATGCCTGGTATACATGAGCTAGCTTAATAAAAGTCTTCAAGCGAATTATTAAGAATTCTCTCTTTAGTCTCCTATCCAGGAGGTGTAATGCTACTCATTTGGGTTAAGCTCTACTAAATGTCTTGGCCAAAAACCTGATAACTGTGTGTTTTGCATCATTGTATTGGTAAATGATAAAGTTCCTTAGGATTAATTTGGAAGTGTTTTTGTCAACTGACAGTATTTTAGAATGCATTTTGCTGTCACCATCAACTTTTATTTTTTTATGTTCAATAAAGATTAAAGGTAGAACAGTTAAATGTCTTCAGACACTTTTTGTACTGCTGGATGAAAGTCTCCACACATACCAACAGCAATCATTAAGTAAAGTGGCCTAATTTTATTTATATATTCTGTGGATTGCACACAACCTAGAAATGTTCTTCAAATCAAAATGATTGGTACAAACATTATATACGTGCATAATGCTGTAAAACCTGTTAACACAGACAGGATACATGCATTTAAAACAAAGCGAAAACCTGAATTAATATCTGTGTTGCAATTCCACACGGAAGTCTACTACTGGAGTCAAAGGGTCAGATGATGCCATGGTTGCAGTATTTCTATTGGACAGGTTGGAATATGGTGTGATTGGATTTTGTGTGTTTTGATAGTAACACATACCTTATGTAGTTTATGTAATTTACAAATTAGTTCAACTGCAGCAGCAGCATATTAGTACTTTTACTAACTGTTATAAAGTTTTCTCACCGGAGAATGACACTTGATGTATTGTACTAATGTCTCTGGTCACTGCACGTTTCACATATGACCTTAAATATTTTGGTTTATAAGCAAATTGTTTCCTTTTCCACACTTTGGGAAAGTGGTTTGTAGTGGTTGGCTCTGGTTCCAAACCTTTTGTACATTATTCTTTTGCCCTGTGAATTCCCATTTAGCCCATTTGATTTTTACTGCTTATATATGGGTTTTATCTTATAGTATGGTCTGTATATTCATGCTCCCCTTTAAATGGTCTTGTGAGAAATTCACCCTTGCCCAGTTGTCACTTGCTGTTGCTTTGCGTTTTTTCTTCACAGCTCTCACAGTGTTTCTGTCATAAACCACTGCTGTTTATCTTGGCTAAGCTGTTCTTAGCTGCTCAGAACACCCATTTCCCCTCTTTTCCAGGACATTTCAAATTGCTGTACTGTCATTGCCTGATCACGCTCTGTCTTTTCTTGAATTTTAAAATTGCTTGCTTTTTTCTATAAACAGCTCTTTATGATGGCTTGTCATACATGTATACATATAAACAGCAAAAAATTGAAGTAGAAATTTTCCTCTCATTTTTAGCTATTGATCGTAAACCTGAATATTTTCAGCCTAAATAAAAAAGTATAAAATTGGCAAACAAATTAAATGAATAGGAGAAAACTGTATCTATCTACCTACATATACGTTATTACTGCAAACACGTTTCCTACTCTTTATTGTGCCAAACAATGCTGTGATTTTCTATTCATTCACAAGCACCTTTCAGAGAAATCATTCTGTCTTGATGTTTTTTTCATTCATATTAACATATATGGCATGATATCTGAAAATATCCTCTACATTGCAGCCTCCGTACGCGGTAAGCCAGCTGACATTTTACGAACTGTTTCTTTGAAACTAGTACACAAAATGAATCAATCTACATGCAGGATGCAGCACATTATGTTTTTTTGTGTATGCTTTCACTCAGTATTGCAAACGTGAAATCTGGATGTGCTTTCAGAGCTTAAATGTGAAGTATGAGCCCTTACAATGGCTTTGAACCTAAAATTCTGTAATCAAACTCTTTCTTTCATATCAACCAGACCATTGATGTGTAATTAAACACCGTCCTCACATGTTTCAGAAAGGCTTTCGTCAGATAAAGACAAGCTGTCAAATAAAGACTGAGCTTCTTTGATGCTGTTTTTTTCTCTTGCACAAAGTTCTTGCGATTAAATTACCAGGTTGGTAGGACAAAAACGGGGAAATGAAAACATGTGAGGTCATAGGGGAATTAAAATGAGGAAATGTAGGTCGGTTTGGGAGTGTAGGGAGTGCAAGGTATAACACACTTCAGTAAGCCGTTATTATATGACCGGCTAAATCTTTGTAGAGGTGGGGTTGAGGGGAAAAGGGTGTTTAATTTATTTCCACCCTCACAGCAGACAGCGCTTAGTCAATGATTACTTATCATAAGAACAAAGTAAATAAATTTATATTGCACTCAGTCCTGGGGCCTATTTTACGCTTTATCAATGTTTATTATTATACTCTTGTTACGTTTTATGTATATGCAAGATGACCATGGTATGTGGTCTACTCTATACATTAGTCTTCATTCAATCTAGTTCATAAATGACCTATTTCAAAGCAGGGCTTAACTGGATATTTTTAACTCAGTAAATGCACGATGATGGTGCACTGCTGCCTCGTTGTTCAATTCTGACCTCAGGTTACTGTCTGGGTGGAGTTTCATTTCACATCTTCCCCTGTGTCCATGTAAGATTAATCTATGTTTTATTCTCACTTCCTCACACTTAAAAACATGCCAGTGATTGGTTTGCGTATAATAAAATACATTCATCTGTAAACAAGTGTTTAGATGACAGGTGTCTTACCAAGGATGCATTCCTGCCTTCTTTGCTGGATTTCTCAGTATAGGCTCTGCTTTCCTACTCAAACTCATATTCGTTATTTATTTTTGGAAACAAATCCATATTTTAAACTTTTAAAAAATGGTGTCAAATTTAAGACAACATCCTTACTTATCTAATTTTCTCCTATTCAATGTCTATGCATTCTTTATGACTATATATAGATTATAGAAGCATCCACAAAAAGCACAATCTGCATTCTATAGGTGATCTGTGCCTTTCCTCATTGATCAACCCTCCTATCACTCAGGATCCTCCTCCTCCATGGAACACTGCACCTCCAGCCAGAGAAGCCTAGAGATTTACTCCATCAACAGACATTGATTATACACACACTGGGCAGCCAAATCTCTCAGCTCTAACTTGTCTTTTTTCCTGCTCCTTTACTGAAGGTGAATTCTGATATTGTGTTTTTGATTAAAACCTTTTGTTATACCGCTAATCAAAACAATTGTTCATTCAATCGTTTTCACCTGTGTCATAGAGGAAGTGGAATTTGTTTTGATAATTGAAACCCTGGTGGCTCGTCAAAGCAACATGTACAGACGTCTAGCTGAGAAGCAGCAGGCGCACACCTTAATAAAAAGGGACGGCTGGCTCACCTTGGTGCCTCCCACACTGATGATGCGGTAAGCATGCCGATTGGCATCGTAAAAGAAAGAGACCGTGACTGCATGCTTGCTGGCTGGAATCCAGTTGCGCTTAGTAGCTGGATCGATCTGGAACACGTGCGCTCGGGTACTGAAAATGGGTTGCTCCCTGAGAGAGAAACAGAAAATGACCCTGAATAAGAGAAGGCACTTTAGAAAGTGAATAACAAAATATTAACATAGGAATGAAATTATATTTATGAATAAAACACTTCTGTTTAGGATGTTAAAGGATATGCCTTATTAAATTTTATTAGATTTACAGAATATTAATGTAACGGATGACTAAAATGCATCTTAATTAATGACCTACTGAGAAAACTTTATGCTCAAAATTTGTTGTGTATTTTTTGCAAGACAGCATTAATGTGTTTTATATCCAAATATTTATTTTCTACATTAATAATACAGTTATTAGCCAATAAAAGTAGCAGTTTCAGTGTGCCGCTCAATCATTTATCTTGGTTGCCTGGAAACCGACAATGTTGGAGTTAATACAGTGTATTGTGTGATAAGGCACAGAAGCTACCGAATCCTTCATCCCACGTCTGATATTATATTCTCATGCGAAATCTTTCAAAGGAATAGAAGATTCCTGTGTAACATCTTCTTGTGTAAAACAACAGATATGTCTGATACTGGAATCATAAAGCTTTTTCTCAACCTTGTAGTCCAGTTGAAAGTTAACAGCTTGTGAGACATCCAGAAAGAGCTATGTGATACTGATAAAGAGCTGCATCATTAATGATTAAGGAATGTGTGTAAGTGTTAGCACCCCTGAGTGGAGTCCAATAAAATTTTATGGCATTGAAGAGTTTTAGCCCAGAGTCTTACCTAGGGTTGCAAAATTCTTGGAATTTTTTAAGGCTGGAAACTTTTTATGGGAATCAATGGGGAATATGTGAAAATGAACAGAAATCGATAGATATAACATTTTAAATGGCAAAATTGCAAGTTGGCCTATAACTCAAAACCTAAATGTGCTGGTAAAAAACAACCAGAATTAAAGCAATTTCAGTTGAATTTTTTCCTTGCTTATTATCACACGCACACAGCACGACAATTAAGGCCACACCTCCGCTTGCATCCCTCCAGAGCGTAAATTTTTGTAATTTTAATGTAATTTTTTAAATGCGTATTAGTTTGCTTGCTTGTCAGCTCCTAGCATCTGTGTAGATCAGAAAGTTTTCCCACAATGCAAAGTGGGAAACCCAGTTGGATGATAGGAGGCTATAAGCACACAAAACATTTATATTTGTTATATAAGTGTTATATTTGTATACAGTTTATATTAATTTCTGAATAATTCAAATAAATTCCCATTTTACACATTAAGTTGGAATATTTCCGAGATTCCTACAAAATTATGTTTTTTGGAAAGTTTCAAGAAATTTATCGGAAATGTTTAGCAGGATTACAGGAGCTAATAGACATTCGTTTCAGGTATATTTGTAATGTTAAAGGATCCACAGCTTAGCGTGAATGTGAAGTACACAAACACGTAAACAACAGTCACAGTGACAAATGCACAGCATGTCATGACTAACAGGCTCCTAATTCGAGGCCAGGACATTTCTGCCCTTTCTGCCCTGTGCATGTCACCGTATTGTGGATGTCTCCTGGTTACAGGGTAAATATTTGAAGGTCCGGGAGCAGTATCTTTGTTTTGGCCAGCACCTCTAGGAAAGAGTAAAGCCTCATAAAAAATCTATGTCAACAGGAGCAGGATTAAACACAGCCGGAAGAATAAATGTAAGGTCACTGTATTCTGCACTTTAGACGAAAAAGAGAAGAAAACCCTGCTGAGTCACAGAGATGGAAGTGTAACCCTGCTGATGGAACAGCAAAATAAGAAACAGAAAATAGAAAGTAGATAAATCTGACATTACTATTAAAAATGTTCTGAGGTCACAAGATATTAATCTACTGCACTGCTTAGAAACAGACACGGATAAAAGACAGTCTATTTTAATCATAAAAATAATTTTTATTACTATATTTATTTAAATAAATTTTTTTATAATAATCGAATACTTATTTGCCTGCGACCAAAAAATAAAAGAATTAATGGAATAAAGGTCTCATTGCACAATTCATTAACTAACCATCGTCCACAATAAAGTGCTCATCAAATCTGGTTCAAACCAACTCAGACATACTTAACTGAAGGACCAGACTGCGACTCATTAATGTATTTGGACACAGAGCAAGGAAAAATGCATTATTTTTTAAAATGATATTACAAAAGGTCTACAGTGGAATGAATACACACTAATGTTAAGTGCCTAATGAATCATCATGGATAAACAACCAGAAAAAACACAGCCAGTTAGGGAAAAAAAATCATTATTAATGTTCTTATTGTATTGTGCGTTCCTTGGAGAGCTTAAAATGGAGTTTGCTACAGAACAAAACTTCAGTGAAAATTGCAGCTCTTTTTTTAGAGGTTCTGACAAAATGTATTTAATCTATATAAAACAACACATCTGTTATATAGATTCATGTCTGGCACACGGTCGGTGGTGCATGAGTGAAACAATACGTTATGGATACATATTAATTTGTTATCTGGCAACAAATAGTTAGCTGTAAAAAAAGACTGTATAATCAATAGATATGGTTATAAATCAGATAAAGGGTAATTTTATGGCATTTCTTTTACATTTTTGGCACTTGGCAAAAGGCCCCTGTCCAGAGAGACTTACATTTAGCTCATTTATACATCTGAGCAAGCGGATGTGTTTATTGGATGTGATAAACGAGGATATGAAGTTAGTGGGTGTGAGTGAAGAGGATGTGGAGAATAGGGTTAGGTGGAGACAGATGATTCACTGTGGCGACTCCTAAAAGGGAACAGCCGAAAGGAGAAGAAATGTCTGAGCAAGTGGGGGTTGTTTAGGAGCCCAGCTTGGTGGTGCTAGGAATTGAACCCACAATCTTACATTTACATTTCTAGCATTTTGGCAGATGCCTTTATTAAGAATAACTTACATTTATTTCATTTATACAACTGTAAGGCTGAAAACAGTTGTGTTTTGTTAATTGGACATTGTGAATGTCTCACATTTGGTTTTTAGTCACATGGTCAAGGAAGGTATAAAAGAGGATTGTAACTACTGCTCGCTCTCTTTTTCTGCTCTTTTCTAGTGCTAGCTCTTTTTTTGTTCCCTTTCTCTTCATCTCTCTCTTTCTTTCTATTTCTTCCTCTCTCTCCTTCTCAGGTAACATTTTACATACATACAAGGGTACAATTAACTGTCTATGTTATTTAGCTATTCTAACTGCGCTTATTTTCGTCGTTGGTATAAGTGGCAGTGGGTGGTAATAGACAAGAAATGTAAAGTTTTATACCATTGTGCTGATTACTTCTCTTTAGTCCTTTGGCAATTCTACAACTTGAATCACCGTAAGCAATCCACCCTTACACAACTGAGCAATAGGGGGTTAAGGACCTTGCTCAGGGGTCCAACAGTGGCAACTTGGTGGTGCTTGGAATCGAACCCCGATCTTCCAATTAGCAGTCCGACACCTGCTACCACTTTCCTCACCACTCCGGATTAAAGTTGACTTAATTGGTATAGCTGTAATGAATATCTGCTGGCTTACTGCACCAATTAGAGTGCAATGTCCTGACCATCACAAATGCTACAGAAACCGGATCAGAGCGGAAGAAATCATAAAAAACTTTATATTGCAAGAAAATATAAATCTTTTTTAAGTATGACAAATTCAATGTATTTTTATTATGTTGTGCTAGTTTTGATGAATCAGATATAATATTGTAATAATGTCAGTCAGGCTTGTGCCGCCGATTGGTCTTATTAACTAAACTGTGCACTAAACATGCCAGATGAGGATTACAGCAGCAATCGAATTCTCCCATCTCACCTCTGCATAATTTTCACTGGCGTCTTGTATTACACAGTGCTGGCAATGGACACACACAGACACACACACACACACACACACGATCAAATTTCTGAGATGATAGCACCATCCGGACGTGATCACCTTTCCGACCACGTCTATAAGACGCCGCTGGACCCCGGAGCCAGTCTCAAAGGGCGGAGGAGTGCGATACTCACACATTGCTTTGGATTCTTTATCCGTTTGTTACACATCGATCACGCTGTTATCTATCACATTATCTCACATCTATCTACGTTTTACTTAGCTGAAAAGGGCATTGGGTAGAGGAAAAGTACAGTCTTGTTTATTGGGTTCCTAAGCGCTAGTCACAATGACTGCCAACATGACAGTACAAAAAGTTCTTAATTTTTTATAATAATAATAGGCTACATGAAAAAACCTGACAAAACAGTTAAAAAGTAGACAACAACCAAATGAAGCATTTTCATCAGGATAAAATTAAATCTAAGACATTTCCAGCTTCCTGGTTCCAAAAGTTTTGGCACTTTAAGCCGTATTTTGGCATTTTAAGCCTTTTTTTGGTTGTTTTTTTAACAGGTCCAACAATTTAACCTAATTCTAGTATTTTTTTTAGATAATGAAGAAAAAAATTCAGAATGCACACACAAGGGTGCACACACAAATAAAAATATGAAAAAATTAGGACACCTCATTCAAGATTTAGTTCTTTATTAAGAAATGTTAACATATCGGTGGCTAATCTTTTTTTATTTTTCTCTGGAAAAGAAAGAAAAGAAAATGTCTTAAATGTGTTTCTCAAGCACCCTCTGATACAAGGCTGATTCATGGTGGATTCTATAATGGTTAACTGGCCAGGTCCTGCTGCAGCAAAGCATCCCCAAACCAGGACATTTCTTCCACCATGTTTCACATTTGGTATAAGGTTCTTCTCCTGGAATGCTGTATTTGGTTTACGCCAAACATGTCCAAATAATTTAATTTTAGACTCATCAGTCCAAGGAAGATTATTTCAGAAGTCCTGGTCTATGTCCACATTCTCTTTGGCAAACTTCAGTCTGGCCTTTGTGTTTTTAATAGAGACCAAAGGTTATCTCCTTGTGCACCTCCCATGAAAGTTAATGTCATGCACTTTCACATCAACACTAGCAAGAGCCTGCTTGTTGGTCCCGTGATGACACTTTAGGGTTGTTGGTGACGACTTCTAGTATTTTGCAGTCCACTCCTTGGGTGAACTTGCTTGGACAGGCAGACTTGGGCATGTTGTTTTAAATGTCCTTCACTTCGAGACTATTTACGAACAGTGAAATAGCTGATTTGAAAATCTTTTGAGATCTTTTTAAATTACCTTTACATTCATGTGCACTTTCACCTACAAGCAGCTAGTCAATGATATATGCTTTCTACAGCAAAAACAGCAAAAGTCAGTGGCGGGCTTACCTGACTGATACACCTCTCAATACCACCACTATCCCGGCACAATTATAGAAACCATCAATGCTTTACAAAAACGTGATATAACACCGCATAGCATTACAGAGAGAGAAACATTTCACGTATTGAGGATAAAAAACATTTTTTAATAAAGCAAGAAACTCCGGTAAGACAACTCCAAACCTCTACACTACAACTGTACCACATGCATCATCTGGAGCAGTTCAGAATCAATATTTATCTAAATATCACAAACATCACAAAACATAAAAATTAAATAAAACATATAATACATTTGAAGGCTGTAAGCAGCGTTACTGGCTGGCGGAACTGGTCTGAAAGTGGTGAACAAACTCTTTCCTGGGCTTGCCTTAAAAACATCAGAGGACGGAAAAATGCTAATGTCACTGTGTGCCAGCTAGCAGGCCTGAGACAGTCTTTAATAGTATTGACCAATTAGCAATCTGCCACTACTATCATTGTTTAAGTTACACGGGCAGCACTACTGATTATGAAGCAGCTCTTTCGGCAGATTAGATTAACATAGAAACTGAAATCTGATTGGACAAAAAAAATCTAACATCCACATACACATACTGGAAGCAGTATAGAAAGAGAAACACTACGAAGTGAAGAGAATAAAATGTTGGGAATAAATTAATACAATTTAATGGAACAAATATTAAACTTAAGGTTGTAATTGTAGGTCAGCTTCTGATAGTGTTTAGGCCGGCAGTGAAGGACTTGCTGACCCTGATTGCACACCACTGGTAAAAGTGCACTGACACGTTAGCCATGCACGTGTGTGTTGATATACTTCTTGAGAAACAAATTTTTCCTTCTGACTACCTACAAAATGCACTGATTTATTGCCAGATATACACATTGCCTAATGAAGCAATTAAAGCCAAATGTTACTGAGCAAACAGCCTCCTGATAAAAATGCTTACAGCTGCTCAGCGCTGCTGGAAGACAGTAAGACAACCTCAACTGAAGCACAATCTTTTCAAGCAATTTAACATTTGTATACGAGTATAGCTATAGCATACATGCTTCATTATAAATGCCACTGCTGCTCCTCTGTACTATTTCTAGAACTTGTCTTCCATTTAATTGCTATACTCCTGTGCTGGCTAGAACACCTCATCAATCATATTAACCACCTACAGTACGCTAAAAGGGCAATTCAGAAAAAGTGAAATGAAATGACTTTTCACACATTGCTTTGTCAGAATGAACCTGGTTGTTTCAGAGGCTCAGGGTTTAAAAGCAGAAGGTCATATGAAGGACAGGCAGCGCCGTTCGATTAGAAACGAGGCCAAGCAAGCCATTCTCTCACCTTGACAGTGTCAAAAAAAACCCTGATCTAATTAACCCGATGCTCTTTCGTTATTATCCAGACTAACATTAAGCTTGCGTGAACTCCCCAAGGTTGAGCGTGTTAAACATTTCAGCGGATCATGAAGCAGACAGTTTACAAACCTTTATAATGACCAAAACGGGGGTGTCTTGTTGGCTCTTCATACTGAATCCTGTGAGTATTTTAAAGGTTCTGTGAAAAAGTTTCTCCCAATCACACTGCGCCTTTTCCAGATAAACTTAATTAAGCACTATAGCGTTGTTATAAAGAGATTTAAGAAAGGAAACCTAGCCAAATGTGAGGATGAAATGGCATGCAAATACCTGTGAATATTTTATTAACACATTACAGGACTAAAAGTTAAGTACTGGAAAAAAGGGATAAATAAAATTGTCACCTGAATCTTGCTGGAAATATAAGCAGGTAGATGATGGCTGGGGAATTCATGTAGTGAGTGGCAATAGCTTATTAGGCATATGTTACTGCTTATCTTTCACTAGGGATGTGGAACCTCTATTAAATGGCGTTTTAAACTGATTTACATTTACATTAATATTTAATTAAAACCCTTTAATGCATTTCAAGCAACTTTCTTCAGTTGTTGCTGACACAAATGGTCACGGTATCAGAAGCAAATATTGCGTTAAAAAACAGGCATCTGCGGCTTTGTATTTGTTTTTTTGTTAAACTTTGTATTGTGATCCATGATCGTGTGTATCGTACCACGAGGCCCTTGCCAATACACAGCCCTACCTTTCTCTGTGGGACGGATACATCCTTACTGGAGAGATGAGGACCTTTTTCTGCAATGGGAAAAAATAGACTATGTTATAGCACATATATAACACACAATTCTATAACATTTCAGAATATGCTAAATAATTTGTTTATGATGTTTGTTTAAATAAGTGTTGCTCATATTATTAATACTGCACATTTGATGCTATGTAAGTTTACTCAAACCATCTCACTCACTGACAGCTACCATTTAACACATTTTTATATTTATTGACTTATTTTTCGTTGTCATAACCCCTTTCTCTCTGAACAACCTGATTACACTTGAGTGTCAAGTGCACTTCATCATAATGCAGATAGTCGAGCCTGCCTTTAATATCATGTTAGGCTGGAACACAGCATGAAAAGTAACTAGTTACATATAATTTCATTACATAATTTGCTACAGTTACTGAGTGAAAATGTGTAATTGAATTAGTTATGTGTGAAAACGCTAAAGATTACAAATCTGAATATTTCCTTTAACTATTATATTAATTGGACTATTATATTCCTATTAATTTGTTGTTGTTTTGCCTGTTTTTGATTTAAAGGATGCCCTCTGCTAAAGCCGCTTATTAAAGCGCTGCTATTCTGATGCTTTTGATTGGTTCTCTGGCACACCACATCTGCAATTTGCCAGTGTGTCCTGTCATAGCTATGCAAACAGTATTAAACATTTCAATGTTCTGAAATCCGGTTTTGTGGTGGCTGTGCATTAAAATGAGATTATTATAATCTTAATTTAAGTGGCGGAAGAGAGGAAACAGAGTTGAGTGCTACTGTAAGATCAACCCTGTCTGCTATGAATGTTTGAAAATGATTTCGTTAAAAATCTTTACCTTTTCAAAGAAATTGAGAAATCACACTATGATTGCATTTTAAATAGGGTAATTTGTAATTTGTTACCTATTATATTTCCAAAATAACAAAACTACAGCTGAGAAAGGTCCAACACGGTCCAACACGGGTAACCTTAAGCTCTCAAATAGTCTCAGATGTCCTTCGTACCTGGACACTGTGAAGATATGCACCTGAGACCGGCTGCAGTAATTATAACCACTGGGATGCTCTCATTTCAAGACACTGAACATCCTTTCAATCTTTTAACACACTTTGTGCGTCATTAGTTTTTACAGTACGCTGTTGTAGGAGAGCAACGATCCTATACGAGTCTGAGTCTGGTTCTTCTGGGGCGTTTCTTGCCTGTCTTCTCACTGAGATTTGTCCTCAGCCTGTCTGCTCTTGCCATCTGAAGCTGCACTGGAATGTCTATAAAATTGCCTCTGAACCATTTCAATTACATTTTTTTAATCCAGATTAACAGATAAGAGCCTTGGCAGATTGGTGGTGTTGGGAATTGAACCCATATTCTTACTATCAGTGGTCCAACAACTTAACCACTAACTATTTTCTCTTATTTTGGCAAGCGTGATTTTTTTCATAATCATTTCACTTAAAAGTTAAAATTGCTCTTACAAAAGCAAGTCAACAAGTGTCAACGAAAAGTGCTGAATGAAACCGATTTCTACTCAAACGAAACACACACATGCCCAAGCTATCCTGATGCATTGAGCATCCTTACTGCATAGGGTCTCACACACACACACACACACACACACACACTTACACACACTTGCAACCTGACAAACACAAAACTGACTCAGGCAAAGTGATCATTTTGCGAGGGAAATACTGTACGGCAACAGAAGTTGTAACACATCTGCCTAGAAACAGCTGTTCTCGGAGGCACTGACAGACACAGACACACGCTGTGAATACACACTTCCCTCACCCCATTTCTTTGTCAATGCAGAAAGACAGCAATTCTCATTGCGCCCCTGTCAGTGAGGAAACTGCAGAAGCCGCAGACACTTTTGGAGCCTTCGAGTCGCGTCCGTTTGCGTCCCAATTAACAGCCGGAACAACCGAGTGCGGAACAGAAAGCCTGCACGTGTCACCTCCAAACGCGAGCGTGGAGTTTCTTTCCTGTTGTCTTTTCTTCTTTTCTTTTCTTTCTTTGGCTGCACTTCGGTAACCTTGCGGACAGCAGCAAAAACTCCCGCCGCTCTCTGCTTCGCGTGCACGCGCCTCGCCGTGTCAAACTCCGCGCTCTCGACGCCGCACCACTTGGCAACTCGTTAAAAAAAACCGCTCGGTCGATCCGACAGCCGTTTTCGTTGCCTCCGTTACCGACAAGCCGAGTCACAGTTACTGGTGTCACGCGCTGCCTGGGCTTTTAAAAAGGCGCTCGCTTGCGCCACCTGCTGCACGGACAGCCGCGAGGGCGCGAGACGGGAGCAGGAGGTTTTGGATTGCTTTATTTGGCTGTGTCCCAGATCTTACTCTAGTCGCAACCTGCTCAATATACACTCTTCCTGCACAACGTTTAGGAACCATGCAATTGTGCACATGCACATTTATGCATTTGCGCAAATCTTGTAGGTAGATAAACATCATAGAGATCAGATATGGGTCATAAATTTTATTTTTGTATTGCTACAGGTTACTGTCTCTGGAGTTTACACTGAAAGGTGGGAAAAAACGAGCAAGGTTTGAAGGTGTAGGTGTTCAGTGTCAGTTAAATGAAACAATACTTAATCCAGTGATAAATAATTCAGGTATAAATAAATACAATTAATAAAAGCAATTTTTGGTTTGCATAAATGTATGATTCTTGATGTAGAGATTATGCATGATTTTGCTGCATTCTGCACCTGAAAGCTACATTCCTCAGAGTAGATGGATGTGTTGGAGCAGGAAAATGATGGTACTTCAAGAACCTAAATCACAATTTGCTATCTGCAGGGATCGGAGATTAGAGTAGACAGCAAAGTTTATAACATCCTTGAGTTATAAAGGTAAAACGCGCAGGGCAGCAGGAGTTCCAGGACAAAGATTAAAAAAAAACTCTTTATACTATAAGACATAGGTGTTTTTTTGTTATGTTTTTTACACCTTTTTTTTATTAAGTAATGAAAGACATCATTACCTGATGGCACTAAAAAGTGTATATCCCATCCTACCTGCAAATCACCATCTAAAGCCACACCTTCTAAAACACATGAACGCACACAGACTAGACGAAGAGACAACATTACTACATCATGTGTCAGTTACTGGTGAGAAAAGTTTATAGTAGTTAGTAACAGTAAAATAGTACTGTAGTTAAACTAGTTACACAAACTACATAAGCTATGTGCTATTATCAAAACATACCAAAATCCAATCACACCAACCTGTCCAAAAGAAATACTGCAACCCTGACAATCATTTTTCAGACCCTTTTACTCGACATTAACAGTCTATGGTTCTTGAAGGTGTTAAATCACCAACGGTGGTAGCTAGTTTGCTTGCTTATGTTTCCAAATCAAATGAATTGCTAAAACTAGGACATGCTAGTTTTAACTAGGACATAAGGCTACAACGTTAGGCTGTTTTAGTTTTTTACTAAAATATTAAATAACTCAAACATTATATACTCAATCAGCCTTTGTGAGTGAAATAAAGCAACCATTATTTAGTAACATTACAAGACTTTTTTCCATTATAGAAAACCATTTCTGGCCATTGAAACAATTTATTTCAACTTTAATTCTTTTTACTCTCAGGTTGTGCAGAGCACATCTATTTCAGAATTGAAGCATTCTTAATAATTAATTTTATCGAATTAATCCCAATTGTACATTTGCTCTGCTTTAACAGATTATTATCTAACACCTGGGGTAATTATGTGAATCAGACACGGTCATGGGCTAAATCTATAATAGCTAAGTGAATAAATAAACAGTATCTATCCACCTGAACAATCTCTGTACTTTGGGTTTTTGTCAATTACGATGTCACACACACAGCTAAGAGGAAAAAAAAAACTTTTATTGATATGGGCAGTATCTGCTTACAAAGTACATGGAAGTAAATAAAGTCATACAAATCATACAGTCAGGGAGGAGGAAATTCCTTTTTTTTAATATAGGAGTATGAAGTCTTTTTTGGATACTCAATTCCATGTTTAATTTTGAATGGATAGTCTACATTTAGCTTTGATACTGCCAATGAGAATATAAGTAACATGAAATTGTAATACACACACAAGCGGTGAAGGTCAGAAATGAACAACTCCAACATTGTTTTGTTTTTTTTAATAGTTTAAAGCAAAGACTAAAAAAATAGCATTGCCAAGCTGTTGGGACACTGGGCAAGAAATAACCACAAGGCATGAACATTCCAAAGTTAATGAAAATGACAAGGTATCACGTGTGTCATCAAAACAGTATACGAGTACAGCTGTTTAAAAGAACGGGTGAGGGGGTGGAAAACAAGTCTTAGATCATGAAGTGGAGAATGTGGTACCATTCTCATTCATATGTAGACCATAGAAAGGATATATGCAATTAAGTGTTAAAAAATATAGTAAGGGGTGGGGGGACTTCAACAATCAACCGGGGTGGGGTAAAACTTAAGCACAAAACAAGAGACATTTAATATGGAGGCACATACACAACCTCCTTAGCAGAATACTACCATCTATGCGCACACTGGCAACCAAGTAAGCAAGAGACGAGTACAGCAGCCTCTTTCAGTCTGCTTGTGGGAAACGGACACAAACAGAGAGAACCTCACCTGTCTGCCCTTCACCACTTAACAAAACGGCCACTTTTGTGATTTTGGGCTGTGTTTTAACTCATGACTCAAACTCATGTGTAGGAGGAATATTTGAACTTAACTCAGTTTGATGTGATGCAGGAATTATGGATTTTACTAAATAGGTGTAGGAATTTGGGGGGGGGGAAGGGGGGAAATATCATTACTTTGCCTGCACAAGCATGACGATTTAAATGTTGGTTGGTATTGAAGCCAGAGAAATTAAAACTAATATGCAACTTGCCAAAACTGCTGCTAAAATGTCAGCACAGTGCTTTAGTCTTCTTGCAGATTGACATTGTCTCTCTGGGTTCCATCGTCTTTGGTCCTGCCAGCACACAGTATGCAAAATGCTAACTTTAAGGACTTGACCACTGGCTTTTTCTTCTAGACTTGTGATGTGAACGAACCATATAGAGATATCAACGAGTCAGTAACGACCCATATGATTGTTAATCCTGATTTAACAATTAAAAATGGGGAGGAAAAAACTGAAAACTTTAAATTTCTCTAGCCTTCAATTTTGCCATTAAAAATAAATCACAAAGCCATTTGTTAAGCCTCTCCTCCTTTTTCATTGTCAAGACACCCAGAGCAAGTGACATCTCTCACAGTTGTTCCACTTCTGAAAAATTATTTCACAACTTGCAGAAAACTTCTCTCAAAGTTGAATCTTTCTTTAGATACTCCTAGCACCATTTGCAAAGATTGGACCACCACCAAAAAAAGAAACAGAATCACAACCCTGGACGCCATAGATGTTCCCTATCCTTTCAAAAATGTTTGGTGGTAATATCAAAAGTCAGATTCAAACTTTGAAGGAAAAATTCTCCCCAAAATCATTTGCTTGAAAGCTTTTTTTTTTCTTTTTAAAATCTTTATTTTATGATTTTTTTTTTTTAAAGACGTCACCTCATCTTTTAGCTTGTGGAGACGACAGAGCAAGCGTTGGCATTTTTTGCAGGTAGTTTTAAGAGAACTTCGTCTTCTCTCCGTCTCAGGTGGCAGAGCGAGGTCTGCGGCTGCCGGCTGCAGCCTGGTGAGAGAGAGGAGGCAGGTAAGGGACTGCCCTGCTCCCCAGGAGGCGCCTCGACTATGCGGAGTTGCAGATCGAAGATCTCGGTTTGGTTTCCCTCCTACATTGTCTCCTCCTATGCTGCATCTGCTCCTCTCTCCTCATTCCCAATCTTAGCTCGTGGTGGGATGGTTTCCTCCCTCCACTTACTTCCGTTCCCTATATTCTTATCCTGCTTTTCTCCCTCTTTTTTCACACATGATTGGTTTGATTCTCTCCTGTTGTTCTCACACCATGGTGCTTCAGTTGTAACAGTGGAAAACGGGCATCCATGTTTGTTCTTTTTTATATTTACCCAGATTTAAAATGCTGATGAACTAAGCTCAGCGTAGGCCTAGCTCCTGTTCCAACAACCTGAGGATGCAAGAAAAAGTTCCATCAATATTATAGGTCCACTTTTGAGGGCACACAACCCGAAAGCAGTTCAGCAAATGTTGTCATACTATATACTTTTGTACTGCGCATGACTACACAGGATAAGTAAGCAAGTAATGCAACATTACTGACAGCTTATTTAGGTCTAGTGTGTCCCATGTGTTGTGCTACTTTAGTCATACAGGTTCTGTGATCATGTTTGTGTTCTCACACTCTAGTACTGAGAGAGTCCAGTCACTCCTCCATGCTGGTATGCCCGTTCACCCTGATACGTGGAATCCTGGGACAGAGCCACATCCATCTGTGACTTGAACTCATCACCCAGGTAACTGTCCTGTTTGGCAAAGCAAGAGGACATGATTAATGGCTGACTGAATGGTTGGATAAGCAAGGAAATCACATCTAATCAAATGCAATAACAAGTCAGCAGATCTCAACCTGACAAAACACCTCAGGGATATCCTGAACTGATGTTTTCCACCTTGCCCTCAAACACCATTACTATAACACCAACTAAGTGAATATGCTTTAAAAGAATCTGTTTAATCAGTTTCAGGGATTAATCAAATTTAAGGCTCCTTCCACCAAATTGATTCAATGTTTCTGGCTCAACATCTTGCAATAAATTGCTGTTAATGTATGCATTCACAAGAAACATACAATTTTGTTTCTGAAGCAGATTTTACAAAACACCAAGTGACTTTAGTGATATAAAGAATACCATGGAAACAGTATATGGTACAAGAGATGATTGTGGGTGGGTACCTGGGAAAGTTCAGGCTGGGACAGGCCTGGCTGGCTCATCTGTGAGGGCTGGCTCATGGTAATGTAGCCCTGGGTCAAGGGGCCCTGGGAGAAGGGCTGAGACACCAGATCCTGACTGGCCTGGCTGTTCGCCATGTTTGTTTGACCAGTTCCGTGGTTACCCACGCCACGGTTCCTCTGACGCCCTCCGCGCCCACCTGTTTTACCCTTCGGAGCACCACGGCCTAGGCGTTTGTGAAAATGATTAATTCAGGAATTATATAAAAATATGTAAAGGCAAAACAAACACCCTCAACATTATTTGCTTTGGCTCTCTGCTATCTGAAATATTCTATATCATTCTATTTCAAGTGCAAGCCATCATACCAGTAGCTGGGCCATTCATCTGGCCCATGTAACCTGGTGGGGGCATCGGGGGCATGACCAGGTTGAAGGGAATGGGAATGTTCATGGAGGCCATTGGGTTCGGCCCTGCGCCAATCATCCCAATCTGGTCATGAGTTTGGAAATACATGTTCGATGGACGACCTGAAATATCAGAAAATAGCACAATGTTTTATATACATAGCACAATGTTTTAGTTGAGTGCTTTATATTACATCTAGCAGACATTTCAACAGTTTTGTTTGATCAGATGCAATTTTAATACTGGAGCAGTTAAGCTTAGCCCACTTTACACAAAACCAGGTCAGAGATGCGCATTATTAACTAAACAAATTGATCCAGGTGTGTTTTACAAGCTCAGAAAAATGCTCAGATACAAAAGGGTAACAGTACAGAGATCTGTTTTTTAAGCAAGTTAGTTTATGAACAGTGTTAATTTTGCAGCTTTTTCACCCAGGCAACCACTGAGCAGCCTTATGTTTAATAACAATATACAAGAACAAAATAGACCAAAAGAAACGTTTTTCATTTCTCACCAGTGTTGCTGCGGTCATACACAGACCCGGGAATCATGGCCTCCCTAGCATCGTACATGGCAGTGCTCATAAAACGAGCTCCCTGAGACACAACAAAAGAGCATAACTTAATTCATGTGGAAAAAATTAGTCAAAAAAGGTTTTTCCGATATCTGTGTGAATGCACTAAATAACAGGTATAGTCCATTTGGCCTATTGATAAAAAAAAAAATATTTGTTTATCACCTTATTGGAAATAAAATGTTTCTACAGAAATGTCAGCTATAGACATATATAAGTTATCATACAGCAGCGCATGTGATATACTCACAGGGTTAATGGTGTTGACGAGCTTGCGGGGTTTGCTGAACTGCATGAGACTCTCCCTCAGATTGTTGAGAGGCCCCTCAACCAATACCTTTTGCTCCTTGTAGTAGTTTAGCAGGTGGTTCCAAAGTGGCTGCTTAGACAGAGCTTTAGGATTCCCCACAATGATCACACCATACCTGATGCCAAAAAAAATTCATTACATCAGGTGATGACCTAGAGCCTCAATGATCAGTGGACGACTAGGTGTGTTAAAGAAAAACTAAAACAATGCATTTAAACACAACTATGTGTAGTACTGTGAAAAAACACTGGGATATTACCTGGCTCTGGTGAGGGCTACATTGAGCCTGCGTGGATCATTAAGAAAGCCGATACCTTGGTGCTCATTGGCCCTGACACAGGACAGAATAATAAAGTCCTTCTCACGGCCCTGGAAGGCATCCACGCTGGCTATCTCTACCTCCTTCAGGGGGAGAAATGGATATAATAAACCGTAAATAACTACAGTTACTCAGCATGGACATAAACCATGTCTGTGTGTATGGCTATATTTGTACCTGGTAGAGCTTAGTATGAAGAGAACCACTGAACTGCATGTACTGCACCAGGTAAGAACGCTGACCCTCGTATGGAGTGATTATGCCAATCTGATCAGGTTTAGCTCCAGCTTTCAAAAGGCGAGTGGTGATCTTCTCCACATTAGCAGCCTCAGTCCTGCACACAAAACATTGTCTCATTCACAGCTCTCAGAAGACACCCGAATCTAGTCTGGTGTATAAAGCATCTTTAACAACCTGACACAGATGTTTTTGCTTCATATCTCATAAGCGAGTGAGTGCGTGTGTCTGTCTATCTGTCTTCTATTTTCAAAGGCATTACTGATAATAAGTAGTGTACCTGTTTAGGTAGGAGGTGCCTGAGCTGGCAATCTCCTCTTGGCCCTGTGTCACATAGAAGAACATGGGCTTATCTGGCTGGGGCCACTGGAAATCAAAGCCTTTCTTGATGCGGTCAGCTTTGGTGAAGAAAGGAAAATAAATGTTGATTTAAAGTTCTATTTAAAATGTTATTATTCAAATAATGATTATGATCTAAAAGTCGTTATTCAAATTATCGAAATACATGTTCACAAATGTACATACCGGCAGTGACTCCATTCTGCAGCGATCCTTCATAAAAGATATTGGAGGGAAATGCACTGAGTGCAGGGTGCATGCGATACTGCACTTGTAGGCGAATGGGTCTAATGCCCAGCACAACTAGTCTCTCAAAGAGAGACTGGGACAGACCTGCTTTAGCAGCCTTTTTACACATGACCACTGGACCTAGCTGGCAGTGATCACCCACAAGGATCAGCTAAAAAAGAAAGTTGCCAGTTTCCAATGAGAATAAAGTGAAAACTACTTTAGAAGCATCAAACGTATAAAAATAAGATACTCAAATTTGTGTTCTACCTGCTTGGCTCCCAGCACTACAGGCACCATACACTCTGGTTCAGTAGCCTGAGTACTCTCATCTATTAGGATAGAGCGGAACTGCATTTTAGCCAGACGAGGATCTCCCGCACCCACGCAAGTACAACAGATCACATCTGCATTCTGTGATTAAGAGAGAGAGAAAAATTAGTTTCGCAGAGATATAAAAAAAATAAAAAAGGTTGCTCTTGTTTCCACTGACACTTTTTTCTTCCCTTCTGACATCAAATTTTTTTTCCCTGCAAAATATGCATAGCTCTTTTGTGAACAGGATCTAATTTGAATTTTACCTTCCCTTCAAATGGACATTTATGCCATGAGAATGAAACAAACCATGAGCAGCTCCCTTTCTGCGGTGCGCTTTAGGGCCCGGTAACGCTTCTCATCCGAGGAAGACAGCTCTCCTGTTTCGTCTTTCAACTGTTGAAGCTTTTGCAGCTCTGGCATGCTGTACAAGCACAAACACATCAGTACTATTTTAGGTTCTCAGAAAAAAAATGCACATTTAAAATACTTTAATACTCTGGTAAAGCTTCCTTAAGCTAAAGAGAAATCACTGATAAAAAGGTCCTAAAGGAAGCGGCAGGGTTACAGCAGAGGTTAACGACAGCAGCCATGAATTAACACCACATATAAAACAAAAAAAAGTTTCTTTAACCTGTCCATGTTGCGGATCTGGTTGTGCAGAGCCAGGAATGAAACAGGCGAGTCGATGGCCTCTCGGCTTTTGGCGCAGAGACGCACCACCTTAAGTCCCGTTTGGTGAATTTTCTCCGTTAGTTGGTCCACCGCAATGTTGCTGGGAGCACATACTAGTACTGGCCTGGGACCAGAAGAAAAAGACCATATGTTAAACCAGACTTTACAAACTACTTAAATTTAATAAAAGCATTTATACACTTTACTCTTAACTGAATAGAAGCTATAAATATGCCCACATCGATCTCCCTTTGTGTTGAGTGCGTCATTGAGGTTCAGCTTTAGAGTGGTTCGTCTTAGATGACCAGAGATTTACAGAAAAAGTCCTCCCCTTTACTAGAAATAAAGTGCTTCACGACGTAATTAAAGACTTATCAATTATAAAAACAATTGAAATGGTGATAAATTGTGTTTTGTGTATTTACTCTAATTGTTTTGATACTTGTTTTATTCTTTTTTATTGTAAAGCACTTTGGATCAACTACTGTGGCGTTAAACTTGTGCTTTATAAATAGCCTTTGCCTCTTGCTATGCCAAATTCCACTTATCATTCCCTAACATACCAATATTAATGCCAAAGTATAATGGAAAAGAAAAAAAAACGAAGAAAAGTGAATGCTTGTGGGAAACACGGATTGATGTTCTGTATTAAAAAGAGAGGTCTCTTTGGCAACTATTAGGCATGGAAAACTATAATAAACTTTGTAATTTTACCAACTATCAAGGCTTGTAAACTATTGAAGGAAATAAATTATTTTGGCAAACCTAGGACAAGTTCTTGAGCACATTTCTTTCTGTGTATAGCAAGCAACAGTTGGGTATTTTTGGTCTCAGAGAATGCAATCTCATTCCTTAAATAATTATACTTAATGGCAGAATGAACAAAAATAGGACTAGGCAACAGCTAGTCTGTACATTTATAATAATACTTGACTTTGTTACTATATTTACTTTCACCACATGATCAGTGGCACGAAGTTTAAATATGGAAAGATCAAAAAACAAGTAGATAACAGAATTGCGGTCACGTAAATCTATGAATAGAGTAGCTTAACAATTGTAGTCATGTCTTACCCGTTGCCCTGTCTAGCCAGGTGGTAAACAATAGTTGCTGAGGTAACAGTTTTGCCAGTACCAGGAGGCCCCTGGATCAGACTGAGGGGACGCTGGAGCACTGTTTTCACAGCATACACCTGAATAAGCACAAACAGTGCTACTTAAATAACTGGAACCCAACACAAACTGGTTAGAACTGTGTGTATGGCTATTATTTTTCCATGTTAATAAAAAAGCTGGGTAATTAATTCCTAAACATACAATTAAAAGAAAAAAAAACAAAGGAAAGTACCTAATTATAGTGTCCTATCTGATACAGAGAAATTAGAAAGGTGTCTCCAGTGGGGCTCACCTGTGAGTGGTTGAGGTCAGGCAGACCCTGGGCAGTGAAGCGCTTGGGTAACTGGCATTTAATGATCACATCCTCCACCTCATGTCCAAGCAACTTGTGGTAAATGTAACCAGACACTGAGGTCTCGTCTACAGCAAACGTTTTTAGGGCACTCTGCATGCTTTAAAAAAATATGTAACCAATTGTAAGTTCCCACAACACAACAAAAACACGTTTAGCAGTTATTCTTAAAATTGAAACAAGGCAGTTAATATTTTTGAACGAGTGAATGTAAAAAAAACAGAAAGATTATATTCATTGTTTCTATGCTATACAATAATGCACTAGTTAATTGTTACCAGTAGAGATGTACTTTATTGCCCCAGACAACAAGAATATAATGTATTTTGACTTACTTTAGTTTGGCATTATGTTATAGTGCGTTTGGCATCCGATTTAAATTAAAACATCACTGTTAATGCATTTGGCAGACGCCCTTATTCAGAGTAACTTACATTTATCTCTTTAATACAACCAAGCAATTGAGGGGTTGAGGGCCTTGCTCAGGGGGGCCCCAGCAGTGGTGGCTTTGTGGTGCTGGGAATCAAACCCTGGTCTTTCTAGTATCAGTCCAACACATTAAAATCACTAAGCCACCACTTCACTTTTGTGAATAATGCGAACGTGGGTGCTGGCGCCATAACCCACTACACCAAAGCACCAGCCAGGAATAAAGTATTTTTAAATATAATTATTTTATAAAAAAGTTAGTTTTAAATACCAATTAAAGAAGTTTTACTTATTTATTAAAAGGTCATATTATTAATCAAAAATATTTAATTAATTGAGGGAGGAGGCATTGGAAAAGAAACCAACCAAAAATAAACTAATAAATGAGTAAATTAATAAAACACCCCTACATCAGATTAGCTGACTTATCTGAAAAATAATTGATAAATTAATCGATAGTAAAAATAATTATCAAATGCAGCCCTATTAAGGAGCTACTAACCGGTCAAAGGAAGTGGACTTCCAAACAAAGTCCACCTGGAAGTTATGGGGCACATCAACAGGAGCCCCAGCGCTGCTCCTTAACTCTATAGCAATCTCATCTCCATAGTCTGGGAGAAACTCATTAAGAAGCATTACTTACAAACCATCTGAAAGCAATTCTGTACAACATTCAGGCTATATTAAACACAATTATGTGTTGCTAATTATTTATTTACACAGCTGGCATTTCAAAAGGCACTAGAAGGACTTTTATAGGTGTATAAATATCCCACAAGCCTAATAAACCCTATACGATTACAATTAATGTGCCGACATTGTTATGCAAAGTAAGCAGGAAGGATACTGTCAGGGACCTTGATGACGTGTCCAATCCCCTTCCACGGAGGAGCCAAGTCTCCTTTATAGCGCAGACAGATCTCGTCCCCTTGCATAAGACGCATGTCTGCAACAGAATATACAATGGTGAGTTTTAAACCGCTCCATTAAAATTTGGTTTATTATATTACCTACCAGATAGTGATGCATTAACATTTATAAAAACACCCCACACATACAGCCACAGACAGACACACACAGAGGTGCATGCGTCCGTGCATAAATCGATGAGGGATGCATGGGATACAAAGTTGGGGATGGGATGGATATGAACCACTGCTAAACACAGAAGATGATGAAAGTAAATATTACCACCTGAATCCGTCTTGGGAAGGGTGAAATAAGCAATCCTCTTTTTATTCAGTCCCAAGTCCCACCTGACAGTTATATTGTCTTGGGTCTGGAAATATAAATATAGAAGAAAAAGAATGAGAACGCTTTTAAACATTGTATAAATGTTTTCCTTTCAAAAAAATGTGATGACAAAATGTTTCTTTCATAAACAGGTTTTACTAACATTACGATTAAAAATGTTAAATGCTGTTTTAAATTCAGTTAATAAGAATCAAAATACAGAGTAAAAAATATTCATCAGACCACCTGGGACTCTTTTAGCTTCTTGTCATAATCTGCCTCCAGTTTAACCAACGGGCCAAAGATGTTCTGATACTGGTAAGCATCTTCATAGCGCAGCAGCACATGCTGAGGTTCTTCATCCACACCTGGCTTCTCCAAATCCTCAAGGGTTGCAGTTGGATTCTCCTAAAAACCAGAAATAAAATATAAGAATGCAATATCCAGGACACTTATTTAAGCATTAATGACAATTGGGTCAAATGTCAAGCAATGATACTGGAAAAACTGACATTGCAATATTTTGTGAGGATCTTTTTACCTGATATGATTATTTGATGAGTTCTGACATGTTAAACATCTTCTCTAAATGTTTACTTTGTGTAGACATTGCAATGTCAAGCGAATGTAATCATACTTTTTCCTGTCTGTTCTGTTACCTTCCAGAGCTCCTCCAGTTTGTTGATCTGCTGGGCGGTGATCTGGCGTGCCCTGAGTTGCTCCTGCTCTGATGGAATCTTCACCAACCAGGACAGAAAGCAACGGTCTTGGATCAAAGGCTGCCACTGGGAGCTGTCCCAGTTAATGTCCTTCAGACTACTTTGACTGGCACATGGCTGCCTAAACACACAAATACACACCCATGTCAACACAATGCTGTGTTTAAAGGTTTAAACTTTTCAGCCAGAAGTAGGGCTGCATAATACTGGAAAAACCGACATTGTCATCTTTTCATATATGTCACAGAAAAACAAAATATTGCAAACAGTTCTATTTGGAAAGGATTTTTTTTTTTTTACAATAAATAAATTGCAAGGATGCATCTGTGTAATATATAATACACAAATTATAAGCATAGATAAATACAACAGATTAACTATACTTTAAAATTTTCTGGTGATTTAGATACAAAAACTGAATAATCAAATGTAAAATCACACCGCTCAGTCTTCACAATATAAAAGAACTACCAGTAATATTTGCTACAAAAGTTGTTTCTTGTGTCTGAATGCTTTAAACATGTTTCAAAAGTTTACACAGTAACAGACCTTAAAACTATTTATTGGTAATAAACGTCCAATTAAAATCCCCAGTCGACATTGCATATTCTGCAAATGTGACTATTCCAGATGCACATATTTTGATGTTAATGCCTAAAACGATATACTGTGCAGAACTAGCCAGAAGGGTAAAAAGTCCCCTGTAACTCAAGCCGCATGCCTGAGTCGTGTGTGCACTCATTGTGAACAGATAGAGTATGTGTCATAATTACATTTAAATAGTACTTAAAGCAATGCAACAATGTCGTTTTAACTGCTTTGATGCTGTGCTGTCCTTTACTACAGTTTAAAGAAAAGTTTTTCTAAGTGACAAAAGTATAATAAAAAACTACATTTACATTTGCAGCATTTAGCAGATGCCAAAGTGACTAACAGAGCGATCTGGGGTTAAGGGCCTTGCTCAGGGGCCCCGTAATGGTGGCTCTGTGGTTCTGGGAATCGAACCCTAGTCTTTCTGGTATCAGCACAACACCTTAACCACTAAGCCACCACTTCCCCATGCATGAATGACATTGGTCAACTAGTCTAAAGAACTGAGACACAAAAAGTTCACGCTAACACAGGGATGTCCAAACTCGGTCATTGGAAGGCCCGTGTCCTCCAGAATTAAACACACCTGAACCAACTAATTAAGATCTTTCTAGGTATACATGAAACTTTCAGGTAAGTGTGTTGAGGCAAGCTAAAGCTGAACTCTGCAGGACACCGACCCTCCAGGACTGAGTTTGGACACCCCTGCTCTAATGAGCTATGTCAACTTTCTCTCTTGGCCAACTCTAAGAAAATAAGAGATGCAAATTTTTTTTTCACCTGCACAGCAGCACTACAACAGAATCAGCCTTGGCTGGGATGAAACCCAGGAGAAACACATTGCGGCAGCCGCAGTTGTAACACTCCAACACAGTCTCCCCCAAAGGGCCATCTTTATGCAGGGTCACCTCCTTACATTTGGCACGCACCAAATGGTTGACAATATGGCTGTGAAAGAATAACAGATGTGTCAGTAAAAATACACAGCTACAGTACTTGACCCCAAAAAACAAAAAAAACACTGATGCATATCCCAATACATCAAGAACTATGCATCATTGTTTAACAAGTTTTAGTTATAAACCATTACAATTTGTTCGAAGCTTTTAAAATACATTAACTGTAGCTTTACAGATGGGTTTTTTTCACCGTTTAAGGTTAACCACTGATATTGTTCACTTCCAAATTTCACTTTTGTCCTTGCAGGTGGCACTTTTGCATTTATTTAAGGTCTAGTTACACCTACGGCCAACATGGTTTAGAAAAAAAGTGCATACAAAAGCAGGAAAGTTCATCAATTCCACAATGTCCCAGATTTGTAATTCTTTTGGTCCATTTTTAATATCTACCCATTTTCAGGCTTATAGCATGATATTGTATGAACATGTGGTTGCAGTTACTTAAGTAAATAGTTGTTTAGGCTATAACCCTGTTTCAAAACACTGGCTTAGAAAGAGTTACCTTTTAATGCATAACGACCCGAATAGCTTTCTTATAGGCAAGTAACCATCAATTACTACCAATATAACAAAAATCCAAGCCTGACCTATAATATGATCACGACAGGTCATCATCCTTTCTGACTATGCATGTAAAAAAAGTTTATTTTATTTTGCCTACCTGCCAGAGGTGTTGCCACGTCCATTGCAGAACCATTTCTTGCTGGTGTTGCAATACACAACACAGGCAGGATCATGGATTCCACAGTAACTTTTTTTTTGGGGGGGGGGGAAAGAGAAAGACAGTAATTATTAGTTTTACAACATAACCAAAACTGCATATCCAAATTTCACAGCCAACAAATGTTTTTGTAGATTTGCCAAATCACATTTCCCCTAACATTTTAATATTCATCATAAGTGTGTGTAGTTATTCATTTATGAACCGGTGTAATAAACATACACGAGTGGGAAAAGTGGGAGGTGGTGGCTCATGGTTAAGGTGTTGGACTGAGGATTGTGGGTTCGATTCCCAGCTCCACCAAGATACCACTGTTGGGCACCTAATTGCTCAGTTGTATAAATAAATAAATGCAAATCGCTCTGGATCAGGGTGTCTGACAAATGCTGTAAATGTAAACCAGGCTAGCGGACATGTCAGTATAGTAAAACAAACTTCTTTTAACTTGTTTGGATCAAATTTACATCAATGACTGAAGGACATGTTATGTTTTAATTGATACCTGTTAGCGTTAGCATTATCCAGACCGAAGATGCTTACCTTGACTAAATTGTATTTTCCGTTTGATAAAATGCTTTCCATTTATGCAATGTAAAATTAAGGAATATTACAGAACTTTTGCACAGATCACAACAAAATCCCTTGGTTTTATTTTATAGCTTGAAAACACAGTTGACATCAAAATTATTTTTTTTTAAGTTTTGAAATTAAAGTAATCTATTTTATTTTTTTCTAATTGACCAATTAAAGCCACGTTAAAAAAAAGAGTCGACACGGGGAGTCGATTCTTGTACTAGAGTCATATTTGACACTATAGCTAATAGCAAATTAAGAATCGACTCTTTTGGAATCGACTCCTTATCACTATAACAAAAAACGTGCGTTCTTATGCAACAATATCAGCTCTGTGTCAGCGGACAGGAAACTTCTAAATTGGTTGTCAATGGAAATGCGACCCAAATCTAATCAGTTTGTAAAGTATTTTGTTAAGTGCAATGCGTCGTCATACGTTAAGATAAAAAGTTCCATAAAGCAGGTTGTATTAGTTAAAAAAAAAAAAAAAAAAGAAACGAGTGGTGTAATGACATGGCTGACGTTACCTGCACGCGTGCACCGGAAGATCCTTGGTGTAATAAGTGTCCTCTTCATCCTCCTCGAAATTTAGCTCTGCCAGAAGTTGACTGGTTTTCACCACAGCATCATCACCGTTTTGTAAAACTCCCTCAGGCCCATTCACCTGCAAAACACACACCGACACTCAAATCATTAAAACGCAAAAAAAGGACAACCTCGTTAAAAGAAAGATAAAGGAGAAACAGTAACATTTTGTTAGCAGGATGTCGGATGTGTAGCCTAGCCTAGCTCACCAGCTGTGGTCACGCTACATTTCGGAAAGCTAGCTGCGTTGGTAAGCTAACTAGCTAGCTAGCCAACTGACAGATAAACTATTATTGTGTAATCTGTAAATAAAATAGTTACAATGCGGCTTTGGCGGCGGTGTCAACCAGCTGCTGAAGCTATAGTTTATTTGCTAGTTAAAGCTTGGCAATCTAGCTTTACAGCTAAGCTAACTGTGAAGCTAGCTAGCACATTTTCGTATACGCAGAAAGCAACAAGCCCGCTAATTCCGTATGGCGGCTTCGTCTGCCGAATTGTTTTACAGACTAAACGCACTCGGTTCGAGCGACATAAAAGCACAGCGAACCTGGTTGTCGAGTTGACTCTGAGTTTGGCCTTGGGTTTGGGTCTGGCTCGGTAGGGTGAAGTCGGTAAACTCGAACTCCGAACCCTGCGTGTCGGCTCCAAGCAGCTCGGCTTCCTCCGTGTCCAGGAAGGTGAGAGTCTGCGAACTCGGCCCGTACGCCTCTATGCTCATTTTTATCCCACGACCAGCAAGATCCGCTTTCACAATTACAAAAATCCCCAAACAAAAACACCAACAAACTCAATTACAATAAATGTGTTTTTTTAAAAACAAACACTCCCGATTTACTTCAGTTTAAACTCAAGCGTTATCACAAATGAACGCGTACGGCTTCAACTCCCACTCGAAATGGTGACGTAAACACAAGCAACGCAGGAGCGGCGCGTAAAGCACAGGAACTAGTGACGTCAGAGCAGAAGTACACACATTTTAGATACTTTGCAATTGTCACTCTATTTACCCTTAATTCTGTTATTTTTGGGGAAATCAGATTCAAACTTATTTGTATTTTATTTGTAATCATATTGTCTGAAAATTTTTAAAGGCACACACTATATGACCAATGAAAGGATATGAGTTTGGGCCTCCAACCGCACCCGTTCTGCACGAAACATACTATAACTTTACTGCTGGTATTGTTACCACTAATAAAACTAATCTCTGGGGGCCCCAAAGTGCATGGACCCTTCATCCTAACCCCACCCCAATCCATCACCCCTGCCTGTCCATCACAATCATTTGGAGGATAACTAATTTGGAAGCACACAGATAGAAAGAATGTCTTAGCATGATGTGGCTTTTTGCTAATATTAACAGGTTAAAAAAGGACAAAAGTATACTTATTGTACAGTTATTTATTGGATTGTTGCAGATCACCAGGGAAGTGGTTTTCTAGACACTAAGCTGTAAATCAACAAGGGATGTTAGGCAGAACACAGGTTTCAACTTTTACAAAAATCAATGTAGCAAACATTATTAAGCATGTCCTGGGTTAAACATCAAAACAAATCAAGAACATCCCTTCACCAGTTAGTCAAAAATATCCTTCAAAACATATCTTTAAAAATAAGTAAAAAATAAATTAAAATGGGGCACCCTTAGACATGCATTATATCAAATATCTTTCTTTTAAATACTTTGTATGAATAATGATATGTATATAACTAGATATCAGGCACCATTCACATTTCAGTCATAGGTTCCCAAACACAGACTTTTTATAGATAGTGTAACTGGACAGAGATTAGCGATATCATACATTTACAAATGTGATTTTATAATATAATAAAAATAATATTTAATATGATATTAAAAATAAAACTTTAAAAATAGCAGGATGTTAGCATGTCCTATTGTATATAAAAAGCAAGTGTTTTCAGGTGTGGTCTTTGCTGTGTTAATGTATGACAAGCTGGATGCAAATTCATTTCTTTCATAGAAAGTGTAGATATACTATCCAAAGTGTCTGTTTACTTGTTGTAATATATAATGTATAATGTAAAATGTAACCAGGATTAAAGGATAAATGCACTTTTACACACTAAGGGATGTCCTGTTCTAGGTTGTGCTGCTCCAATTCCCTTATTTATTCATGATGGCCTTCAAGATGGTCCATTGTACATTTAATGCTTTAAAATTCCTCACATACCTCAAATGCCCCCCTCCTGACTGATATCTTAGAATATCATGCATGCTTTGTACCCTCTTTGCAGACCGTAGCTTTAAAAGTCAGATGAAACCATAAGGATGTAAAGCTACTCATTATTTGAGGTCAATCAAAATTATTTCATGAATATATGCTGTATAGCTGTATGATAATTACTTTTAAACATTTAATTGAATGTGATACAGTAAAACATCATATACACATTTATGCAACCAAGTTATTGTAGAAAAATTGTATTTTATTTTTTTAGAAAAAAGTTTTCTCAGTTTCTCAATTGATTTGTTTGACTTTGATTTCCTAGAGTCACAAAAATTGTTTGTGTATGTGTTAAAGAGCAAACCGATAGGGTTCTGCAATTATTCAGCTTGATTAAAAAATAGTTTTTTTTACATAGCACCACATCTTGGCATCTCGTGACTACACCACAAACAATGATGTGTATCCTTTCATTGAGTTAAGCAGCAATCTGGTGTTAGAGTCACAACACAAATCAGTCCAGTCCTGCCTAAGTAGTGTACGGGACATTACCAAACATACACTGCAGAGTGGGTTAAGGGGTCAATCTGGAATTGTTTAATGAGCGCACTGTTGTTTCTCTGTACTTTGCTCCAATAAGTTCAGCATCTCCGAGATCACAGCTTGGAGGGCCTGCGCCAGCTGTTCCGCGCTGTACGGCTCCCCCAGGGGGGGCACATGCACGAATGCAGATCGGCCTTTTCCCAGGTACAACGATGTGTAATAGGTGTAGTCACACAGGTATCTAACAAGAGCCAGAATACACACGAGAACATTAAAAGCACGACAGTGAGAATCTATATTTAACACGCGATAAGGGTTAATGTGAGGGCAAAGTTTCAGTTATTACCAAAAAAGGTTTTTTTTTCCAAAAACAGTACATCATCAGAGGAGAATATCTTTGAAATGCACTTAGGGTTTCAATTAAATGTTAACATTAACAACCTCCATTTTTATTGACTCGCCAATAAGAACAACTTCCTCAACAAATGCATCATCAGTTTAAAATGCAATTTAAACATGTATCGATACTTAAGGTTAAAATATCGATACACTATTGTAAAAAAATAATAACTGTGTTAGTTAGCTATATAACATTCTTTTAAACAGCCCTACTAGCTAATAGTTAGAAGTTGTCATTTACCAATCAATGTTGTTATGAATGTTATATGTGCATTATGAGAGATGCTTCTTTAATTACTTTGAATCTGATATACAGTTAAAATCCCTGCCAGCACTGTCTTTACCTTTAAAACCAATTAAAATGACAAGGAAACACTTATAATAATAATAATAATAATAAAAACTACTCTTATAGTTTTTATTTTAACCTCTTTCTTGTGCTTTGTATATGATTTGGACCGCATACCTGCCGGCGTCTTTTGAAACAGATACAGAGACGCCAAGGTCTAAGTTGTTGACCCTTTTGCAGACAACCTCCATATCAATGAAAGAGTTGATGCAGTCTGGTCCCCCTTCCATACAACACTTGGTCTTGGGATAGTAGCTGCAATTGTCAAGTCGCCAGTAGCCTTGGTTATGGCCGCATTTTTCGAGAGTTACAGTGGTAGCCATTCCAGACACTCCGACATGAACCACCAACTGTAATTAAGCACATACAACAAAAAAAAAACAAAAACAAGAGGTTATATATATTATTTCTTACAGGGATATTTTTCCTAAAGAATTTCCTATTTGATTTTCCTCCCAGAGAAAGCCTGGTTTCTTTTAGCTTGGCTGGAATAAAAAATATAAAAAAAGAACTGTTAATGCTCACAAAGGAGGAGAAGTTTATACACATTTCACAAGGCATTTTTTAATCTCAAGGACTGCTGTGGGACGCATTATCAAAAAGTTGAAAGAGACCCACACAGTGGAGACTAAGACTGGCAGAGACAGAAAGCAAAAGATTTCAAAAAAATTAGCGAGAGTGGTGTGAAATCCTAGAACAACTTCCAAGACACTAGTGAATGACTAGCCAAGTCTGGGATTGCTGTTTCAACAAGGACAGTCACTAGAGCCCTGCACAAGAACGGACTGAGAGGTTACTGACCAGAAGAAGAGAAAGAAGAGAAATCTCCAAGATAGACTGAGGTTTGCTAAGGACAACCTAGGGAAAAATTATGGATTTGTTGAGGCAGTTGTTCTTGAATCTTCAGAAAAAACCTCTCTCACTAGTTTTAAAATTTATAATTTTACATAAATAAACAATTATAAAAATAATTCTTTTATTCTAGCCAAACTTTTTTTCCAGGCAGTGGTGGCTTAAATGGTTAAGCCCCACCACCGCCAGCCCTAAGAAACCCTTCCTGCTCCAGGGGTGCTGTATCATAGCTGACCCTGTGCTCTGTCCCAACATACTAAGATGGGATATGTGAAGAAACAAATTTCACTTTGTTGTAAAAGTATATGTGACAAAATAAAGGCATTTTTAAAAGAAATCAGACTTTCTTTTGAAGAAAGATATACTGGGTAAAACTGTGGGCAAAATCCATTAGTCTGTTAAACATCACTTGGGAAATATTTAAAAGAAAATTAAATGTCTCTCTCTCTTATCTTATCTTATCTTATCTTATCTTATCTTATCTATCTATCTATCTTATTTATTTATGTATGTATGTATGTATGTATGTATGTATGTATCTATCTATCTATCTATTTATCTATTTATCTATCTATCTATCTATCTATCTATCTATCTATCTATCTATCTATCTATCTATCTATCTATCTATCTATCTATCTATCTATCTATCTATCTATCTATCTATCTATCTATCTATCTATTTATCTATGGTGTGCAGTCAGAGTCAGTAAGTTCTTCTCTGTTGCCCTAAACATTATCAGAAGTACTGACCTATTTTCAACCTAAATTCTATTATTTGTTCCATGAAATTGTATTTATCGTTTTTCCACTATGAGTATAAAATATAAATTTAATGAGAAACAATTACTTTTATGTGGCTTTGAGCTACATTTGATAATCCCAAACTCAAGATACTGTGTGTGTGTGTGTGTGTGTGTGTGTGGTTTCACATGTTTACAATAGGTTTGTGTGGGTTTCCTTTAACTTCTCTCATTTCCTCTCACCTTCCAAATCAAGCTGTAACTACGAGACTTTCTACTCTAATTTGCCCCTAGGTGAATGTGTTGGCACAGTGCCCTACATTTAGGATGTATTGCCCTCAAATGTCTGCATACAATTTGGAGCCACTATTACCCTAGCTGGTGTGAAGCAATAACTGAAAAGTGATAACGAATACTAAAGTGCTTAGTAACAGTACCTGTGGGTGATACTGCTCCCAAAGTGAAGGCAGGAGCTTTTGGACTGCTTGGTACTCAACAGGTACCTCAATGACATGTAGATCCACAGTGGGTCCCAGTCCTAACTTCGTTAGTTCCTGGAATTCCGAACAGCCACATGCACACACACACACACACACACACACACACACACACACACGTATTAAAGCTCCACTTTATATAAAGCAAAAGTCTATGTTTTGAAAAAGGGATGTCCAGTTTTTGCCAACCATACAAGGGTGGGCAGACAGATATCTCAGGTAGGCAGTTTTTGGGGGTGGGGCTGAGGAGATGGAATAGCTAAAAAAATTGTTATACTAATATTCTTGATTGGGTTTGGTTTAGAAGACATATTATATTTGATATAAGTCGATATAAGCACAAATATGTTTTTAAAATGTTAAACGTTATTTTTAACGATCAGTTTGGCTAATGACTGGACTAATAAGCACAAATTCAGGCCATATTATAATCATTTAAACAATAAATGTAAAGTCAAGTAAATATAAAAAAACTGTGGAAGATAGATAGACAGACAGACATACAGACAGATAGATAGATAGATAGATAGACAGGCAGACAGATAGATAGACAGGCGGACAGACAGACAGATAGACAGACAGATTTTCTGAAGCAACAGCATATTTCCACACATTAACAATTGCGTAACTGTGTAATTAATAACAGGTTGCTGTTTGGTTTTGCGTTGTGATTGGTCGAGGCATTTCTACACCACTTTACCAAATTTTGATTGTGTGGGCAAGAAAAACGTTTGAATGGGCTCAGTTCACCCCCGCCCATGCCTAGAACCGGCCTTAAAAGTAGAAGTCAAGTCAGAAGCCATACAGTACACGGGTGACAGTTGATGAGGCTTTAAGTACGTCACATTTCCTTGTGTAAAACAAAGTTAAATAATCAGCTGACTTGAATCAAGTGACTTGCAATGTTTCCTTATGACATTTATTGCAAACACACAGACACACTCTACAAGCAGACCGTCAGCACAGTCCACAGAGCTCAACCCTGGGTCCGTTCGGGTTACTTTTTAACATTTCAACAGTTCTAAAAGTGCAAACTTCATTACCTGCACTGCCACCCAGCTCGCATTGACAGCATGTTCCCCAAAAGGTTCAAAACCTGTAAATAAAATAATAACACTAAGAAGATCATGAACATGATTACAGCATCTTCACATGTTCATACACGTTGGAGACAGAGTCCAGCTATCACAACTTATTAAAATTAATGACTAACTTTTATTACAGGCTGTTTCAATGCCTGACCTTTAATGTCCCAGATACATTTAACTTTTATACTGACACTTTCTCTTTTGTTTATATAAATGTTACATGTATTGTAAGTATCATCATAAAACTATTCAACTAGGACAAAAGAAATCAGCAGAGTGTGTGTGGGATTAACATTCATTAATTTCTCTTACTTTTAACACAACCAGTGGAATCGGCAGCTGTCACACCATCAAGCTATAAAACTATCTGATCAAGGCTGCACTCGTACTTCGCCTGTTTACTCTCCAACAGTGTATCAGGACAACATTATCTTTTTACCTGTCACAATAACGGTCTTTCTTTCATCCATGACACTGACGCTGACGCTGACCTGATAACCGAGCGAATGATATAATTTTTTTAATCTAATTATTATAATGTTTCATGTGATCATTCAGACCCGAACTCACAGCTTGAATATTGGTACTAAGATAAATACAACTCCCATCAGCGCTTCCTGTAGGAGTGGAGCTCTTCTCTTCTTCTTTTCTATTAGAACAGATTAGAATAGGGCACATCAGCGCCTCCTGCTGGTCAGTTGACTCACATCACGCAAAGGAGACACACTTTGTGAGTATTTTTTTCTGAAAATATTATGTTACAAAGTTTCTAAAGCATTTTTGCTATCATTTTCGTGGGCAGGATTTTTTGGACGGGGTGAAAATTATGACGATGTTACCGATCATCCATAATAAAGATTATTAGCACCAGTTGTTTTCCCGCTCCTACAGTTTGCTAGCTAGTTATAGCTTCCTCGCGTAAATGCATATTTCCAGATTGCAGTGATTTACAGAACAGCTCAGTGTCCTTATTTATATGTTCTCAAAACGAATTAACGAAGAAGAGGTGGATTTTCCAGCGAGTGGGCGTGGTTTCCGCACCGCCGGTGGACACGCCCCCCAGGGCTTGAGCACAAGTTTATTAAAGATTTTGAAGACTAATTTTAAATTTTAAAACTCAGGGTACATGTTAAAAATACCTCTGAGCTAGGATTATATAGTCTATATTAAAAGCTTTACATTTATGCTATTATTATTAATATAAGTATTATTATTATTATTATCATAGAATATTATTTATAGTTTTTAAACACGCCCAACACTGCTTTAAATTCCTAAAACCCATGAAGAGGAAGCTGCATATTTATAGAACTGTAACTTGGCTTTCAAGCACAACATCCAAGTGCATTTTAAGGTTACGACACCGTTTGCTAATGCTAATTCTAGTTAGCATGCTACATTTACAGCATTTAGCAAACGCCCTTATCCAGAGTGACTTACATTTATCTAATTTACACAACCGAGCGATTAGGGGTTAAGGGCCTTGCTTAGGGGCCCAAAGATGGTAGCTTGGTGTAACTGGAAATCGAACCCACAATTTTTGAGTTGGTAGTCCAACACCTTAACCATGAGCCACCACTTCTAGCTCTAGTACCATTTAAAATTATGGTTGAAAAGTCGTCAAATATAATTACAATTTAATGTCAATAATCCTATTTAACTTGGATCTTATGTTAGCAAATCTTATGTCATGTTCTTATTAAAAAAACCCAAAAAACCCCCCCAAAACCCCCCAAAAAAACACAGACATGAAGCTGCATTCAGGCTTCACCAGTAAGGGCAATTCCAGCCAAGAGGGGCATTCGAAAAACCCTGGCGGATGTGTTTCTTTTTATATACACTTATAATATATTTTGTCTGATGATGAAAAAAATCAGATTTTTTTATTTCTATTTATATGTGTTTAAATATTCCTTATAAGAAAGAATTATCAAATATAAAATGTCATCATAAGTGCACTGTTAAAGCTAAATCCGGCTTTTTAAATACAAACATACAACAAACACTGTTTAAACACGCTGAGACTAATTAGAATTTACAAATACTTTCGTAAATGCTGTTTGCACAATAATCTTGCTGGGTTTTTTGCACATCTTCCTGTCTAACTGCACATCATTAATAATCTGGTCGGCGCTATTGACTGTACTGTACAGTGTGCTTTGCTCTGTATTGTTTGTGTTTGCACTGTCTGGTGTAATGTTTGTAATGTCTATGTGCACTGTCTGTTTCGCACTGTTTGCCCCAGTTTGCACTTTATGTTGCTAAGACTTAATTTATTCTTTAGTCTTTAGCTCCGTGTTGCTCTTCTTTTATGTGTCTCTTTGTTGTTTTGTGTAATTTTATGTTGTTTTTGTGTAGCGCCATGGGGTCCTGGAGAAACGTCGTTTCATTTCACTGTGTACTGCATCTGCTATATATGTAAAATGACAATAAAGCTTCTTGAACTTGAATTGGTACTTCTACTTTAGATTGCTTAAAAATAAATAATTAAACTTCACTTCACTTGTTTTTTTGCAAAAAGTACAAAATACTGTAAATGTATTTTCTTTTCAGTTGTAAAGCATTTGTTGGGGGAGTATACAATGTAGTTTTTACAGGTTACATACTGAGCTAATGCCTTTTTAGAGCCAAGTATTCAGTAGTTCAGTTCTTTTTTTTACTGTTTGACACAGTAAGTAGGATTTGGTATCGTTTGAATAATAGTGATTCTATTTCTGTTTATCAGTTTCTAATTAAAGTTTTCATTAAAACAAGGAAATCAATATTCTGGATATCAAACATATTTATTCTGTCGCAGCTGAATGCCATGAACAAAGATTATTAGCCAACAAAACACTTTTATGAGCATCTTTAACCTATGGCTTTACCAAAAATACCACAGCAATAGAAAACTGGACTAAATATTAGAAATTTAAAGCATTATTAAAGACAAGTACAGTACACGGTGATAAAATAAGAACTGTTTGTATTCACTTTAGACAAAACTGACTGTGGTTATGAGGAAATTTGGATCATTTTATCTGTTCAACGAATCAATTCAGAACAAAAACATGTATTTAATTTGCGGCATTATTTTTCAGTACTTGTACTCAAGTGAATTATTTTTCAAGGAGCAATACTTTTACTTCGAGATTCTCAGTCCTTTTTCCACCACTGAGACTGTTTTTATGGCGGTGATGAAATTCATTTATTTATCGTTGTAGAAAAACATGATCTATTTAAACACGCATGAATCATGCAACTCTATCGCTGCAATCTATTAAAACCAAATAGCTGAATGTGCTTTCTTAGGCTTTCATATGCTTTTATACAAAAACAATTTATATAAAAAACATCCCTAGGTTCTGTTTAAATAGCTATCTAAGCAACAATTTAAAAACTGTTCACTAAACTGATTTGAATGGCAGCCACTGATCATTAAAATCAGGCCCGCTGGCTCAGACCTGCATGACAACACCAAGAACAAGGATCCGGTTCAAACCTGTTTGTGTGAGTTGCTTTCTGAAAAACTTTGGGGCGTTGTAAGTCCTTGTGTTTTAGAGCAATTCCTTTGCGATTGTGGTATTCATAGATTATAATCACCTCTGTCTGTCTTGGCCTAGGGCTCCACACATGTGTATGAGTCATGAAATGGGGCCATGTAGCTAAACTGTAACAAGAGGCAAAGAAAAGAGCCTGAAGATTTAGTCTACAAGTGTGTTGGTTGTAACCAACTGCATCAAACCAGAGAAGCGGCAGCATCTACAATCAAAGACTCACTCCCCTTTTGGATCGTGTAATATGACCGGATTTAATTTATGTATAATAGAAAAAGCAGGTTAACTGAACTGAACAAACATCCCTCTGAATCTCATTAAGAATCTTTCAATACAAAGTGTCATCAAGGCAGCAGCTTCTTCTTTTTTCCCTTTTAACCCATCATTACCAGCTAATCCTTTCCTAGAGTAAAAAATATCAGTTTTCTGCTGCCTATGCCTCTTCAGGTGCCCCGCATCCTCATATCGGTCCTTTCTTCCCTCCTCCGCTTCATTTGCCTGCTTCTGCGTCAGACCCCATGTCAGTGTTGCCATAGCAACAAGCAACGCTGGCACCACTCTCTGATGTAAATGGTCCACGGACGTCACCGCTTCCTGCCGTCATATCGTGTTGTTCCCCCCCTTCTGTCTCTGCGTGCTGGGTTATTTATAGAATCCATAGAAGCAACCAAATAAATAGGTTTCTTCATTCAGGTCTTCCAGACACACACTAATGTTTTCTAACATATAACTACAAACCTCAGACAAATGCATTAATGAAATAAATTAGGATTCTGCATGCATGAACAAGTCATATATATTTTTTAATTAGTATTAATCATCTTAATAGAAAGCTGCAGAAATGCCATCACGAAGATTATTCATTTGATTTAGGAAAACTGGATATTGCATGCATTTTATTTAAACCATTTGTGGTTTACTACAATAAGACACTCTTTCTCAGGTCATTTCAGTTTTAACAGCTCATGTCTGTTATAATTAGTATGTGCAAATACTCAAACGATGTTATTTATGAATATGAAACAACCAGAATATGTCAAAAGCAGTACTGTTACTTTACAAACACAGCTTTATCTGGTAAATCAGAAAAGTTGAAATTAAACTGAAAAATTAACATTTTTGTCTCATTTGCTCTTTAGGAACTTTGGTAAACATAAATTGGTATCGTTTTTAAGAGGTAAAGTGGATGGAAAACTGCGTCTAAAGACGTTCAGAGGCTTAAAGAAACCATTTTCCTGCCAGACTCTGTGGCTGGCCTCGCGCTGTTCCCACCCTCGCGCGCTCTACGTTCCTTATGACATCAAACCACAATGCACCGCGCTGTTTGCAGTTATTCCGAGTTCTCCATAGCGACGGGACCTGGCGCCGCCTCTTATTTAAATAAAACCGGAAGAAAACGTCATTTTTGGCCAATCTGAGCGCTCTGAAATGACATAATGGAATTTTCTAGGATAGAAAACTTGCAAATGCTTATTTTTACGCCCATAGATAGTTTCTCAAGACCGGGGAGAGTCGGTTCAGAAAACAGAGAGATAAAAGTAGTTACGTAGGGAAGACGTAGACGATATTGTGAAGATTAAAGAGAGGAAAGTGAGTACGCATTGTGTTGTTAGAACACACGATTTGGCGACCAGGAAAACTAAAACAAACAACCGTATGGATCAGGAGCTCATCTCACCCGGTATGGGGGTGTAGAATGGAAACGATCGTCTGTGTCCAGAACCACAGCGTTAAGGAACCATGAAGAAAGAAATGAGTTTGAACCTGGACGACCAGAACAGCTCGAACCTGAAGCCGGATTTGCGGGACGCTGAAGGTATACTCAGCTCCCAGGACCTGGGACTGTTAAAACTCGCCTCGCCTGAGTTAGAGAGGCTGATCATCCAGTCCAACGGCATGGTCACCACCACACCGACCTCTCAATTCGTCTATCCGAAAGCAGTGAGCGACGAGCAGGAGTTTGCAGAGGGTTTCGTGAAAGCACTTGAAGATTTACACAAGCAGAACCAGTTAAACGGCAACGCCGCCAGCCTGAACCGTCTCGCAACAGGCGCCGCGCTCGCTTTACCATCCGACCTTCCGGTCTACACGAACTTGAGCACGTATGGAGGCAGCGCGCTTGGCACAGCCATAAACTACACCACGGACACGATCCCTTTCCCGCCGCCGCCTCCACAGTCATCGTCGTCTTCGTCGTCGTCGTCATCATCGTCACACGCGAGCACGCCGAACGTACAGGCTACGCAAGCCACGCACTCACGGGGCCGTTCGCCCAAGGAAGAACCGCAGACCGTCCCCGACGTTCAAAGCTTCGGTGAGAGTCCGCCTCTTTCACCAATCGACATGGACACCCAAGAGCGCATTAAGGCTGAGCGCAAAAAACTGCGCAACCGCATCGCTGCCTCCAAGTGCCGCAAGAGGAAGCTGGAAAGGATCTCGCGCCTGGAGGACAAAGTCAAGACACTCAAGACGCAAAACAGCGAACTCGCGTCCACCGCCAGCGTGTTGCGCGAGCAGGTCGCACAGCTCAAACAGCGGGTCATGAACCACGTGAACAACGGCTGCCAGCTGCTGCCCACCCAGGTGCAAGCGTACTGAGGATGCTTTTCACTTTGATCAGAACTGTGCCAAATAAGCGAACACTGATTTTTGGTGCTTATGTACATAAAAGACTTGTTTATATAAGTATATATATATATACATATATATATACACACACATGTTTACACAGATTTGTAGCAATGAACTGATATAAACTGTAAAATCGAAACCTTTCTGTGGACCTTTGCTTACCTGCAAAGTTCATTTCCTGTATCCATCTAATAATACATGGCATACGATCAACGTGGCTCAGGAGAGTTTAGTTGATTCAGACTTAAAGCAGGAAGTCTAGGACAATTGCATTTACACTACTATGTGTCACAGGTCTCAGACTCTGGGCCTAGTTACCTGAAACAGGAGAAGACTTAAAGCAGCAGCTGCAGTGTTTTGCATGATAACAAGACAAACTCAATGAGTGCAACCAAACCCAGATGTTCCTGCATGTACACTTCATGTGTAAAGCCTTAACTGTGTACAAACACTTACTAACCAACGACCTTATCTAATTTATATCACCTATTTACATATCGTCCTGTTTCTTGCTTTTGTGACTGTTGTCCTTAATTCACTTGTTTATTTGTCTCATGTCTGAGAACAGCCTCCAAAAATGACTGTCTAATAAAAAGTGATCTTGTATATTTCACGGGTTGTTGTTGAGTTACCGTTTCATTTTAACAAAAGGTCTCAGTCTTGCTGGTTTTACAGGTTATGTGTGCACAAGACTTGTTAGTCCTTTAATTGTGCTCTGTGCCCTGTTTTTTTAAAGGGTGAGGACAGCATAGATGTGATTATTTTAAAGACTACAATCTTTGTTACAGAAAAGGAAGCCTTCTGATGTCTGGACGTGGTACAACACAAAGGCCCTTCGTCAAAAAATACTGAAAAAAGCAATATGATTTGACAAAAGCCGCAAATAGCAAAAGAAAAAGTAAACGCAAAAAAAGGTGTTTAACATTCAAGGTTTAAAACTAAGCGTTAAGAACATGTCTGTTAAATACTTACGGCTTCTACTTTTTTCCCCTAGTTTGCTAGTGCTATTATTTTTTTCTGGTTTATTCATTTATGTCTAAAATTCCATTCTGGGTGTTTTGCTGGAACATGTTCACATTTCAAAGCACATTGATATTTGATTCTAATATTTGTGCCAATACTTGAACTTTCTTTGTGATAATAGTTCAGACGGAACTCTGGCCTATTTACTATTACTATTTACTATTCAGTGAACTTTAGATACCCTGCTTGTGTCTGTGTCTGTACGCGCCATGAGAGAGGAAGGAAAATACCTGATATATTTTTATACCCTGACTGGTTTAAACTTTTAAAGAGAAGTAAAGATTATATTGCAATTTATACAGACACATTTCTACTTTCTTGTGTGGGGGACAATAAGCAAAAGACTGTGTATGTTTAAAATTTTCTACATAATTTACCAGTTAAACCAAAGCAGAAATAGAAGACCGTTTGAGAGTGTGTGTCAGATGTGTGTCAAAACACTCCAGTATGATTACTGGGAATTTCCCAAAAGAGAAATTAGATTTCCACAGAAAAAGGAAAAAAACACTGACACTCCCACATGCGAAGAGATCAACAATACCACAATGTATACACAAGTCAAGCCAATGCAGCACCACCCAGCTAAACACACTAGGTGTGACACAGCTACACTGCCTTATCAGTAAGTTTGTTAGCAACAGTAGAGTACTCATTTGGATGCTTCTCAAACACCCTGAAGTCCTGGTATGTAATCAAATGTCTCAGCCCAAATGTTTGGAGTTGAGGGTGGAGCGTACAGCTGGGAATCAGGAAAGATTATACACATACTTTTGTAAAAGCTTAGATTTGTAGTTATGTTATAACATCTAGGACGATTGTAAAGTAAAAAGTCAGTGTCTTATTGGCAAGCAGAGAAAAAAATAGTGTGACTGGAATTTTTTTAAAGTGGTACACAATGGCATATTTGCCAAGGGATTTCAGAAAGTAAGACTTAATTCAAATCCTAAATATCCCTTGTGCTTAGGGACAACATTTAAAACAAGTTTTAGATAATTTTTAGGGTGTATCAGGGTTTTCTTGGGTACCCTGAATTCCTCCTTCTGAAAAACTGAGTATGAGATTGTGCCCTTAACCTTTTTTTTTTTTTTAATAAAAAATGAATGGATAAACATATTAAACCTTTTCTGTTAAATAATTAATAGTGGTATAATACACAACACAGAGACAGAGGAAACACGGCAGGTTCTTGAATAAATATTCTTTAGGGAATTAACTCACTAACTAACTGTAGGCTGTTGTTGGTTTTGTGAAGTGTTTCTGTTATGCAGTAATTGGTACCTACAAAAATAGTCCAATGAAGGGCCACTGGAAAACTAAAAAAAGGGTCATGGGTACCAATGACTCATGCATTTACATTTACAGCATTTGGTAGACACCATTTTTCAAAGCGACTTACATTTATCTTCTTTATACATCTGAGCAAGTAGGGGTTAAAGGCCTATTTCAGGGGCTCAGCAGTGGTAACTTGGTGGTGCTGGAAATCAAACCCTGATCTTCCAATTAGCAGTCCAACACCTTAACCACATTTCCCAATGCAAGTGTTTGAGAACAGACTATAGGGCTAGACTTTCCGGTCTGATTCCACAGAAGAGGTAGTGAAGCATAAATTGCTGAAAATTGAATGCTGGCTTTGAGAAAGGATTGAAAGCTTGTGGGGTCCATGGGTCGATGAATGAGTGTTGTTTTCATGGATATATACAATATTAGGCAGGTTGTTTTAATGTTATAGCTGATCTGTGTGGTCAAACGTGTATTTCTTTGAGTGTGTGTGTTGTCCTATATCTGAGGTAAATGTCCCCACCCTAAGCCTAAGGGATAGACCACAGATCCACCGTGACCCTAACATGGATAAAGAGCTTACAGCAAAGAAATAACTAGTTGCACCAGCAGCTTTGTCCAGTAGAGGGAGACACATGGCAGACTTTGGTCCACTTAACCCCGGGTGAAAACTTTCTATTGAATAGCCATCCTACATTCAGTCGTATCCACTTCTCTATGCTGTTTTTACCTGCGCTCTGATCATCAGGAGACCTGCCGTGTCCTCTACTGCACCATTATGAATTCCTGTGTGCTTGCCATCCAGACTGTTTATTAGCCTTTTAGATATGTCTGCTCTGCTGACCTCAACTAAGGCTATTGTAATTCAGGGAAGGACCAGGGTTAATTAAAAAAACCCACAAAGTCAGCAGGTGACTCAGGGCTGTCGGCAGGCCCGCAGAAACGGTATAAATTACTAAAGAGGCGCCAGGGTTTGTTTTCACTGGATTTTCCTTGCTCTTTCTTTCTCATGCTTCAGATCCAAAATCATCAACGTGACTGAAATAGATCTTGATTTCAGTGAGAATCAGCACATCTTTTAAAAAACCCACACACATTTTTGCAGGCTGTAAAGTCCCCCAAAAAAAAAAAAAAAAAAAAAAGTCCCCCCCCCCTATTAATAAACTTTGCTTTAGCCTGAGTCACCTAGGGCATGACCACTATACGAATTTTACTTTTGACCCAGACATCTGTTTATAAACAAGCATCTGACCGGTCAGCATACAATAGAGGGTAAAAAAAAAAACCCCAAAAGGGTTTCATGCTGATAAAAACAATACCTTTTCAAGAGACTGTTTTTAAAAGAATACTGCAGGTTTTAGCACTGAACAATCCAAGGCAAACAGAACAATGTGGTGTGTGTATGTGTGTGTGATCCATAATTGTTTGCCATAAAAGACTAAAATAGTGCTTCCTCACCATGTGGATGTAAATGAACAATGAATGAATAAACAAATGGGCCAAATATTTTTCTTATAATAAATAGATCCAGAAATTAGCCTAATAGACAATAAAATCATAAATAATATATAAATAAACATGGGAAAGTTCATTAAACCCTTAAATTTCATATTTAAACCTATGTTAACACACTTCATCGTGTGAACAATAGATAATTGTGTGAAAAAGAATTCATGCAAGGAAATCACAATAATAAAAATCATATATTTTATCTGTGAAATGACTCTAAAATAATGTAAAATAAAATCTAAAATAATGACTCTAAAAATAATGTAAAATGAAAAACATGACCTTAACATTATTATAACATTATCATTTTACATGCACTAAAATAAAATAAAATAAGATAATTAAAATATATTAAATAAATGAAATAAATCCTAAAATTCAAGTGAAATAAAACATAACTAGTTTTATATGTTAAGTTGAGCTCTTGAGAATGCATGACAATGAAAACATCATATTTAAGTGCTCTGTCTGTCAGGAGAACAATAGAGCGCTTAAAGCTGCATAACCAACAGGCGGAGGAATAGCAGTTCTCATAGACTCTGTCATTAGAGGAAGACTTTACCCTCAGCCATCTTATTATAGTCATTATTTCTGAAAAAAATCAGTTTCTGTGTGTGTGTGTGTTGTTAAAATGCTTGAGTAATGCCTGGTTAAATGTGAACATAATATCAGTGTTTTTAACCGAATACCCATTCACTGCATCTGTTGTGTGTGTGTGTGTGTGTGCTTACTATAGAAAAGTATATTATCAAATCAAAAAGGAAACTAAACACAGTAGTTTTAACACACAAATATTTCAGGTAAATTTTTAAGCAGCTTTTAAATAAATCTCAATTTATTTCACAATCCATTTATTTCCAGTAACCTTTATTTTACTGTAATGTTAATGCCCAATTAGACTAAAATCTGCCTTTTTATGTTCAGTTTATCCTATACTGGGTTATAGGGAGCCTGGAATCCATTACAGGAGACTCAGCGTACAAAGTCTGTCCAGTGTTTGTGGCACATGTACGGCTAATGCACTATGGCCCCCAGGCTAAAACCGATTTTTTTAATATTGCTTATTTAAAGCAGGTTGGTTCTGCTCTAAAATGAATTTAATTTTAGATATACGTCTCACTAAACAGTTTATGATGTATTAAATGTTTTACTTACCAAATACAGTAAAAAGAATTCAACAAATGCCCCTTAAGTTTACATTATAGATGAATGTCAAATCATTTTTTCTGTTTTTCTCTCACTACAGAGAATGCTGTCAAAATTCCTGTTTGGAAAAATGTCTTATACAGTATTCCGTGTCCACGACACAAAGAATAGAGTGAAAACCTCTAGGGTATTTTCTTTCATCCTAAACAATGTGAATGGATTTCTATAAGAGAAAATATTTTAGTGATTCATTTCCTAAAGTTGAGTCCATAATGGGAGAGGGTCAGAGACTGCATACCTTTATCATTATAATAAAAAAAATCATGGTAATTCATGGAATCCAGTTAATTTTAGAGTATTACAAACCGAAGAGATATCTGCAACACAAAAGTGCTTTCTTTATGTTCAAAGCTTACATGTTTGAATACTCTTGATGCAACAATCAGACGTAGCTGGAAGGTAGGGCTTCAGCCGAAATCGTACATAACATATCCACATGGCGGATGTAGTACATCAATTTTATTCATACTACCTGCAACCATACCATTTAAACAGTCTGGAAGTTCGTAGTTACTTAAATGTAGTATATAATTAGGTAGTGTGCAATTTTGGACGAAGCCTAAAAGAGTGAAATTGGTCATTTTCTCAGAGTAGAAGGGATCACATTCTCTCTCTCTCTCTCTCTCTCTCTCTGTCTCTCTCTCTCTCTCTCTCTCTCTCTCTCTCTCTCTCTCTCTCTCTGTCTCTCCCTCTCTCTCTTTCTCTCTCTCACTCTCTCTTGCTCTTTTCTCCTGTCAATCATGGTAACAATAGTAGGTGTCTATGAGCTAGAAGGTGGAAAAGGGTTGATAACACTTTCCACTGAGTGTGTTATGAGGCCCTGTGAACCATTTAAAAAAGTTGTGGTGTCTCAGAAGTAGAATGTGTTAGTTTCCGACCTCCCCAGGTGGTGGATGATGTGTGAAAAAGGCTGGCTGGCTACCGAGTGACCAAACTGATGAAAACTAATAATATCAAAAAACAAAAAAAAATGTACAACATTTTTGATCGACTTCACAATTCAAGAATAAGTGCTGACAAACTTCCCTTAAAAATAATAATCTGCATTCTATAAAAAAATTGAGATTTAGGTATGGCTAGAATCTTTTTAAGAAATATTTAAAAGAGTTTCTAAGTTACCATGAATACCATCATCATCCAGGCTAATCATGTTCATAATAAAAAAAACATTTTAGCACAGAAGAAAAAGAATTTCAGCACAGAAGCACAAATATGTTATGAAAATGATTATTAACAAAAGCTTTAGAGTGACAGAAATGTTTTTCATTTAATTACTCACCGCATTATTTTTACATTAATAGTGGCCTCTACTACAGCAGTTTATTTAACAGTGTGTACAGCACCATGAATACTTATAAGTCCAGATTGGGGTGCCAGGTTAAAACTTTGACGTTTTTTGCCATTGTTTAATAAGCCAGCAAAAAGAAACTGTTTAATTATTGTGCAATATCAACAACAAATACTGTAACATCTATGGAATTTGCGCAACACCACATCCAGTTAGATGAAAATTCATGCTGATGCCAGAAACCCGCAACTCAGAAGAAACGAACTAAGTAAGGTGTATTAATTCAAAATATTTTAGCCTAAGGTAGATTAGATAGATTTGGCATCATTGGACCAGCTTTGTTACACACTCTACACTTCCTTCTATGAAGCTTGTCCAAATCCAAGTCTCGTGTGTGTTTTTTATATTCATGTGTTTATATGTTGTCCTACAAAAAGTTTTTTTGCTTCCAAGAAAATGAGTTTCTCTGCCAAGAAAGATCAATATCAGCCAACTTGTATAATCCTGTCTGTTTTAATTCCTTATGAAATATGCCAACCATTCTGAGCTCCACTTATCTTTACTTACTGCTACAGCTCAGTTTAAGAAAAATGTCAAGAATTAAATTTTTATTGTGTGGGTTTAAGTGTAAAATTAACATCCTGTCAGATTGTCAGCATTTCCTGATGTTCTTGCACAGCAAAATGATTCCTGTTAATCTGTTAATTCCTGTAAATCAATATTAATGATAACGACTGAAGGTCATTGTGCAGGTCCAAACGCTTTAATAAACACTGCATGCAAAACAGAATGCTTATTAACAAGTGTGTGTGTTCCGTGCCCAGACCATGGAAACAGCTGGCGTATGTGTGAATGAATATAAAATCGCTGATCATTTTTGAGTGATCATAATAAACGGCAAACAAAGCAAAGGACAGAACACAATCAACAGAACAACATATCAATTAATCATGAGACAATTACAAAAAAAACCAACAATTTTACCAAAACATATCACCATATCATCTACGAGTTAATACTGAACGTTATATATTAGATGAATGGTTTAGTTCCTTCTTATCAAAAACAAATGGAACCATTTTTATCAAGAACCCTTAATTATTAATATATTGATAGAGAGTTTTTGAACAACCTTGTAGCAAGATGTATTTCTGCTATAATCTCAGCCTGCTTATCCGCCTCTGCTATCGTACCGCACAGATACACTGGCAGCTTTGTAGACAATTCTGTAAAAATTCTGTTAAAAAATAAACCAAATAAAACTGCAGTTTAAAAAAAAAGAATGTATGAGTACATCAGCGAATAAAGCTAAAATGGAAAAACTAGTTACTAATTTGTGGGAGCTGAAATTGTAGCCAAATTTTTGTTATATATAATTAGCATTAAATATCTCACTTTACGCATCTTAATAACAGGAGACTTAGAATGTGTGTAAACGAAGACAGATAACAGAACAGTTTCTGTGAATCCTTGTTGCTTAGTATACATATTTAACTATTGATAACATCTTATAAAGAAACATTCTCTAATCTTATCTCTAATCAGTATTGTGTGTTTGCTGTATTTGAATGTGGCATCCTTTTGAAATATATTAATGTAGATATCCAGCCAGAATGCAAAAGAACGTATGTCGTTTTATGTCTCATTATTCGCTGTCTGTCGACCATAGCAACAGCCTACTCAGAGTCCTTACACACCAAGCAGCTTGGTACACTGCCACTCTCATTCATTCAAACAACTGATGCTATCATCATTTCTGATGTCATCAGGAAGTGTGATATCCATGATTCCATAAGTCAAAAAAAGTCAAAAGTTCTAAAGGTAAAATTAGTTGTAAGCAATCATTAAGCGATAGAATTTGCTGTAAAACACTCACCCCTTGTGCATACACGCAATACACTGCAAAATAATGTACTGTATTCTATATATAGAAAACTTCATCTGCAACAGATAATCCATTTTCGTCTTACATTATGTTCAATTGATTTGAACTCTATGACAGAAGGATTGACTGCGTGGGCTTTGCTGCTGATAAAAAAAATAGAATATTCTTATTAAGGTCCTTGCTTAAACCTTACGCCGGGAACAGTGCAGCTCTCGTTTATCTCAAAAGTACACACTGCCCTCTGCCACCATCTGCCTCCATTTTGGAAATGGTAAAATACAGAGGCCAGAACATACAGGTCGTCATTTTCTCTGAACAGTCTGTTTCCATAGGAACATGGCTGTGCAAAAAATTTGAAAAAACATGATAATTACGAGCCAGCAGAGATAACCACAGAGGTAGGACTAATTTATAACACAGCGAAAATGTTAGAATCGACTAACTTTCTTTTGTTTTATGTGTAGTATAAAAAACATTTCGGTTAGCTTGCTGATCGTGTAAAAGTAATAAAGCCTATCCCGAGATTCGTGCTGTAGGGAAACTGTGCCTTGCAAAAAAGTCTCCATTATAAAAAGACCTTCAGGGGAAAGCTTTTAGATTTGGAAAGTGCTGTCGCCATCCCTCCCCCCAAAAGACTGAGACATAGACGGACATATTCAAAACACACCACACACACACACTTCTGTCATTTTTTGACAGGTGCTTACACCACCCCCAGCACCCCACCCCACAGGTGTGTGTGTATTTTAGTATGTGCTGATTACTGTTGTGTACTGGAATGTATGATGCCTACATCGCATTCTGAACCCGTGTGTCCTTGCCTGAGTGTATATAAAGTTCCTAACTCACTAAAAAAGATTTTTTTTCTTTCAGCTCTGAGCCTGAAAAGAGAGAGAGAGATAGCAAGAGAGTGAGTGTGCTACAACTACTTTATACTGTAGCATATCTTATGACTCATCCTCATGTTGTAGCCCAGTGGTTGCCCGGTGTGTTTTAGCTGAGCTTTGCAGATGTAGCTATAAATCTGTACTATCCTCAACTTCAGTTCCAAACAACTGTCAAGAAAGATTGCTCATTTTTAAATGATATTCATAGGCAGACATCCACAGAGAGTTGCCCCCCACCCCCCACCCCCCTTAAAAAAAGTTGAACTGTATTCGGCTCCGAGAATCTGAAACGAGATAAACAATTCTTTGTGTGAGTATGTTGTGGTCTGGGATTACCGCCTGGAATCAGATAAGCACTAGGGAAAATACAGTGAATCACAAAAAAAGATTTCCAGCTGTAGATGCATGTATGGCAAAAGGGCTTTGTAGAAGAATTATTTTCAAAATCCCCCCCTTGCACAAGTATTGTGTCTCCCTTCCTCCTTCCCTATCGCTCTGTCTACCGCTCATGTTAGATCCTGCCTGTATTGGCGGTGCTTTAAACCCCACCTCCTTTTTCTCTCTCTCTCTCTCTATCGCTCTGTCTCTCTCTCTGTTTTTTTTTCTCCCCTCCCCATCTCAGGCAGTGTGGAATCCTGGCTGCGTTTAATTGGCGAGTGGCAGGCGGGCTTGGGAGACAGAGCAGGAGTGTGGGAGATCTAAGGAAGCAATTGGAACTCACATGGAGAGGCAACTGCTCTCACTGGCTTTACGAGCTGCGACTTTGACTTTCTAAAAAAAAAAGAGAGAAAGAAACCAGGAAAGGGAGAAACTCAATAGAGAAGCAGAGAACCAGTGAACTAGTGTTTGGGAGGGGTGAACTGACTCAGAGAAATTTTTTTTTTACTCAGTGAACAGAGACGGGTTAAGAATATGGAAAGTAAGGACAGAAGAGATAGAGGAACTGACAAAAGGAGAAACAAAGTGCAAACAGAATGAGGGATAGGTACAGGAGAGGCTGCAATGGAGTAAAGGAATAAGGGGGAGGTGGGAAAGAAAGAGGCCCACTGCTGGAGAGAGGGCAACAGCACTTACTGCATACGGGAAATGACAGAAGTTGAGGAGAGCGAAGGAGAGAGGGAAAGAGAACTAGAGAAAATAGGGAAAGCAAGGGGAAGTTAGAAAAGGAAGGAAGGGGGAGGTTAGTCTTGCAAGGAAGAGAGAGAAAAGTGGTGGAGAAGAAGTTAAAAGAAACAGCATGTAAGAAACAGGAACAGAATGGGAAAAAGGAACAGAAACACTGTAGGGGAGTAAGAGAAAAAGACCTACGCAGATGAGAAAAACAGTCTTAGTGAATGGCCTGGGTGGGAAAGAGAGGTAACTGGTTGTTTTGTAAGTCATCAGCCCTGGCGGCTTTTAGTCTCCTACTGCTATGCACTCAAAGAAGGTAGTAAAAGGACTACGTGCTCTCCATCCAGGACAGGACAACTGCCACCGCTGCCAACACCAGGGACCACAGTTAGGACATCACAGGCTGCAACTTAGTGATGCACAATTCCCACCGCGGGAGACCATTGTGAGGTCGCATGTGTGGAGAGAGGACTTTTCTCTACCCTTTCCTTTAGATCTGGAAACACTTAAGGACAGGACAGGGAACCATAACCATCATGACCTGCAGAGACGGCAGGTTTACTTGGGGCCAAGCCACTACACTGTTTCTGAGAGGTGCAGCCCATCATGCTACTTGTGGAGGGAGTTGGGTGCACCAACATGGGACGCCAGGAGTCCTCCATCCACATGTGTACGGGAAAGATCAGCACAGGCACATCATGGGAAGGAGGTTGCTGATGAAATTCTGACAAGCAAACTTAAGAGACATAGTGACTGTGGCTCTAAGAGGGAACGGTACAATAATGAGCTGCCACACCCCCTCGATAGTGGCCCCATGCTGGCAAAGGTCAAGAGCCAAGAGTACTACAGGAAAGCTCCGAATGTTTTACAGGAGCATCGCTTAGACTGCGTAAGTGAGACCTATCACCAAAATACACATCTACCAGAGCTAGAATATAAGAATAAACATAAATTTGGATACAATGAGCAATGTGAAAAAAGACATGTCACTTTTAAGGGTTATGATGATGGGCACAGCATAGAGATCAATGGACCAGCCAGTCCTATCAAGAACCACTGCAATGGAGCTACGGCATTCTTTTCAACTGAGGTTCCCCAGAGAAACTACAATTACTTCAAAACCACAGGACCTAAGCTGCCAGTAAGTGGAGTTATTGTTGGAGAGACTAAACTGGCTCAAGCAGTCAGGTCAGAGGTTGCGAGGAGCCGGAGGAACCACAGAAAAAATCAGGGAACAGTGCGCGAGCAGATCAAACAAGTGGTGACAGAGTTAGAGGATGTGCTTAGTGGTCTCAAACAGGTTCAAATGGAAATGAAAGAGGTAAGAGAAGCAATTCGTCGTTAAGTAAAACTATTAGCTCAAGAGGTTTCTACTACAAGTACATAGATGGTTATTGATTTGCAACCCTATCAGTTGCCAGATTTTCCATTTAATACCATTTGCAAAAAGTAACCCTATCAGTTGCCAGATTTTCCATTTAATACCATTAGTAAAAGAATAGAAACAGTAAAATGTTAGTGGTTAATTTTTGGGATAGTGATCCAAAAAATGAGTCATTGTTTGGCATCCAGCAGGAACCCTAACACTTAATTATTCAGCTTTTTATTTGCACAGCATCATCTTTTAATATATATATATATATATATATATATATATATATATATATATATACGCCATATTGTTCTCCTTGTTAGCATCAAATCTACCTTTGTTCAGATATTTTACCAAGGCCGTTTTTATACTAAAATCTTGGCCATGATTAAAACGGAATCTAGTGCCAGCTGGTGTTCATGACATTTAAGTGTACTTTCTGTAAGACATCCGTAAAATAAATCCAGTGTGACAACTACAGAAAGATAAGCTGTTGAACAAAAGCTTAAGAAAAAACAAGCAGGAAATAAATTACACAGATGCAGATGAGATCAAGGCCTTTTTTTTTATCACGCGGTCATCCATGCTGGAAATCTTAAGGGTGTCTTAATGGCCGTTTCTTTCTGGTTGTATTGGAGATCTGGATGAGAGGATAAAAAGAAAGTCACAGCAGATGTGGAAAGCTATTTTGACTTCAGATGATTGGACTATTACTCTTTGAAAAGGGTCTTGGTCTGGACATTAGAGAGGAAAGCATTGCAAAAATCAATAGCTATAGATACCTATGCTCGATGTAGAATAATGGACTATATAAGATGAAATAGTAAATAAATTATTTAGAATTTAAATAGACGTCCTTTAGTTGCTATCTAAATGTCAAGTGGCTGGGGGTAATTGTAAGGCAACAAATTAAAAACAACTAACTGAGGACCTAGTGGGTTGCAGTGGTGTGATGCAACCAATTAACAATGATGTCTAGTTTAAAAAATTGTGGGTTGATGCTATTTATAATTCAAGATATTTGGCGTACATTTTAGACAGAAAAAAAAGAATGTTTTAGCATTCCATCATTTATTCCATCATTTATAACAGGAAATATGTCACTTTTCATATATGGGTTGCAAATCGAAATGTCCTTTAAGCATGTTATGTTGTAATCCAATTTAATCACTTTGTTTATCTGTGTAGGTGGTCCAACAGATTGATGTTCTGACTTCCAACATCGACCTGGGAGAGGAGGCTCAAGAACCATTCAATGGTCTGCCACAGGAATCCACACACTACGCCAACCATGCAGAATTTCCCGAAAGAGACAGCGCACATGCTGGTGTCAGAATTCAGAGCACTTGTTCCTTGTCAGATTATAGCATGACTGCTGTGATTTCTGCTTGCCCTGACAATCATCCTGCCTCAGAGATTCACACCAACCCATCCTCCAATGCCCATGGTCTGATGACTGTTGAGTCTGCAGACAGTAGCCAGATGAGTCATACGTCTGCTCTGGAGCTTCAAAAGACAAAAAACACTGCCAATGGAGACTGCCTGCGAGCCAGACCTCCCAAAGCCAAAGTCAAAGAGCTCCAACATCCAAAAGGCAAAACAGATCCTACAAAAAATCCAGATCCCCCTCCTCTAGCACAGATTAGCTTGGTTAAAACTAAGCGACCCCCAAAATGGACTAGTCAAAGGACTCTCAAAGAATTCAAATGTCCCGAAGACACCTCCTTATCCTGGAAAACAGAAACAGCTTACATCCACAATGGTGTAAAGGTTTGGAACAGAGGAAGGTCTACTGCTCTGATGAGGACCACACACTCACACACAGACACACTAAGAACGTAAATAGGATGTTGTCTCCTTCAGCAGCCACATGGTTAGGTAACACTGGGTGAGTGGTGCTCTCAAAAAGCCAATTTTTTTGTGTAAATATGTGTAGGCATTTTTTTTCATAGCACTTGATAGGCAAATTTCTGTTTACATTGTTATTAGTACTGATTTACTGATAAAACATTTAATCAAGTAGTAAAGGTACTTGGCTTACATTGAACAGGAAACACAAACTATCAATCTCACCAGGGTTCTTTTTCCTTTAGTCATTTATTCTGGGAAGTAGATAAGGTCATAAAAGTTTAATCATTTCTATAGAAACGGAAACTTTGCCATTTGAGAAAATGCAAAACACATATTTGACTCCAAACATGTCGGAGTCTAATGTGAGTCATGAATGATTTGTTCCATCTGTTTGCTCGTAGACGTTCTCAAATTTCTGTTTGTGTTGTTTTTCTTTGCGCTCGAATCAGTGGTTGTGAGTGCTGCGTATTTCAAAGCTAATCAGCTCAGGCAAGTGTAAAAGAGATTGGCTCACTGAGGGTCCTGGAGCATGCAAGTTTTTTATCGCTCATCAATCCTGGATCCAATCGAGCAATTGTATTTATGAGCCGAGAACAAGAGTTCAAAAATTAGCATGAAGTGAAACTAAAGTTCTGATTTAGTTTATCAGTGACTGATTAGCCTGTGTGATGAGTATGTGGGAAACTGATTGTGTTTAAATTAGGGGATCACTTAATAGCCCACTGGTGCAATCATGTGGGAGGTATTTGGCGTGCTTCAGTTTACGGGTGGAGGAAAAAGGTGGATTTTTCAAAGCTAAACATTTCTCTTGCATCATTCTGATTTTAGTCTTTATACGTTTGAAACAATCCTGTGTGTACAAAAAGAGCCTGCCATGTTTTGAAAACAGTGGTTGAGGTTTGGCAGTCACTGCTTGCCATCCTCTGGTGGATGGAATGTGTTATGACAGGCTATTTTTCACTCTGCAGCGATGTTTGAGTCAGTCTGGTTTTGATTAGACGCCACCTGGCTTGCTGATGGACTACAGGAGGAGACTTTGTATAGTATTTGCATTGCAAAAGGGGAGTTGAGCACAGCTGGAAGGACACATGACTTGTCTCAACACCCAAAGCAGGAGGCATAGAGAAGTCAACATGAGCTAAACAAATGCTCAATCCAAACATCCCAGCAAAGGCTTTAATAAAACTTGCTTAGACTGGATTTTTGGTGTCCGGTAGCCTTTAACCAGATAAAGAAACTGTATTTAGGTACTTAGGCCCCACCAATGACCACGTCTGCAGCAGTGGCTGCTCTGACCATTTTATTATTTCCTGGTGGTATTCATTAAAATGTAATCTAACTTCCCACAGTCTGACAGGAGACCTGTGTGTGTGTGTGTGTGTGTGTGTGTGTATATGTAGCCCACACAGACTATAAAGTCTGCATGGTTACGAGTGCCTGAGCATATGGTTGCCTGGTTTCCTGACCTGATTGTGTTTCATTGTGTTAACATTTCAAAAAGTCTGATGTATTACAATAAGATCACTCTTTCACTTTTTCACAAACCAGTGGCACAACAAAATACTTCTGCTATACTTCTCAATACTCTTAGCATTGCTCTCCGAAGGAGTCAATAAAGAGATAAAGGGGTTTAATTTTTATGTCAATTAAAAGTATAACTATTTATTGAAGGTCAGGGAAACCAAGTGGTATTGACTTTCAGCCATGTTTTTATGTGAGGGCTAAAAAAAAACCCCCAACCTCTTATTTTACAGCGCTGAATAATAAACCTAACAGTGTCTAAAATCCCACACTTACTGCCTTTTCAGACTCACTCAAATGTACAGAATGATTGAAAAGATGACAGGAGGTCCTGATTTTGGTTGCCACACTTGTCTGTCTCAACATATAAGCGTTCTCTGTACCTGAATCCGAAAAGCATAGAGGCTGCATGCATTGTGTGTTTAATGACCTCTTCCTGTCTGTCTGTCTGTAAATGACGCTATAGAAACAAGCTTACATAAGCACTATTAGTCAGAGAACACACCGTACCATTGTAGGAATACTCTTTTCTCTTCAGTGAGCTGCTGCCTTAATCTTTTAAATCAATTATCTGCAGGTGTCCAGGTAGTTTTAAGAGTAACATCTGGCTGGTATGGCTTGTTACCATGGTTACAGCGTTAGTGTAAGGACCAATTTTTAGAACTGCTAGACAGACTAACAGCTCAAGAACATCACAGGCCAACAGAAGATACACATATATATGTTTTAAAAATGATCTTTTTAGACATAATAAAGCAGCATAAGGAGGCACAAAATTTGGGATTGCTGTCAACAAGGAAAAAAAGGTTGTTCAGATCATTTAGAAGATTTGCTTTGGGCTTGCCTACCTGGTTTTCTTTTATTCCAATTAATTTTATAGATCAATGGCATTTTATAAGCACGGTAACCTGTTCCAAATGTATGCTCTGGCTTCTCCGGTGCTGCATTTAAAATTGTGGCAAAGCAACACTTTAAAAAGCTCATGCCTAATCAACTTGCTGTCCTCCAGCAACAAAGACATTAATCACACTCTTAAATCAGAGTGTAAAACTGGCGCAGGCTCGGCGTAATGCTATCCTACTCTCTGCTGGTCTTTTATGTGAGCTTTTACTCAAATTTAGAGGGATAAGATCCACCAATAGATGAGATTCTAACACTAGTGTTTGAGCTTGTTGATGATTTTTTTGTAAAACTGTGTTTAACTACTGGCAACATAATGATATTCATTTTTATAAAAGATGAAATCTGTTCAAATGTTTGCATCTTTCGCTTTAAATGGAATCATTTGCATGCCACATATTTTGCCTCCAACCTCTGTGGTGCTCCTCCCAGTTTTTTTCCCCAAAAGTCATACCTTTTACATCTCCACAATGACAGAACAATTTTCACCTAAAAACTGTGTTTAGATGATAAGGAGGAAATGTAATTTGAATTTTTGATGCAAGATCTGTATCCATTTAAATATAAATATAATTGAGACAGACTGTTGTGCTAAAAAATGTTCCTAAAAATTAAAATTCTGACATTAATTACTCATCCTGGTGTTGGTCCAAAAGCGTAAGGCCTTCCTTCAGCTTCGGAACACAATGTAACATATTTCTGTTGCCAGATTGGGTGGGTTTCCGTCAGACCGGAAGAAAATGCATTGAGCTGGTTAAGAAAATGTGGGCTGCTTTTTGATACAATATTTATTTTTCCCAGTTAAAAAAATATGCTTTTTGGCTTTACTTTTTTTAAATGGGCAGGTTTATGATGTAGATTAGCTGGAGGTCTTAAATCCAGTCTGACAACACTGATGACATTGTACACACATGCATTGTGCCTTGTTTAGACTTAGAGAAAAACTCAGACATATAAAAGCTATCGAAATTTACAAAGATTGAGTTTTGTGTTTGGTTTGGGAATTATAATGGTGCTAAATTGTGCAATTTAATAGCTTTTATAGCAGACATCTTTAAACAAGGCACAAGGTACAATGCATATGTGTACAACATCATTGTTCCAGATCTGGGTCAGCGGCCCACGGAGTGGAGATGAAAATTTGGATTAAAGTTCAGTTTTCTTTGTGCACCGATGACACATGGACTACTTTGTCGATCATCCTGGTCTTTTTTGGTGCTTAAACAGGGTAGTTATCTTGCTGTTTGTCAGAGGGCCAAAGAGCCCTTAGATTTCATTAAAAATATCTTACATTGTGTTCTGAAGCTGAAAGAAGGTCTTACCCTTTTGGAACAACACCAGGGTGAGTAATTAATGAAAGAATTTTCATTTTGGCTGAACTCTTCCTTTAATACTGAACACTGATGTGTTTTGTGTTTCCGTATTGCAGGGCTGCCACAATGAAGAGACACAACTATCAGCAGTTCAAGGACTTCTTACTAGAACTGAGAGTATTTCCCATGGAAAGCGCTAGAAATTGCTTGTATCTCTCTCTCTCTTTTCTATTTATCTCTCTCTCTCTCTCTCTCTCTCTCTCTCTCTCTCTCTCTCTCTCTCTCTCTCGATCCTTTATCAATCAGAACAAGCTGCCCTTTTTAACCATATCTTTGATTATTTGCCCCTTAAAGGTAGCACCACAGAAAAATTATCTGCTTCTTCACTGAAAAAGTAGTCTAGACTTCTAAATATTATGCAACATATATCCAAAGCCTGCCTGGAAACGGAATCCCGTAAGTGGACATTTCAGATAACCAAAGAAAATCTTTTAATATTGTTTTTTATTATTATTGGTTTAAATATTTAAGAGCAAAAAGCTACAGTGTAAAAACATTATATCCAATCAGTGTCTCTGTATAAGTCTTTAAACACATTATAGTGCGACTAATTCATAAGCTACAAGACATTTAAGCTGTATCGTTGATATATATATATAATGTCCACAAGAGGGCGCTACAGGCCATAAAAGTGTCCCTGAAGTTATATGACGCTCATAGGAAATAAAAAAAGAGACATTTGGAACATATTCTGATGAAGTGATGTCATCATTTCACATCAACCTACAGGCAACATCTATACAAAGCATTTACCTTTTAAAATAACCTTAAAACGTATTTTGACCTGAAGTATTACTAGAAGAAGTATGGCTTCTATAGGGTATTTACACAGTTGAGTACAGTGTCTCCATTCCTGACAGTGTCTGTGTCTGTATTTATTTAAGTCTTAGATGAGAATTTTTTTCCCTCTTTCCTAAGAAATCTGCTTTTCCCCCATCCCGACTTTTCCACACAACTAGCACAGACGGCTGTATCCCATTCCTTAGAACACTGAATACAGTATAATTGATTTAACACTCATTTAATTGCTATAGTTACATTTTTATACAACCGGACTTGTGTGTTTAAATGACACCTATCCATCCTGCTAACAAAGCACTAAGTTATTCTAGGTCTGGGCTGGGCTGAGTGAATCCTCAGCCGAAGAACTACCATGTGGACGAGGACACTTTAATCAAATACGTAGGATTTGCAGTATGAACAAAACAGCTTTTAATAATGCTTATATAATAATGATAATGCTTAAATAATAATGATTCATTTATTCAGAAGCAGATATTATACAACAATCACACCATATTTTCTATTCTAATTAATAATTAATCTAATTATATTAATAATCACCTGTCATTTTTTATTTTGTTAATATTTCTTTTTTCATACCAGCAGGTATGACGGGAGTTTTGGATGTAAATCAAATCACAGCTCTTAGCAGAATGTTATCATGTCTAATGTACATGTCTTGTAGTCACCTAGACTCACTAGCAGAGTGAAATTTGTTTTATTTCCATCTTAGTAAGGGGGTCAGAGCACAGGATCAGCTATGATACAGTGCCCCTGGAGCAGGAAGGGCCTTGCTCAAGGAACCAACAATGTCTGAATGGCAGTGGTGGTACCTGAACCCATCTCTTTCCAGTCTTCCAATCGACAACGCAATGCCTTAACCATTTAAGCCACAGCTCACCAGAATAAAATCAGAAAACACTCCATAGAAACAGATTAAATTAATTACAATCCATATAGTTGCTCATAGGGTGATGCAATTTTATCAAGAATTTTAAGGAGACTTTAGTTTTAAAGTCTTGTACGGGACACTATGTTTTCTATAAATAGAGTATTCAGACTTTAAGACTTTAGTCATTCCCTAATGTAACATGCTGCCTTTTTTTCCTGAAGCAAAGCAGAAAGATGATAGGCTGGTCATCCAGTGTCAGTGTTTATCAGTTTGTTTGTTTTTCTGACTGATTTGTTGCAGTTTTTTTCTCAAATCTTGTAAACACTTGCAGTGTTCTTTGTGTTTCTTGTAGTGATCTACTCGAAATTTTTTCTTTTAAACTTCTACATGTAAAAAATCATATACAATGACCATGACAGCTGCGCTCATGTTCGACATGTAACTAAATGATGTCTTTGACTGCCCGAATATGCAGTAATTTAAAAAAAAAAACAGCAATCGTTTCCACGTATTGCATTATTATTCTATTAATAATGTAAATGTCTTTATTTTTTACATATACTATACATATACATATGCAGCTATAATACAAGCGCCCTGGAGCAGGAAGGGGTTGAGGGTCTTGCTCAGGGACCCAACAGTGGGAGACTGTGGTGGAGATTGAACCCAGGTCTTTCTCCGGTCTTTCAATCAACAACGCAGCACATTGAACGGTTTAAGCCACCACTAGCCCCTGGATAGAGTAATTCATAGCTTCTAAAATTTACTAAGCACTTAGTTGTAAGGATTTTTCTAAAATAAAAGAAATTCAAGAAACACTTTTCAGATTATTTTCTTATTGCAGAAGATTTTACAATCTTCTATTGCTCATATAGTTTAATGTCTCTGAGAATTGTTTTATTTATTTTTTTCTTTTCTCAGTTTGGGCTTGTGTTTTCTCTAACTCAGGGGCTAATACATGACAACTGTAATATATTGCTAAACATATTCAGTCAGTGTGTCACAATAACTGAGTGCTAAATTCCACAGCAATGCTAACATGCTAGCACAACAAGTCAGGTTATGTTCAAACCTCGTGTTTACAGTCTAACCAACGTCTATGACACCAACTGTCATCTTTTTCTCTATCCTATCGATCTTTACTGCTGAAGCACAAAACCTAAAATAAGGAAGTCTCTAAAGTCTGTATGTCTTTTTGTCATTTTATTACATAATAAGCCTTGCTCAATGGACCAACTGTAGGTCTTAATCTAAAATCCTACTAATCAGCAGTCCAACACCTTGACCACTGAGCTACCACTTCCCTCCGCTTGCTGTCCTGCAGAAAAGTAAGTGATGTATGAGTTTAGAACGGACCCCGGGCTTTGGGGCTACCTGTTACGTGAGTTTAGCGGTCAGTGCAGAAAACACACTCATTATTTTTCGTCTGGAATGTTGGTCCAACTATGAAATATGCAGCGTATTTTTGCAGTCTTACAGACTCAATACACAAACTGCTACTGGAAAAATACTTGTGTCATTAACTAAAGATTAAGAGTGTTTGAGAGTCATTTGACTTTTGCACGCTCAACCAATTTGCAAGTTTTCCAAAACTTGAAAAAAATATATTATTTGGAAAAACAGCATGTGGCGCTAATTTGTTTATAGCACACAGGTTTAGAACTGAACCATTGTTAACAAGAATGCAGCACTTTTCCCGTTTAAGACTGGCATGTGATTTATCTTTTTTAATAGTTCAACTACATCTCATTCAATGTTGCAATAATTTTATCGTAAAATTACATTTCTGGCTTTTGGTAGATCCTTTATGAAGAGGCATAAAAAACAAGGCATTTTTTTATACTTCTAAACAAAATAAAAGTTCCTGTTTAAGTAATAAAAATGAGCAAAAGTAAATACAGTCATAAAGTCAACACAACTCCAGACCCCTTGTGTTTATTTCTACAGCCTAAAGCTAAGCAGGAAAACTTTCAGTACAGCAAACACGGCCGTCAATAAGCAGCGGAGCTGTAGAAATAAAAAAGTGATGGCTAACACAAAACATCAGTGTACTCGGTCATACCTCAGACATTAGGTAAGGGTAAGATTTCGACAGGGTCTGTGCCTGCGTCTATCCTCCCCACTGTATATCTCTGCATTAACTCCTGTATTCGGTAGTGCTGTGTGACAGACAGACAGATGGCTGTGTTTATTAATCCTCTGTCTCCTTTCCCCCTCTCTCTTTTTTCACAGTGCTATGTCTATCCCTGTGGAATGCCAGACTGCTGTTTGCACCAAAAACAACACCCTTAAACTAATGTTCGTTCAAACGAGCAACTTTCTGATTTTGCCCTCTTTAAGCCCAAGAATAATAGGGTAATCATGCGGCAGTCTTGCCTGGCTAGGAATAGTTGAGCGAGTCCTGGAGATGCTCTGTGGAGACGGACCAGAGGAAGAAAATATAAACCGTTGGAACTAGAGTAGGAGAGAATGCGCGAGAAAGTGAAGGTGAGGTATTCATCAGTGTTGTTGAATGACAGGGAGGAACCTCACAGACCTTATAGAATTCAGTTCATTCTCAGCACTCTCAGACTCTTTCACCGAGATATCACACTATAGAGACTGTGCCTGTTTCCTGAACTAGAAAATACAATAAATGTCCAAACAGCTTAAGAGAAACAATTCAATTGATGTTTAACAAATAAAAAAATGATGCAATACAGAGAAATGATAAAGATTGATTTATTAAATATCAGGTCCCTTTCTGCAAAAGCGCTTTTTGTAAATGATATGATCTCGAAAATAGTAGAAAAGACAGTCTTTATATTTTCTATTATATCATCAGGTTTTTCCGAGCTATTGGATATGCTGGGAAATTGGGATAAATCAGGAAGATCACTTACAAAACAGTCTTTTGTGGTAGAAATGATGGTTCTAACATACTTTTAACAGGAAGCAGAATTTACACTAGGAGTTTACACAAGACTAGAAAATGATCTGGGAAGTGGTGGCTCAGTGTTTAAAGTGTTGGACTGATACCTGGAAGATCGGCGTTCGTTTCCCAGCACCACCAAGTTGCCACTGTTGGGCCTCTAAGCAAGGCCCTTAACCCCAATTGCTCAGTTGTATAAAATAGATAATTGTAAGTTGCTCTGGATAAGGATGTCTGCCAAATGCCGTGAATGTTATTATAATCTAGATCTGCTCTGTTTGACAGAAATCTGAAAATTACATTATTTTAAATGAGTCCACAAACCACAAAAGTATCACTTGTTTAAAGTATTGGTGCTTCATATAACATTATCTGAAGAAATAGATGTTATAATAACTCCAATGTGATGTTGGTACTGGCTACTGTATACAGGCCACCAGGACAACATACAGACTTTATTAAAGATTTGCTGATTTTCTATCAGAGTTAGTGCTGGCTGCAGATAAAGTCTTAATTGTTGGTGATTTTAATATCCATGTCGATAATCAAGAAAACGTTTTGAACACTTAAAGAAGATAAAGGAAAGCATTTTGGCACCGTGGTGTAACAAACACACGCCCTAAAGAGAACAGCCCAAAAAAAAGAGCACAGCTGAAAGAAAACTAAACTAGAGTTATTTCGTATTGCATGGCGGTAAAGTAGCCTATCCTACAGAAATGCATCAAAAACTGCTAGATCTGATTGCATTTCTCCTTCTTCTCTGTATCTTTTCTTCTAGAAGAGAACAAACATAATCCCGGGTATTTTTTAATACAGTGGCTAAATTAATTGAAAATTAAGCATCAGCAGGTGTTGTCATTTCCCAACAGAACAGCATAAATTCCAAGATCAATACTATTTGAGATAAAGTATTGCATCAGATAGTGCACTATAGATCCCCTAAAAAACAATTCCACTCATTCTCTACTATAGGAGAGGAGGAACTCTATAACCTCATCAAATCATCAAAACCAACAACATGTATGATAGACCCTATTCTATCTAAGCTTCTAAAAGAGGTAATACCTGAAGTCATAGTTCTGCTCCTGAATATTATTAATTCGTTATTGTTATTAGGATATGTCCCCAAAAAAACTGGCTGTTATTAAGCCGCTTATTAAAAAACACAACTTGATCAGCTTGAACATCACCAATAACACACAATATATTTGTATATCATAAGTCGAATGGCATCTACACTAACTTATTTCTGGTTTTTTGTTATTCCGAGCTCATCGCCAATTCAGTCGATATTCCTTCCAGTTAGTGAATTAGCACTTAAGACAATAAGGCAGTTATGACCTCGTCCTCTGGACAGCCATCCGGAAAAGATCACGGAAACTTTGCTGCAGCATAGGTAACCTACTGGTTTGTCTGGTCAGAGGAGAACTGACCCCCTCGACTGAACGTGGTTTCTCCCAAGGTTTTTTTTTTTGCCGCTGTCACTTCTGGCTTGCTTAGTTGGGAAGACTTTATTTACAGATATTAATTAACCTCAGTGTTTTAGTGTGTGTTTTAGTGAGTGCTCACTTTATTGTCTTTTTTAATGTGATTCTGTAAAGCTGCTTTAACACAATATCGTATTGTTAAAAAGCACTATATAAAAAAAATTAACTTGACTTGCTAAAGGATACACCAAGTGTCTATGCACAAACAGGACTCTGATGGAGCCTGTAAGGCCATAATTTACATTTACAGCATTCGGCAGATGCCCTTATCCAAAGTGACTTACATTTATCTCTTTCATACAACTGAGCAGTTGGGGGTCTTGCTTAGGGGCCCAACAGTGGTAACTTGGTGTTCTGGGAATCAAACCGTGATCTTTCAATTAGCAGTCCAACACCTTAACCACTGCTCTACTACTTCCCTATTATGTCTTTCTTTTTTTGTCCCTATGGCAATTTCATAATTGAAGGAAAACCTGATGACTTGCTCTTTTGTTTTGAGGAGCAAATAATGTACTTGTGATAGCAGTGTCCACCTACTTTTCACAGGAGTGACAAAAAACAAAGCATCAACCGATTAGTTAGCACCAGTGTCTCTAAACTCATCTGGAAAATTTCAACAGGAACAGATTTAATGGTTTAAGAGTTTGTTCACTTTCACTGTCATTCTAATGATAAGTACATAAATATTAGGGGTTTTAGGCATGATGAAAATTAAGGTAAGGTAACTAAAATAAGTCTTATTAATCTTATTATTAGATCATCAAAAAATGTTAAACACTTAACGGACATATAGATCTGGGAAATTTATTCATTCATTTTCTATACCTGCTTATTTCCTAATTCGGGGTCACAGGGATCTGCTGGAGTCTATCCCAGCCGTCTCTAAATAGGCGAAAGGCAGGAGGGGGACACCATAGACACATCACCGGTTCATCAAAAATGCCACACACACACCTATGGGCAATTTAGAATCACCAATCCACCTAACATACATGTTTTTGGACTGTGGGAGGAAACTGGAGTACCCAAAGTAAAAAACCCAAAGTAAAAAACCTAAACAATAAGTTTAGGAAAATTGGCCCAAGAGATTTGTCCAATGTAACAGAAGTCGAGAGTTGCATTGTGTGCATCAGTGTGACTGCTACAGTTACTAAGGACAGGGTAAAAAGAAAAAAATGTTTTGTCAGCAGTCTGTGCATTTCTACTCTGATTAATACAACTGGTGTGGAACTGGCTTCTTTCAAGCTAAAAGCTAAAATTAGCTAGTCGGATTTGCAGCTTGGGTTGACAGCATTGAGCACTAACCAGCACAAGCTGGCTAGTTCAGTGTGGGGATTACAACGCTTAAACCTGCTAAACCAAAAGTATTGCTGACCTTCGTTCCTTATATATTTTGATATCTGATCTGATTTGTTTCTTTAAACCCCCTAGATTTACTTGGTTTTCCCTAACCCTAACCCTAGGCTGGCCAAAGCAGGGCTACTATTATTAGCGACTGGCATGTCAGAAACTTTATTCTTGTTAAATGGTTTAAGATGCATTTACTGAAGTCGATTTAATACAACCAACTGTTTCCCCCTTGGGTTTTTTTGCTGTAGTATTTTTAAAGTATGTCTAGAATTTGTAAAATATTTTGTTGCAGTTTGTGTTTGGAAAATTACCAACAGATGTAATAAAAAAGCAGCCTGTAATAAACAGTAAAAACTGTTCTAAAACTAATGTATAGACCAGCAGTAAAGAGTATGGGCATATTTTTTGGTTATGTAAACAGTTAAAAGCAAAAATAAAACCCCTGTATTTACTTAGAAGAAGAGTTGGGAGAGTCCAGGCATTTTTCTGGTTTCCTCCACACCCTGAACATTATGGCTGAGCACAAGCAGACAGAAACTTAACCAAAAGTTGATTTTGGTTTTGTACCTGTGGGAAGAAGCAAACATCCTGGCTGATTTTGGCATCTCACTTTTTCCTGTGAGAGTTCATCATCAGCACTATCATACACACTGTGTGAAACTATTCCAAACTACACTCAAGTGAGGAAAAATCAGTGGTATGCTGTGGGGTTGCATTTTGCTGGCATGCTTCGGGTTCACCTGTTTCAGCAAATCAAAATGGAGCTCCTCTCACTATCTTACAATGAAACCTTTCTATGTGAATGGGCGTAGTCTCTATCCGGATGACCCCGCCCATTTTACACAGCATGCTCAATGCAAAGTTTGATAAAATTAATAAATTATATAAATCATATGGCTCTTGGAGATGTTAGCGTTATTTGTTAAACCAATCTTTTCCCTACAAACATCACATTAATTAATGAACATTTAAAGCAATGAAATGTGCAATGAAGTTGTTTTGGCGGCTTCTAGTGATACCTTACTGTTAGTCCTGATGGTTTTTCCATTTATCCGTTACCTAACTAGGGGTAAATACAACTTAAGCCTTTATTAGTTGACAAACATGATTTTGGACTAGGGTAAAAAGCAACCCTAAAGAAACTTTGACTTGTTGATTCATTCTGTTCCTTTCCTTTCCATTTTTGGGGCAGATAATGTTTGCCATTGAGTACCGGTTTAAACAAGACTATTATAAAACACCAGGTTCTTGTTTAAGTAAGCGCTTTGGATACAACCAGTGCTTACTAATAAACCATGTTTTTAGTAAATAGGCCTACTTCAATTAGGAAAGGAAAAAATCACAGCCTGTATAGCGCTGCCGTGCAGACAGAAGCTGTCTCACTGCCCTGAACTGTTCACCTTTTGGAACATGGTTGAGAACATGCATACAGCCGTGAACAGAGCCAAACGTGGGCGCTGTATGTTAGTCTTTGTGTCTGAAAGTTGTATAAGTTGTCAGCATGGTGGATGTTAACGCTACTAGATGATGATTGGGCTTTAACCCTTTCCTCTTGTCTGTGATGACTCAGGGGCCTAAGAATTTCTCTTCTCAGTGTGTAAGACCGTGTGCCATTGGTGGTACACACACACACCCTTACATAAAAAACACAAATGTGAATTGACCAGGTACACAAACACACAAATGTAATCCACATATCAATCAATCCATCAATCCATCAATCCATCCATCCATCCATCCATCCATCCATCTATCTATTTATTCTATCTATCTATCTATCTATTGATTATCTGCCTGCCTGCCTGCCTGCGTTCACTGATCCATCCATCCATCCCTCCATCTGTCTGTCTGTCCATCTGTCTGTCTGTCCATCTGTCTGTCTAGATATTGCTAAAATTTGGGTGGTGTTGCATAAAATCGTGATAGAATTAGTTATAAATTTATCATAGACATTACAGTAAGTGTGTCGTACGTGTGCCATGGCGCTTTATGTAAGTGGTCAGTGGCAGACTCCCAGCAGATGTTGCCTCCTGTAGTGGCTATGGGCAGCTGGACAAACAGCAACCTCCCTCTTCTCCCCTGAGTGACATATTTGAGAGAAGCTTACTATGGGCAGCCCCTGACGCACACAAACTTAAACACTCAACAGCTCCTTGTCTTCCAATGCAAAAGCACACTGTGTACCATGCCTAGTGGCAAGTTTCCCATCGCTACAGAAGACCCTATCCAGGCCTCTCTATTGACATCAAGGAAAGAGTGAACTTGCTGTTTTTTTGCACACCGTAAATCGAAGCAGGAGAACAGGGCCTCATCCGCCAGTCAGACCGAGCATCCATGTGAGTCAATATTAGGCAGGAATACAGAGAAAGGATAGAATGGAGCAAGGAGAAGAGAAAGCAGGGGGAATTTCCAGACATGTTTCAAAACAGGAAATAAGTACATACTGGCTGAGTATCATCTACCTGCTGGCCAGGACAAACCGGCCCCCGTTTAAGTGCAGCTTTCATTAGTCTCAAATTTGGCTTTAGGCCTGGCTTCACATTACTGCTCACGAATCCTCTGGTTTCTGGTAAGCTGATAAACCTTATAATAGTAAAAATGATGAGCTGCGCAATGATTTCAGTAAACACATGGCAGTATGAATATGAGCCATATGAACCTGATAACTGGCTCATCAGACACTAGTTATAAACTAAATTATGATGTCAGTCCTGTGGAGAAAGTGAGAACGTGTGCATGTGATTCATTCTGCACGGAAGACACAAAGCAAGGCAGTTTAATACTGTTCCAGCTCAGACTTCACAAGTCACTGTGAGCAAACACACACTGCTCCTCATACGGTCCTGTCTGCAGACGGTCAGACTTCATCTGCACTTTACGTTACAACGGTTGCAACTAGTGTGAACAAAAAGGTTCTTCTTCATCGTTCAATTTATAACCAAACTGTAATAAATAAATAAAAGACATTAAGACATAAAATAGAGAGTTCTGGTGTATGTGGTTGAGAGTCACATTTTATTATTTAAGATATGTGGTGATATTTAGGGTACACTTTGTTGAAGGAAAGCATTGTGTTAGCGTCTTTTCATTCTATTTTTTTTATTTAAAACACCACGAAAAAAATGTGCATTAGATCAATTATGGTAAAAACAGGAACTTTTTTATTCATCACATTTTTGATAACAAAATGCAATCATTAATTGTCTACTAGCGATGAACAAATCCATTTTAATAAATAATTTACTATTGTGCTCATAATAAACAAGATTCCGGTATCCGAGTGAATTAAATCAAGGGAAATAAACAAGAAAAAATAGCTGGCTAAGTCTTTGTCATTGACACAAAAAACTACAAGGTCTACTGTCTCTACCAATTAAGTCTTTTGTCCAATTTCATTTTATATACCATCTGTTTGTTTTTCTAAAGAATGCCTTTCCAATATGTCTGTTTTTTCAACCCTGGTTGTTCATTCAAATAGACAAAACAGGATTTAGTGATTGTAGAATTTAATACTAAACAGAAACAGATCCCAGTTTCAATAGTAGAATGTTTATTGTGTATCAGAGAAATGGCCTCAACCCTGGAATGTTTCTTGGAATAATGAAAGCGCTGGGAAATGACACGCAGTCAGACTACATGGTTGATTTTTTTTGGACGTCACCTTGCATTTTTATGCTGCATGAATAAAATACTTCATTTTGTTACCGTTTCTAGTGGTCTACACTGGAGTCACTGGAATTAAACACAAATAAAAAAATACTCAGAAAAGAAATATATATATATATATATATATATATATATATATATATATATATATATATATATATATATATATATATATATGGAAGAGCACCATAGCTTTAGATTTCCATGTGTAATAAATAGAAGTTATTTAAAAGCAATTGTCTATACACGTCAAATAACACAAAGCACAGATTTATACCAACGAGCTATAAATTAAAAGGATTCGAAAGATGTAATCTTCCTTGTACACTAATAGTACATCAAACAATATGGTATAACACTGGAAATGAAAAAAAGAAATATTACAATAAACATACAGTACAACTAGTTTAACATGTTACTCCATCAGGAATTCAAGTTTTTTTTTGTTGTTGAATGCTCTAATAAAAAGGAATGACATTTCCAGCTTACAAAATAAAGAGAAATATGAAGAAAAAGAATTATCCAAGATTTTAGTTCCTGCAGAAAAAAAAGAACGAATGTATGCATGTAAAGGATGTTATTATAACCCAACATCAGACTTTATTATTTAGGTAGAATGAATTAATAGCTGGATTTAATTAAAAAAGCTTTCATCTCACCTGGTTATCCTGCAATGCCGAGTCTGGACATGATGTCCGCTGTAGAAAACCTCACAGCGCACCACATTGTTGGAGAAATCGGACTCAGGAACCAGGTAATTTGGGTTAACTGTGATCTTTAAACATAGGAAATATACAACCCTATAAAGCTTTGTGTTATTGGTTACATTTGGATGTTAGATTTATCAAGCAGCACATTTCTTACCTTGAGGATGTAGTTACCAGGTGGAACATCTGTGATGTCAATCCACTGGCAATCAATGTTTGCAGCGTAGGTGTCATGGCACCCGGGGCTCAAACCCTACAGCAAATAAAGCCATTAGTGTGCACTACATGTATATGTGTTCATGCGAATCTGTGTTTGATTGTGTTTATGTGTGTTGTGGGTTTACCTGTGTGTGTGTAGTGCAAGCATAGCGACGACGGAAGCCTGGGTTACAGCCAGTGTCCTCCAGACAAAAGCTGGCTTTGTGTCCCTCTGCCACCTTACGGCCAGTGTTTATGTCCAACAGATCATAAAGACTAAACGCGTCCATGCTGTGGTAATGCCTGTGGAATGTTTACAAAGGAAGACACATTCATTACATTTACACCTAGAATAAAAATTGCCAGTTATAATGTTAATATTGGCTCCTGATAACAATTTTAGCTCCTGCTGGACTTTTTTGGGGCAAATGTAATAGTATAATAGTGCTCACTGATGACAGCTGTGCCATTCCCATTGGTGTCTTGGTTTGACAGGCAGGAAATCCGCTGTACCGAGGTTTTGGACCTTCTGTGGAAAGCGTAGCAGAACCCTGTAGTCAAGGTCCCTTACTGTTGGTCTATAAGCTGACCTTAGGCAGAATAAAAACACCAATAACAAGTGGATGAATGAATGATCACATGTAGTCTTCTGGGTCTGCTTTGATCGTTATTTATTCATACATAATTGTAATAAGAAGCAATATTTATATATATAAAAAATATCGATAAATAGATCCTTTGGATGATAATTATTAGTTTATCATTCTTTCCAATTTTCTATATTCTATGCATTTAATTAGGATACAGTTCATTAGCGATTACTTACCGCGCGAGACAGTTTTCTTCAGCTGCGCACCGGAGCGCATACATCTGCATGCGCTGGATATAAGAACCAGCCTGAATAGAGTACGGATCTGGCACGAGGTCCGGGAGACCTACACACAAAACGTTATGTTATTGGTTAAAGCTGTCACTTTTAAAGAATAATAATAATATTTAAAAAATATAAATGCCATTCCGAGGCAGATCTCACCGTTGTGGAAATATCTGGTGCCGTACCCTGTCCCAGGTGGAGGAAGGCGCGTGCGTGCGGTTCCAGTCCGTCTGCCAGATGGATACGCGTTGTAGAAAATAGTATTCCTATGGTTTTTCAGTGGGTTGCGTGGGTCGTCGCTGATCATGTTGTCGGGTGCCGCTTCCTCCTCGCTCGTTCCGAGCAGACCAGGTGCTGTAGCGACGACATCAGTGACGCTGTCCTGTCCAGTCATCAAAGAATCAGGATAGGATTGTTGCACGTTTATGTTGTCCACGGGCAGGTTTCTGCGCACTGCGCTCCCAGGACGCAGCTCTTGGATGTCTGTACTAGGCGTCCCGACCACCCTGTTGGCACTGCTCTCAGCCACTGTAGTCGAGCTTGATCTTCTCGGGACGCCGCTACCCGAGTAGTCTGATAAAAGCGCTGAATTAGTGTTGTTTGATGCGGCGGCAGTGGTGTAACGTCTCGCTCCTGGTGCCCCCGCAAGTCCTCGTCGTGGAGGTGTGAGCAGATGCGCGTGTCTAGCACCTGTGGCACGGCCGTTTGCCAGGACGTAGTGTCTGCCATCCGGTCCCATAATCGAGGACGCTGTTCCGCCGGAACCTGAGTGGGACGTCGACACACGGTAGTGCGCAAAAGAGTCTCGCACTTGTCCAGGAGAAAGGGGACTGGACGCCGGGTTTCGGGTGCTCAGGTACACACGGGACTCCCTCTTGGAGTGTTGGGGAGAGTGGTACTCAGTTCCTGTACTTACTAAGCTGTAAACGTGTCCGTTATTCTCCCACTGGATTTTATGTGTCCACGGGCCGCTTCGGTCCCGCGCGTTCTGCCCAAACACCAAACTGACCACAGAGCAACATAAAAGCAAAACCACTAATTTTATCATCTTAACAATAAAATTATCAACTCTAAACGACTGAAGAAATGTTTTTCCCTTTAAAAGTTTGAGCTGAAGTCTAACAGCACTTCAAAACCTGGTTTCACCGATGCCGCCGCGCGCTGTGGAGAAATGTTCTCGAGGAAACTGGAGGAGGGAACCCCGGCCGATCTTTTGTGAAAAACCATTTAGTTTACACACGCATGCACAGACCAGGTTCATCTTGGACCGGAAAACTGACTTAACTCTTTCTTACCCGAGTCCACGTACCCCTTGTGCTGTCATTCCGGACCATAATTGTATTGACCCGAAGCAAACTTTGCGCACAGGCGCCAGTTCTAGGTCACGTGTCTGTCAATATGGAGAACGTTGTCTCCGTGCTGGCATCTGCACCGGCCACGAATTTTCCTGTTATCCAACGGTGAACAAAACACGCCTTCTATAAAAATTTTGGAAACATCCCAAACCGCATAATACAGTGCTAAGGAGCATGTAAAAACTGTTCGGAAACGACAAGTTACTGCGCAGTATAAGGGGGTAAGACAGTAGTCTATTCTAGCAGTGATTTCTGGTACAAAAACAAATGTCTTAAATAGTAAAATTAGGGATAATTATAGTGAGATCGCTTGGATAGGACGATATTTATAAAAATAGTCAGTGAATTCTCAAAATATGGATTGTACGTGTGGAAGAATCAATAAATTCCTAATTAACATCCAGGATGATGGACGATGAGCTATTTTTGTCTCTTAGTGACGAAAGAATATGAAAATTGGTTGATTATTGATGCAGGTACAGGAACTATTAAAATAAATAGCAAAAAGCAATATAGTGACATGATTGTAGTTGCTGTAGTGATGTTGTAAATAAAATTTAAACAAAACAAAATGGTGCCTTTTAATGGTGATAGCATGCTCACTTGGAAAAAATGCACAAGTCATGAGTCTTCATCAGTCTATCTTCATATTTCTAAGCACAAGTCCTGGAAATTAAAATTTGTATTAGGCCATACGGGGAACAGAAGCCCCAAAATGTCGTAAGACCTGATCCAAGGACGAGAAAAGACTTGAAGTGCAAAAATAAACTAAAAAAAGCACAAATAAAACAGAGTGAATACACATGTGGACAAGATTTCTGCACTGATTAATATCACCTCCACTTCAGCACATTTACCATCTCTGCTCATGATACATGTAATCAGCATCCCATTCCGAATAGAAACAAAATTCAGACTGTAAACTAAGAGAGAGAACAACTTGACTAGTCTTGGGGCCCAATACTGTACTTGATGGTCATCAGGCATCCACAAGATGGAGCTACATGTTCAGTAGTTGAATAGTAGGTATTATATCCTTCAACCCATCCAATATCAAATAAAACTAAAAAAGGGAATTTCACGTCTTCAAGCTGCGTGTGTGAACTCAAGTAGACACGTGTTATCAGGTGAGCAGCGTGAGACTACGTGGACAGGTGAGAAGGTCACGGTTTGAGAAAAAATCACAGGAGGATAATTAAGTGTATAAAACAGCGCGTGAATCATTGGGATCATTTACATGCGATCTATTATATGGTGCACGCGATATTTTAACTAGGGGTACAAAATAAATGATTAGATAGATAGATAGATAGGATGGATGGATGGATGGATGGATGGATGGATAGATGGATGGATGGATAGATAGAATGGATGGAGGGATGGATGGATCGATATGTAGATTATATTTGTGTGTATGTGTTTGTGAACCTGGTCAATGCACAGTTGTATTTTTTATGTAAGGGTGTGTGTGTGCATACCACCAATGGCACACGGTCTTACACACTGAGAAGAGAAATTCTTAGGCTCCGGAGTCATCACAGACAAGAGGAAAGGGTTAAAGCCCCATCATCATTTAGTAGCGTTAACATCCACAGTGCTGACAACTTATACAACTTTCAGACACAAAGACTAACATACAGCGCCCACGTTTGGCTCTGTTCACGGCTGTAAGCATGTTCTCAACCATGTTCCAAAAGGTGAACAGTTCAGGGCAGTGAGACAGCTTCTGTCTGCACGGCAGCGCTATACAGGCTGTGATTTTTTCCTTTCCTAATTGAAGTAGGCCTATTTACTAAAAACATGGTTTATTAGTAAGCACTAATAGATAGATAGATAGATAGACAGACAGACAGCTAGATAGATAGATAGATAGATAGATAGACAGACAGACAGATAGATAGACAGACAGACAGACAGACAGATAGATAGATAGATAGATAGATAGATAGATAGATAGACAGATAAATAATTGGCTATGCGTAATGCGTTCACGCGTCCTGCGCTCCGAGATCGTTCTAACTGGAATGCCAGTACATGTGTAAATTAAGTGACAGACGACGTAAAATAACTGATAACTAGAGGCCGTTAAACATAAAATAAAAAATCACTTACAAGTAGGAAATAAAATATCCTACATGTTTTTTTAAACTGCATATTCTGGTAGCTTGTATGTAAAAAATACATTATAAACTGCGTCATCATATTAGATAATTCCGGGTAATTCCACCTGTACTGGCTTACATACTATTGCAAGCCAAATAAGGAGAAAAACACATCAAGCACTTAAGTCTATTATTAACCTGAAAGCTGATCCATTTTTCCAAAATTACTCCCAGGACCGCCTCCTCCATCGCCCCTTTCACAATGTATAAGAAGTGCAGATCCGAGAGAACTGTTTGGCTCAAGACACTTCCCTCCACCAGGATACTAACATACAATGTAGGCTACAGTAAGTATAAATATTACATTGAGTGTTTAATTGTATAAGTGGACCAAGAAAAAAAATGAGTTAAATCCAATCACAAGCAAACTTTGGAGTCTCTGTAGTAAAAAGAAAGCAAGAAAGAAAGAAAGAAATGCAAGTTACTGGAAATAAAATGTATGCAAATGTTTTAAATAAAATCAATCAAAATGTCTTGGAGCTCCTGGTCAATAACATTGTGTGTTGTTAAATGTTAATAAATAAAATCCCCTTATGATCTCGACATCAAGCTAATATGTTTCTACACTTTGAAATTATTTCGTTTCATGAACCTAGGTTATCCAGAGCGACACATCTTTGCCTCTTGTGAGATTTAAACGAAGATGGTTTTAAGATATCCCATCAAAAGGAATATGCTTGCCTAATTTTCTATACACCCGAAGCCATGTAAAGAATCAAGGATTTTCCGGCTAAATGATAGCGACCTGTGGGCTGAAGGTCACCTTTACTTTCCTTCTGATCATATGGAGTTATGGCAGGTGAGAAAATGTGTAAAGGACAATAATCTGCGAACTCATGTTGTCATAGTGAGACTTTCTAAACGCTTCCCGAGCATTACCGTGGGATTGACTATCCTGTCTATTCGAATCAGCATTGGCAACTCTTAAATGGAAATGCATATAACGCATGCTCAGAAAGTCTCTGGCAAAAGGTCAATGACATCATTAGTTTATTTATGAAATATATTATGAAATACAGAAGATTTTACTTACATGATATACAGATTAAAACATTTCTTACAATAAGTATAGAACTAAATACATTTTATAATATTTATCGAAAAAAAAAAAACCCCAAAAAAATTGAAAAGAAGATAAACACAAAGGCACCTGTTGTTATGAAAGACATAATAGTAAAAACTGTATAGGTAGGACAAATATTGGTGATCAGTGATTGGGCGTTGGAAACAATGGTGATCAGGGATTGGTTGTTCTCTCAGTCCAGCAGCTGTTAACATCCACACAGAATGTGTAATGTATTGCTAGACTCTTCCTCCAAAGTCACTAAATTGGCCACACTGATTTAATCCAGTTTTTTTTCTGATTATAGTCCAGGCATGAATATATTTATACATTACATTTACATTTACGGCATTTGGCAGACGCCCTTATCCAGAGCGACTTACATTCATCTCATTTATACAACTGAGCAATTGGGGGTTAAGGGCCTTGCACAGGGGCCCAGCAGTGGTGGCTTGGTGGAGCTGGGAATCTTCAGGTTGGTAGTCCAACACCTTAACCATGAGCCACCACTTCCCTGTCTACTTTCCACTACATTTCCCAACAGTGGCTTTGTAGTAGTGCTAGGATTTGATCTCCCAACCACTGAGCCATCACTTCCCCTTATGCAATTAACATATTTATCAGTCAACCGATTAACAAGTTATACACTGTAAAGCAACTGTCTAATAAGCGACTTTTTAAAATAACCTGGCAGCAGGATATCGTATGGCCGAAGACGAATTTGATACTCTTTGTTGGCACAGCTGTCAGAAGACTGAGAAATGTTAGCGCATGCCTTGCATACGACAGATTGTAACATTTTTTTTTTTAATGGCCAATCCTCTTTAAGATATGGGCATGTAACCGCGCCAGCTATGTCACATGTCCTATAGCTCATTTTTAAAAAGTCCAACTCAGACTTTGGCCTTCAGTTTGGCCTTCAGGGCAATGAATATATATATATATATATTGATATCATGTATATCAAACTAAGCATCTGAGCAAGACTTCTTTAAGGAACACACAGACACACACTTAACAATCCCTCCACCTGGCAAACTCAGCAGTCCCTCAACCCTCTTCCTGATTTATGAGTACTGTATCATTGCTGACACTGAGCTTTGTACTCATCCTTTTAAATACACAATTTTTCTTTTTTATAATTTTACTGTGCTGTATGGATATCTGACAAATATGCGGGGAAGTGGTGACTCATGTTTAAGGTGTTGGACTACCAACCTGAAGCCTATAGATTTGATTCCCAGCTCCACCAAGGCTCCCAAGCAAGGCCCCAACCCCCAATTGCTCACCTGTATAAAGGAAATAAATGTAAGTCGCTCTGGATAAGGCTGTCTGCCAAATGCTGCCAAATTTAATATCTACAATTAAAATGAATCCACAAACACCAAAATGCCCCAGTATGTGGCTTACGGTATAATGATTGATGTAACAACAGTTACACCCTGAGAACTAAATATTATTATTTATATTATTACTACCAATATCTGTTAAATATATCCATAAGATATCCTTTAGATCAGTGTTAAATAATGAAGATGCATTTAGTTCTCAGTTTAACAGCGTACCTTGTTGCCTTCAGTTTATTAATGTAAAAGGTAACTAACAAAATACAATACAAGTTACTTTATTGTAGGAAAATCCGAAGAACTTCACCATACAGTGTAAGCCACAAGACCTGTTCACTGACATTTATTCGGAAACAAAGCCTTTTCAAATGACCTCTGGTACGACTTCAGTGCCATAATTAAACTAGCAAAATAGTTTTAAGGAACATTGGGATACCATGTGACAAATGTGTAAAATGTTCAGTGACACACATGCACCCAGCTGCTGCTGTTATCCAGCTATTCCACTTATGAAGGTCTGGGATTAACCTTCAACTTTTATCAGAAATTCCTCCCACAGCAGGTCTTGAGGAGCCGATTCAGAGCCCCAGCCGGGTACCAAGCACAATAAATGAATACAACACAAACTGGATTAGTGTGATAAAGCACAGATAAACCTTTAGACTCCTAGGATCCATTAGTAGGTCCAGACTTCAGTGACTAGCCCGGTATAGTTATTGTTAAATATTATTAGACTCATTTTGAACAACTTCCTGCATGCCAGGCAGCCGGCAGACATTATTACGTCCAAATGATCCAAGTGCAGTTGGTAGATCAGTGGTAATTATTAGTTTTTGGCAGTGGATGTTGTTCTTGGTTAGCATGTTTGCCTCATCCAGGATGAGTTGTAGGCTGACTGGTGTCTGTGTAGGGAAGTGGTAGCCCAGTGGTTGGGGTGTTGGACTACTAACTGGAAGATCGGGTTTGATTCCCAGCACTGCCAAGGACTGTTGGTCCCCTGAAAAAGGCCCTTTACCCCCAAATACTCAGTTGTATATGAAATACAGAATTGTAAATGAAATGTAAATGTATATTTGGGTTCTTGTGCAGCACAGTGTCTTAGTAGTTAGCACCGTTATAGCCTTACAGCAAGAAGGTCTCAGGTTTGTATCTTCAGCAGGGGTCTGTCTGTATGAAGTTTGCATGTTCTTCCCGTGTTCCTGTGTAGGTTTACTTTAAGTTTTTTGCTTTCCTCAAACAGTCCAAAAACATTACGTTAGATTGATTTGTGTTTCTAAATTGCACATGGGAGTAAGTGTGTGTGTGTGTGGTTGTATGTGGCTCTATGATGGCCTAGTGACCTGTCCAGGTTGTACCTTTCACCCAATGAGATACCTTTGAACCCAGTTAGGAATAAACGGGTATAGGTAATAGAAGGATGGATGGTTTTTGCCACCCTGAGTGTCCCCTGCCCTTTTGGGAAAGACTCCAAGTCACCTGTTACTCTGCGCAGGATAAAAACTAGAGAAATGCACTTGTCTTATTTCCTAGCTAGCAAAAAGCACTTACTTGAATTACATACAAAGGTTTTAATTTTAAAGGTATGAACAGCTGGAAAATTGTGTGTATGAAAGTGTATGACATTGACTCACATTCCCGTGCCCAAAGAACTATCCTTGGTGTCCCACCAGACTACCCTTATCTGCCAGTTGAAAAAAAACAAAATAAATACTATAAGCATTGCATTTCTTGGATATCACCTAATCTCTCATGTGAGCATGGTTGACTCGCAGATGTTATGTTATTCGTGAATTTAGAAATCACTTTATTAATCACTTGAATAATTACCTGCCTAAATTTTAATCGCTAATAAATGAACAGGATATACTTGTGTGTGTTTAACACTGATACTTTTGTGTATATTTTTGTGTCACATGGTAAATAAAATATATTTGTGTTAAACCATTCAAATGTTTAAGACTTTTCGACAGAATTTTGTTCGATTTCCAGCACTAAGTTACCACTGCTGGACCCCAGAGTAAGGCCCCTAACCCGCGATTGCTCAGTTGGATGAAGGAATTAACTCTGGATAAGGGTGTCTACCAAATGCTGTAAATGTAAATGCAAATAAAAAGAAATAAGTATTATAAAGGATTTAAGTTTTATTCTCATTTAAAAGCCACTTGTGTGTCTCTACAGTGTAAAATCATTTCTGATTAAAAGATCCAATATACATTTGAGGTATAACTTGATATTGAAAACTGGCAGTGAACCTTTTTTTCCTATGTCGTCTGTGGTGCCGGAGAGAATGCCAGCCTGCTTCTCACCTTTCACCCAGGCAGATCTCGTGAGTGCAGGATGACACCTCAGTCAGGGAAAGTGGGGCAGTGCTGTGAGGGCAAGGGCAAAAATATTTCAAGAACCCATTCCTAAATATAACTTGCCTCTCCGCCACTCTCCTGCTGCCATGAAGTAGGCCTTTCAGCTCTCATTAACATGCACAAGATAAGACTTGCCCTCTTATCAGCTGATGGAGACTTTTTACATCTGAGCGGGTGTCAGAGACAGGCCCGGTTCTTGCCGACCATAGAAGGGTGGGCAGACAGATATCCCGGGTGGGCAATTTTTGTGGGTGGGCTTAAGAAGATAGATACTTTCTATAAATCAACTAATTAAATGGTTAAATGATGGAATAGCAAAAATATTGTTGTGCTAATATTCTTGCTCAGGCCTGGTTAAGAAGACATATTAAGTCAATATAAGCACAGTTTAAAATGTAAATGAAGGGTCATATTCAACGTTCATAATGGCTGACTGGACTAATAAGCACAAATCCAGTCCATATTATAATATATATATATATATATATATATATATTTATTTTTTCTTACACTTCTTATTCCAACTTTTCAACACAGAGCCCACCTCAGACTGCTTTTTATCAAATCACAAATCGCACAAAAGACAAAATAAACACGTATCTGGATACCGCTGTCTTTTCCGAATTTTAATTAAGTGGGCAAAACAGACATTTGGGTGGGCTTAGCTCATTTCTGCCCATGCCTAGAGCCGGCCTTGGTCAGAGAGGCTCTGGCTGTATTGTACACACGGTTTCAGAAGAACAGTTGTAACAAAATAAATAAAAAAAAAAGCTTTAATCGATTTTTTTATGTAACATTGTTTAAAAATGTTATATGTTTATTTGTTTAAATGTTTATATGTTCAATTTGCCCAATTCTTTTATTAGACGTAATCAGTCATAATAACGCTTTTAGCTACCAATTTTTGGTTTTCAAAGCATTCTTTAAAGGTTAGTTTTTGGTTACAGAGTAATAACCTACAATAATTTTTTTTTGGTTTCCTGAAAAAATGTGAAAATGTTAAGAAAATGTTCTGTGATTGCTTATACAAGCTGTGATATTTACAAGATGTTTCCTGTATATTCAATAGGTATATTCCGTATGTGCATTCTCAAGCTGTTTTGTGACGTTTGAAACCCTCAGAATAAAAACACAACCAGTTATTTTCGAAAGTAATTTCTTTAAGGTTTTCCTGTTTACAATTTACGTTACAGTACATGTCAACAGCTCCCCCACCCCCACACTATACAGCCATTTATCTATATTCCGGCAGCCACAAATGCTTTTTTTATAGAAAAGAAAAGCTGTGTACAATAGATCAGTACAAAATTGTAATTAGCGCATCTAAAAGAAATCTATTATAATATTTACACGAATCCATCTTCTCTGGTAGAACTGATGTTTTTCCCCTTAAATTACTATTTACAGTTCTGTACACAAGCAACTTCAGGTGGTTTGGTTGTGCTGAAACAGAAAACGATAAAGAATGGTGAAATATTATTGATTAGAATAATCTGAAAAAAGCAAGCAAACATTGAGAATCAGAACTTTACCTATAATTTATTCAGCAGGGTGTTCTGGAGGTCTACATAAACCTGGTTGTAGAGCTCGTCCTTCGATTTAGTGCCATCCAGATATTCTGTAGGAGACGAAAAAGATTTACTACACGGTAATAATGATTCTCTTAATCCCTGATTAATTATTCGCTTACGAATTGGTATGCAGCTGCTTTCCATCTCGTTCCTGTGTTTCAAGTACATGGGCCACACGTGACCGTCAAACAGACCAGGAGGGTCAGGAACTGTGTAGGTTCTTGTGCTATATTAAGCAATAAGCAACAATTAGTAGAAAAATTCTTAGTCGAAACATCCTAACCAGTGATTGATTGACAGTGCTGTGTGCCATACCTTCTTCTCCTCTTGCACTCCTCGTATGGAATGGACACATAGTAGCACTTGTCATAGATCTCAGTTAGAGGTCTGCAAGCAAAATTAAAGGCTGTAGCATATAATTAACCGGGTCGAATTTCCACTAGAACGCTTAGGAAATGCAAACTCACTTGTAATTATAGAGGAGAAAGCCCTCCACAATGAGTATGTGGAGCTCTCTCTCAGGATCAGACCCATCAGTTAAGGGCGACAGGGTCACACCATGAGAGCGAGCAAACTTCACTGGGTTCTCCATCCAGCCTTTTACCGTATTCACCATGGCCTCCATGTCCAGGGCTGTAATCACTGCACAGGGCAACAAACAAACACAAAGTGGTCTTACAATCCAGGATACAACTCTAGAAAATATAACATTTTGTTGTGTCTTCTGAATATTTTTTTTAAACTAAAGGTTAATGGTTAATGTTAAAATGTTACAGCATTTACAAACAGTCAAATAGAATTCATTACAGAGAATTTTTAGATTTTAGGTTCAGGTTACAGAAAGAAAGACATGGAAAGATAAGGAATACATTACTGTTGTTTATTTTTCCTACAGCCGAAAGCCACTCTTACCATCCCACTGTTTAAAGCCGTCCTCCCCGACCTCTATTTGATCTTGGGGCTGCAATAACAGTGACCAATAAAACATTGCTGCAGATCGCGCACGCAGTGCTGATCCCACCTGGACATATGACGCCAAGCCCTCAGGCTAAACATGGCTGTCTTGTTCAGTTCAGTTCACTTTGATATTAATTTGGTTAACTGAACCTCAATCAGGCAGTTAGGTCTTGACTGAAAGTTCAGTCTAAGTGGATCGAATATTTAGGTTCACTGGATTGAATGTAAAATGGCTGTATTGTGTTGCTGCAGTGTTCATTGTGTATGCCATGAGTACAGTTAGTACTCAATAATATAAATAAATGACATGAAAACAACTCCAACACAAATGAATGTCCGCTACCTCTGCGTCTACGTCGAAGTGTTTGTGGTGCGTCTGAGGTTAATCAAGAGGTAAGTTCAAGACATTCATTTTTTTAAGTGTGTTTGAGGGCGGCTGTCCAGGAGAACACCAGCGTAGGAGTGTATAAACCACATGGCACGGATAACAAGAACACACCCACAACAACAGTACACAAAAATTCTACTATTCTCTCTCTTTACCTGTACGTTCCCTACCATGTACCACCAGATGTGGTTGATTATCATTTGCTAATTTTACTGTGATCTTTCCAAATTAATCTAATAAACTAAAATGCTAAGTCAATAAAGGTGGAGTAAAGGTGAACGTGACATACCTTGAAAAAGTCATCTTGGTGTATTACACAACAATTTGGCAAGATCTTCACAAGCCTTTTGGTCAGGGTGGTTTTGCCACCGTTGGTCACACTGCAAAGAAAAAAAAAAAGAAATTTTAATTCATACATATTTATACACATAAACTAGTTAACTAGTATATTTAACTACTAGTATAAAAACTTACCCTCCGATTCCAATTATACACTTCATTTTGAAGTGGATTTCTCTTGGTCAATAGATAAATGAATAAATAAAAATAAAAGAAAGAAAGAAAGAAAGTCGTGGGAATGCTTCTTTTGAAAATGTTCTTTCTCTCTCTCTCTCTCTTTGCCCCTCCTTTCTCCCACTCTCCCCTCCTCTGCACTATTTCATTGACAGACTTGGCTTTCTCCTTAAATATATATAGCCGATTCCACTCTGCGTCACTCAGCACATTGCCCCGCCCTTTAGTTCCGCATAACCAATCATGGTGTGCCAAACGTCGCCTGTCGTCTAATCACAAGGCAGTTCGCTGAATATGCGAACACCTGTCGTGTCTCGTTACACCACGTGGATGCAGCCCGGGTGAGACGCCCGTGATTAATAACCGCGCTATGCGTGTCTAATGTTTTGTTTAAGACAAATGTTTCATGTCTGAAATCACGTAATAAGTACACAAATGATTGTAGTGCACAATGTAGACGTCAGAAAGGTTATAGCGCATTATAGGGTATGACACTACAGCAGATCAGACTGTAACTCTATTATCCTTAAAAAGAACATTACCTTTTTAATTAAAAAAAAAATTATATATATATATATATATATATATATATATATATATATATATATATATATATATTCTAAACAGAGACCTTCTGAGTAATACAACACCGAAAGAAAGTAAAGACAAAGACTTTTTACAAAATATCAGGTAATTCAGTGCTAAAGTAGGTTGTCCTTAGCTATAACAAAGGAGACTGAGAAATTCACTTGCTAATGCTAATAATAATGCTAATGCTTATCTTACGTTGTTATGCCATTGACTTACCAGACTGTGAAATGGCTTCGTTTTGAGTTTAATTTGTGACTGTTTTTGTTCATGTTCCTATAGTAATTATAATTATAATGGCCACAATATTTTTGTTAATACATAAGGTGGGCAATCTTAATTAATTTTAAAAACAGGAAGGGGCCCAAGCCCACAAAGCGAACCCTCAAGCCCCCCCAACCGACCCTGCCCCACTGTGAGCGGCTGACCGGTATTTAGGCAACTAGGCCTACTATAACTTGCTACCAACCTTCCTATGGTCATAGCATACAATGCAAAGTTTTAGGACGTCCACCATTTACAGCCATATAAGGCTCTTACCCAAAGTGTTATCACAATTTTGAGGCACTCAGATGTACAGAAGGTCAGTTTTGTCCTTCACTTAAACTAAAGACCCAGAGTTGTTCCAGCTTGATAATGCCTTTGTACACAAATCTCCATGAATACATGATTTACATTGATTAGAGAAGAAGTTCTTAAATGGTCTGCTATAGAGTTTAACTGAACACTTTTGGAAAGAACTGAAGTTTCAGAAAATAGTCCCAGAGAAGTGGAGGCTATTAAAAGTACATGTGTACATAAGTACATGGGTGTGAGCAAATGAAATTTAATGGTCTGGTGTCCACAAACATTTGTCCATTAGTGTAGCTACCTAGCTTAGACTTATATTTTTAATTAAAGTGCAGCCGTTTGAATACCTGAGCCACTCTATTCTATTGCCTATTCTATTCTATTCTATTCTATTCTATTCTATTCTATTCTATTCATTATACTTTTATTTAGTGTATTTTGAATGTATTACTAAACCAGTAATGCCAGTCGTTTCGTATTTACTTCCACTTTTTGTAAACTGTTACTTTCCCTTCCTGAAAAACCTGTAACAACAAAAACAAACCGGCAAAAAGCAATGTTGAATTTGACAACATTAGTTGGTGTTGTTACATACCACAGGTTTGTTTATAGCAGTTGTACAAATAATATTAATGCACTTTTTCACTGTGATTAATAATGTAACATAATGTGTTTCATTTAGACCCACAATTATACACTTTAATTCCAAAGTCGATGGATGTGGACAGGATTTGGTTGAACCTGGTGCTGTTTCAGAAAAGTCATCAACAAATTAATAGTGTCCTGGGAATGAAAATTCATACTAGTTCTGTGGTATAATTATAAAGTTTCTATTTACAAAATGCAAAAATAACCAATTAGGAAAGATTGGTCTGTGATTTTTTAAAATTTTATTCTAGCTTGTAGAATGCATGTCCTTGTGTACACCTCTATTTTCAGCATAATTCAGTCAACAGACTAGTGTTTTATAATGGCGGGTAATAGATGTTGCATGGGATTATCTTCAGACAGCAATAAGAACTGGGTAGACAGGAAGAGGCTTAGCAAGAAGAATTACATTACAAAGTTCATTCATTTATAACAGATGTTAAAAACCTAAGCGGTCTGTTTAAAACCCTTTTTCAAAAATAAAAAACACTCAGGCTTGATTTTGACATGAGACTTATGACCTTTCATACTTTACATTTTGCCACTGGATCACTTTACTCTGGCTCCTGCTTCTGTCACTTCTCCGGTACACAAGTGATCATTTAATTACAATATTGACAAATTAAAAGCTTGTCTTCCTGAGGGGAAAAAAAATTGTTTATCAATTACAAATGAGTTTACACATTTATAAATAGAACTCTAGCACATGCCCATACATGCAGATTTTTAATATTTTTGTATTTTTCTTTTGTGCATTTTTGTAACACGCAGTCTTAAAAATAATTTCAACATGTGGCAAACTTTGTTGTTATGTAATTGACAAATAAAAATGTAATTGAAATTGATTTTTTTAAATTTCTTTAAATGTATTAAGAGAATTTAAGGTTTCTATAATACTGTAGATATTTTAATGTTTAGTTTTTCTTATGATACGATAAGATACGATAAGATAAGATAAGATAAGATAAGATAAGATAAGATAATATAAGATAAGATAGCATAAGATAAGATAATATAAGATAAGATAAAATATGATAGCAAAAGATAAAATAAGATAGCATAAGATACGTTAATATAAGATAAAATAGCATAAGATAAGATTAGATAAGATACGATAGATAAGATAAGATTGCATGAGATAAAATGAGATAGGATAAGATAAGATAGCATAAGATAAGATAATATAAGATAAGATAAAATATGATAAGATAAAATAAGATAGCATAAATAAAATGAGATAGGATAAGATAGCATAAGATAAATAAGATACCTTTATTTGTCGCAAATTGTGGAGATTTCTTTTTTGGTGTGTTTGAAGGAACTTATAAAGGTACATATCATCTGATTACAATGTGTTAATAAAAATATATTCATTAAAAAGTATTGTACAGGTGATGAAGTTTTGTCTAAAATGATGAGTTATGAATTTTTTGATGAGTTATGAGTATTATTTTTAGTCCAATTATTTTAACTAGATTGCTATAACTGAGTGATGTCCACTATGTATGTATGGGATTGTTTTTTCCTAATATACTTTAAACATGGACGTTGCTCTCTTGTAAGCTCTTGTTGTAGATGTTGTAGTTGATGTATAGAGTTATGTTGACACAGAGTTCAGAGGCAATTAGGTGGAAGGGTTGCTGCCACAGAAGGAATTTTCCTTCCCAAGACATTAAGCTTCATGTGGCTCTTAGCGAAGCAGGATCAGATCTATATTTGTCTCTCTGCCACCGTGTGTGGTGGCAAAAAAAGGTAGCCCTGCGTCACAGATGCCACTGATGCAACCAGCAGGAATGCTCATGGATATGGAATTATTCCGGTGTGGTCATGACAGTCGTCTGTAACGGCGTATAGGACTGAATCGGTTTATCTTTTTCTCCTAATTAGATAAAAAATATTACCTGTTTCCAAGAGGACAAATATTTTACACACTTTCACCTTAGTGGATATGTCCCTTACTTAGTGTTTTCCTGTGTATCAGTGCTTGTATCAGTGGTTTTGAAACGAGAAAACAAACAGGTTATCTTATCAGGAGGGGAAAGTTCATTGTGCAAATGTGACAGATGATGCTGTTGTTATTATGGTTAGAAAGATGGACCTTGTGGTTCTTTGTGTACAGATAGCAGCACAGAAGGAGCAACAGTCACATCAATCGGCTTTGTGTTCTTCGCTCTGGTAATGACCTGTCCTGTATATCAACAAATCCAAGCCACAGAATTCTGGTGAATGACATTATAATAATCTGGAATCTACAATAATGTGGAATTTTTACTCACCTGTTGTTGATCTTATTAATGCTTTTATAGTAGACTGAGTACAAAGGGTCACACGACGCCAATCATTAAGTCGATTCATTTATTATAGTTTAATAACTAATGTGCTTGATCACGTTGCTTTGTACTCCTCACGTCCCACTCGAACAGCCACTATTCAGCTGCATTATTATATAAATAACCTCATAAACGAGCAGGGTGACATAGAATCAACAATGTGACTTACTTGGTTGCTAATAGCAGACCACAACATTTCGGTGTGTTTAGGCAACTCTGTGTTAAAGCACCCAAGCTTAACATGACCTTCTACCTGCCTAACCATAGTCATGATATACACTATATGTACAAAAATATTTGGATGCCATTTTAAGCCATATTACACTTTCTCCCAAACTGTTTTTACAATTTTGATGGCACACAGTTTTTTAAGATGATGTCTGAGCATGATTTCCTCAATTCCTCAGAATTCCTCAATTTACAAAGCCCTGGGTTTTAGTAAAACATTTGCAACAGTTCCAAATAAGGCTTTGTATTGGCAAGGGCTTCACGATACGATACATATCACGATACATGGTTCACGATACCAAAAAAATCATGATATATTGCAATACAGTACATATTGCAATACATAACAATAGCTTAAAACCCAATAGCTAAAACTATAACAAATACAAACCTGGAGACGACCATATTTTTTCCGCCATAATTAATCGGCTGCAACTTAAGTAGAAAGTTTTTTGAGAGTTTTAATTAAATTTAACGCGAACATACCCAGATTAACGCAAATGAGATAAAAATGTTGTAAATATGTAGATACTATTGGTTAAAATATCGAAACACTATTATAAAAAAGAATAAGCACCATAGTTAGCTGGGTCTAAATTTTTACACAGGCATAGTTCCAAAAGAAAGTTTTTAAATGGTCTACTCAACTCTGACCTCAACTCAAGTAAACACTTTTGGAATAAACTGGTAGGCTGATTGCATGTTTTCACACTACACATCATTACCTGACTTGCACTAACACCCTTGTAGCTGAAGAAAGCTGTAGTGCAGTGATTGATGGTTTAGATTGCTGATCACAGAGTTTTTAACAGTTTTAATCCTTAATTGCTCAGTTGGATAAAAAAATGAGATAAATGTAAGTCACTCTGGATAGGAGCATCTGCCAAATAACAGGAAAATATAAATATATATATATATATATATATATATATATATATATATATATATATATAAAAAAAGAGAGATGGCTTTGTTTAATTTCTTCAGTTGAACTTTATTACTATTAGATCATGTCTGCTTTGTCCACCAAAGTCACGACATTCACACAAAACTGTATCTATGAAACAAAAACACATCGTCATACAAATGTTTTACTTACAACGCACTGTACAGTCCATTACTATGTACAATAATGTGGCTACCCTCTTTTTAAACCATAGTGACATTGTGTAGACCCCCTTTTTTTTTTTTTTTTTTTTTTTAAGAAATGCTGCTGGATTTTGTTAGTACATCATAAACATTGAAAAATCCTGTAGTTACGTAATGGTAGGAAATGATTATTATTAAGATGTGTGTATTTTAGCATTCAGGAATGAGACATATTGCATTTATTTATTATTACACTCATGACCCGAATGTGTTAAGACTGTAGTAAGATTTTTTAAAAAAACAATCCAAAATGTATTTTACAGTTTACAGAACATTTGACATGGATGCTGCATTTCATGCAATTTACAGAAACAAAACTCTGCTAGTGTGACGTATCTGATATCAAAATATTATAATAAACCACGGACTGTGTGTATAAGTAAAAACTGAGTTTAAAGCAATTAGTGCAACTGTACCAGTGCAAGACAAACCTGACTGTTGGTTCTAAGCTTCTCTATGACATTTATACACTATAGTCCTACATTTAGTGAGCAACATAGGTTTCCCTTTGCTTGCTGGTTGTTAACAAGTTGAAACAGTCACATTTTTGGGGCTTTTTTTTCATTAAATAAGCTGTGTGATGCAGTGTGTATCTTCCTTTCAGTCGTGCATCAGGTTAAAGTGGCAATGCATCAGTAGGAATATTTGTGCACCTGCTCCGAATAATTAATTGAGCCAATCAAACATCGGAATGAGATGAAATACGACCTATGTTGTTGGTGTTGTGCAAATATCCTAGGATTTTATTCACAAAACATAATGATGTGAAAAACAAAAATTACCCAGTGCAAAGTAGATCTGCTAACGGAAAAAAAACCTTAATAATAAAAAGGAGGTTATTATCAGAGAATAATAAACAGCACCGGTTTGAGCTGACAGAAAGGCGATGATAACTAAACTACTATGTTTAATCATGTTGAGATGACATTAGAGTAAAAGGGACCAGATATTACGGTTGACTTAAGCTAAACAGTTATCTTTAAACCGTAGCGGATTCGAGGGGTCGGTAAATCAGTGCTGCTGTCACGTGACTGGCTGCCACATGAATTAATGGATAGATGCATGAATGCATAAAAGTGAAGTTGTTTTAATTAAAGTGGCTGCTGAATGCATATATTAAGATCTTTTCAGACATTTGTTGATACCAAAAGGGGATGTTGGTGTTCCAGGATGAGTGTTCACACAGCTCTTGCACATTCTGTAAAGACAGAAAAAAAAATATGGGTGGACCACCAGAATCCAAAAACAACTCATGTAGGTGTTCTTATATAGGCTGCTCAGGTGGAGTCAGACCTTAAGGGTTTCTAATCTTTGGATCATGGTCTTTGGGTTCCCAAATATTTTAAGGCTTAGTGCTTGATGCTCCCTATCATTACCCTATTAAGCTTTTGGGGTGTGACCAATGGTGCAAGCTTCAGGTAACCTTCACCAAAAGAATTAATTGCACCTCCAATTTAATCAGTGTATGTAGAGTAAAACTAAAAGTAAAAACTGATTAAATTTAAGCTCTTTCTGATCTATTTTTTTGCCAAAGCTTTTCTCTTTCACATTGTCCAGAGCGGTGACCTGGTTCGATATGTCCTACATTTTAAAGCAAGTCACATGGACATTTAAACCGAGCTACAGTAGCAGCTTATGGGTCCTGACAAGAGTGTGATTTATAAAGCAGTGTGCTGATCAGGTGTGTGGCATGAAGGGCATTTAAAAAGAAACGATAAATCTCTAAACAGAGAGTGGAGTGTAATAGAGACAGTGGGTGTAGGCCATCACAGTGCCAGTAAAAATAGCATTAATTAGCCCTGGAACACTGGTGCGCTGAAGAGGGCAGCAGATGGACTTTATTTAACGCGCCCTGCAGTGTCGTTTTTAAAAAATTTTACCAGGCGGCTCGTGTGTTTAGGGTGGAGATGTGCAGCCCCTAACATGGATTATTCACTGTCAGCAATTAGTCCAGATCAGCTTCATGCGCCACTACTGTTACAGGTCAGCTTTCTTACCTACAGTCATGGACAAGCCTCTGCAGCCACCGATGTCGGCCTGATGAAAAACACAGATCAAACATGAACAAAATAATTAGAATATTTCATGTGAAAAAACTACACAAAATATTCTATATGACATTGATATAGATATTTAAGCTGTGTTCACCTTTCCAGGACTGATTTGTTACTCTGTTTTTGTTCTTCCACACACCTACAGTAAAGAACAAAAAGGATCAGCTATTTTCTCGAATGTAAAGATATTATATATAGATTATATATTATTATATTAGATTCTATATTATACATTATTATTGTATTTTACTACCCTAAAACCATATACTGTAGCATAAAATGTAATGTTTGTCTGGGTTAAATGAGATGCTCATCTGATCTGAGTTATGCTTTAAACTCCAAACCTAGGAATTTGTGTGTGCGTGTACGAGGTCATTTGAAGGTTAGGAGCTCCTACACGCTTGTAAAGGCCACATGACACTCGAGCAGTACCTGACTGTATGCCAACCAACAAGCACCAGGGTTACCTTTCTGTCTGGGCCTTGATCCGCTCCTCATCATACCTAAAGAAAGCAGGAGACATGCTTACCAACAGTAAAAACACCTGACACACACACACACACACACACCAGACACACTATATTTTTTTTACCGTTTAGGACCCTCATTAAATGATAATCACTGAAACCTGGGACTATTGAAGGTCTGCCTATTTTTAAAAAAATATTACAGTTAATAATGTATAATTGTTATTATCATGTTGTAAATTTTAATGTGGTGGTATGTATATGTGACAAAAATAATTCTACCAGAATGCTTGTGCAACTGGAACACGTGTAAGATCAAGAAGATTTATGTTTTGGGATTTGTCAGCATTTTTTGAACGTAAAATCGTCTCAGAAGCTCCACCTGTTGGCACTAAGTACTTACTGCAGCACACACTCCGGGATCTGCACATGCTCCATAGGGACGATCTGAGCCAGCTCCTCCAGACTCTGCACATAGCGAACCTTATCCAGGAACTTCACACTGGCAAGAGAGTGCAGCCTGACACTTAACAAAGACAGAGCTAAGATAATGACATCCAGTCAAATGATAACATTTGATCCAAGAAACACTCTTACCTGATGAAAGGCCGTGAGACGGCCAGAACTGTCCGAATGAACCAGGATGGGTGTGCAATAATCAGACATTTGAGGTTCTTCCTTAATCTTAAAATAATAGTATACATTAAAATATAACTATTAATAATATTAATAATAATAAGGAACACAGTCATTTATATCATTACCGCCGATCAATCATCTGGTAGCATCTTTTGAGCCAGCTGATGCCCGGCATCCTCCTGCGTGGAGTTGCTCCATTCAGGTATATGATCATATAATCTTCAGCTACGAGTAACTCCAAACTGCTGATCACATACCTTCATACAACAAACACGCAGGAATATTTACCCCAAACTGGTATTCTACCATCGGTATCATTTCTTAATTGCACAGACTACATTTTAGTCACTATATAACATACTTTTCTTAAGCTAGTTTTCTTTTATTCTGGATGTGATTAGGCACAGGCTTACAGGAAGAGGTTCTCCATGATGTAATGGTAGTCGGGGCAGCCACTTTCTGGGAGGTAGCAGGCCGCAAACACAATGATAGCATTCAGACCTTCTCCGTAATAACCTACAAGCATGAAGCTGAAGATTTGGGTCTGTCTTTTAGGTAAGATCACATGTGACATGACAAATTTAAGCAAAAAAAAAAAATACATATTATGCTTGGTTCAGCATTAATACTAAAGGGAAGCACTGCCACCTCACTGATCTGGGTTTAGTGCGTACTGAATGAATGAATGAATGAACGAACAAATGAAATAATAAATGAATAAATAAATATTTTATGAAATTCATTATAAATTTAACCCTCTCCAAATTTCCCTCCCTTATAGAATTTCATCAGTGGTGGGCTATCAGGGTCAGAAGGGCCTTCGCTGGCCCTATAAAAAATAAAATTGTAAAAAAAAAAAATAAAAAAAAAATATAAAAAAAAATATATTTATTTATAATTATTTTTTCATTCGATTAATGTTCACAAAATTGCCTATGATTAGTTTTGTTAAGGTGGAACTGGAATATCCTACATTAAAAAAGCCTGGCACGGCACTGAAGATAACGTCACATCTGATTTGTTCCAAAGTATTAGTGACAGAATCATCAGCCAACCAAATTTTGACATTTAGTGACAGCCCGCCCTCTGGGTCTAACGGCATGCTCAGTGCTGCCCCCAGCGTTTGTCGAGAATTTCCCAGATATGAAAGTGAAATCACAATACAGCAGATCTTGTTAATCTACTGAAAATGCATTTTTACAAAAAGAGACAATATAAGAAAGAAATAAGAAGTCAAGAAAAATAATTAAGAAAGGACGCCTTACAGGATTCACTAACAAACGCCAGAACTACAGTATACTACACTTGCTTTAAATGGCAAACAGCTAGCACAGAGTGTAACAAGCTATTTTGTTGTTTTTTACTTTTTAATACAAGTAAATGGACATAAAATGATTCTAGCTTTTACACACTGAACTGCTTTACTAAAGCAGCTTAAACACTAAGGCTCCGAGCACCATATACCGTCAGTCATGCATAATGTGCGCAATATTAGCATAAAGCTGCATTAGCTGTAAACAGCTGGTTATTGATTATTCCGTTAAGGTTATTAAGTAAACTTCTTTGTGTGTGTGTAAACAAGAGCTCACACAACCACGGTTAATTAATTTTTCCACTCAAGCCCAGTCAGTTCATGCTAAGAAGCGAGTTCCATTCAGTGGGTTAAAGCAGATTTCATAATTTACACTGAAGATAAAGTGCCTCTTCTTGTTCTACATTTAATATTTAGGGTTTATTTCTGTGGTAAATTTTGTTAAAAACTCACGCTTGTATGTTTGCTTACCATTAAACAAAGATTTTAGCAAAGCAGCTGTATACGAGTCAGTTAAATTGTTTAATTGTGACTAATATACTGTATTTAAATGAAACAGCATGGAGTCTCTACATATTCAACTTAAAACCTTCAATTTTTAAAAGAATTATTGTTATTAATTATTATTGTTATTATTATTATTATTATTATTATTATTATTAATATTATTATTATTAATCATACACATGCCATTAATTCAAGAAAATTTGTCAAATCTATTATTTTGCGTTTACTTTTATCTGGTTAACCCTTTAAATACATTTGATATTAAAAAATACTTTTCATACTTCCGCAGACGTATGTGTTGCATTTATTACGTCCTCCTGGAAACAAAGCCAACATGAAGCTAAAGTTTACAGATCAGAAAATAAAAGCTGTTGTGTTTACATCTGTAACAATGAGTGTTTGTGAGGATCTGCTACACACTGGATTTTTTTAAGTTTATGATAAAGATATTATTTGCTGGGCTTTTAAGTAGATGATCTGTGGTTGCACTGGGGTCTGTTTTTGTCAGCTTTGTTTTTTCACAGCTCTCAACATGATGCGGAACAAAATATGTGACTGTTTACTTCACACGTTAGTCAGACGCACTATTGGCCATAACAGCGGAATCCAGACCTTCTGCTGTCGATCTGAAGTCTGCCAACAAGTGATTGGGTAATGTGTGGCTTTATTACTCCACATTCTCTTTTAGAATAAGTACACTGAACTGCATAACTGCCCCATGCCTTGTGGCTGGAGTTTGTACCTTTGTGTATAAATGAACAAAATATATTTCTCAGAAATAATTATATATATATATATATATATATATATATATATATATATATATATATATATATATATATATATATTTGAAAGATTTCCTGATCTGGGGCAGAACGGTGGCTTACTGGTTAGCCAGAAGGCCCGGGTTCAATTCTCCGTGTCCTTGTGTGGGTTTACTCCATGTTCCCCCGGTTTCCTCCCACAGTGCAAAAAAATTGTATGTTAGGTTGATTGGTGATTCTAAATTGCCCATAGAAGTGAGTGTGTGTGTGTGTGTGGCCCTGTGATGGACTGGCGACCTGTCCAGGGTGTACCCCTTCTGCCTTTCGACCTTTCAGAGACGGCTGGGATAGACTCCAGCAGATCCCTGTGACCCCAAATTAAGGAATAAGTGGGTATAGAAGATAAGTGAATGAATGAATGTTCCCGATCTTAGGTATGCTAAAATATTTTTAATTCTTTTTTTTTTTTTTTAGGTTTCAGCATTTCCCCTTAGGATAAAGGTTGCACAAACCTCCATGAGTGACCACGCGCAGGTATGGTCTGATAACCTGCATGTCTATACGGTGCTCCTGGTCGCCAATAATCACAGTCCTCCAAAGCCGAGCAGTGCCTTCTCCTTCCTCTCCCCCTTTACCCGAACCGTCAACCGGAGCCTCTTTAGCTCGCGCTACAGGGGCATCATCTGTCAGACGGGGTCAAAGATTAAAAACTGTAATACTGGGTGCAAGAATTCAAGAAGAAAGAAATGAAAGCTGTTTGGTTGTTATAACATCGTCTCAATCATTTAAAACTATCCTAGCTTCCAGTTTTAATAATGTGGCATCTGGAACACGATCAGCTTCAGAATAACCTTTGACCTCTGACCTCATACAGACCTTCCCACTCCAACTCAGTGCCACTGGCAATAAACTCCAATGAGTCTGTTTCATCTGGAGTGTCCATGTCTTCCACATTAAGATCCAGATCATCTGGAGTGTCCAGGATGTCATCAGACAGGAGAGACCCTTCGCTACGGTCCAAGGACAGATTTATGTCAGGGGCAATAAGTGTCCTGCGCTTAATTTGAGCTGCTGAACCTCCATGACCTCCATATGGAGAGCCAGAGTGAGCTGAGACATGCAGAGAGGATACACAAATACAGAAAATCCCTCAGAAACAGTAAAAACAGACGTCTTATATATGGAGTAATCAGTGTGTCATTAACAATAGCATGATAAAACTAGCCTTGTGTACTAGCCTCCTTGCATGCTAATTTTGTGTACTTGCATTTTACAAAATCTATTTGCATACCAACCTACACCATATGGACAAAAGTACTGGAACACCCGACCATCACATCCATATGAGTTTTTTAAAGATTCTATTGTATATATACTCTTCCTCCTATAACCTACACACTTCTGGTAAGACTTTTTTATTAGATTGTATCTTGTGACTGTGGGTATAGTATTAATAGTATTAGTGAGATCAGACAGTAATGTTGAGTGAGGTGGGCTGGGGTGGCATTCACACTGCAGGAAAATGTGGCCCAAATCTTTTTTTTTTTTGTTGCCCAGACGTGACTCAGATCTGTTTTTCTCATGACAATGAAAATTGCACAAACCGCATGGTGTCTAATCTTTTTAGTTCTAATTTGAGCCATTTCCATATGTGGTATTAAAAGCGACACGTCAAATGTTTTGCAATATGCTGACAATGTGAAGAGTTAAGTCAGAATTAATGCAAGTCACCTAATTTTCAATCGACATGCATTATTTTACCTCCATCATCATTGATCCACAATTTTTTGAAGTTTATGATAAAGATATTTATTTGCTGGGCTTTTAAGTAGATGATCTGTGGTTGCACTGGGGTCTGTTTTTGTCAGCTTTGTTTTCACAGCTCTCAACATGATGCGGAACAAAATATGTGACTGGTTACTTCACACGTTAGTCAGACGCACTATTGGCCATAACAGCGGAATCCAGACCTTCTGCTGTCGATCTGAAGTCTGCCAACAAGTGACTGGGTAATGTGTGGCTTTATTACGCCACATTCTCTTTTAGAATAAGTACACTGAACTGCATAACTGCCCCATGCCTTGTGGCTGGAGTTTGTACCTTTGTGTATAAATGAACAAAATATATTTCTCAGAAATAATTATATATATATATATATATATATATATATATATATATATATATATATATATATATATATATATTTCATTGTCATGTTTTTCTCTTGACAATGAAAATGGCACAAAACCGCATGGTGTCTAATCTTTTTAGTTCTAATTTGAGCCATTTCCATATGTGGTATTAAAAGCGACACGTCAAATGTTTTGCAATATGCTGACAATGTGAAGAGTTAAGTCAGAATTAATGCAAGTCACCTAATTTTCAATCGACATGCATTATTTTACCTCCATCATCATTGATCCACAACATGCTATTATTTAAAATTTGCCTCTTTTTATTTTCATTCTGTTCCTCCTAAACGACTGTTGTGTTAGATGTATTAGTTTACATTGGAAATCTGAACAATAGTTTGAACAGCTATACAAAAAAAATCTGATCTCAAAAATCGGAATTGAGCGCTAAGAAGAGTCAGGAATCTGTGTGGGACGCTCAAGTTCTTCCACTCCAACCAGAACACACCATGTCTTCATGTAGCTCAGGGACTTTGTGCACAGGGGCATTGCCATGCTGTTTGGGTCTTTTAGTTCCAGTAAAGCAATAATATAATGCTACATCATAACAAAGACATTTTAAACAACTGTGTGTTTCAGACTTCGGGGCATTAGTATGGGAAAGACAAACTAATGTGAATGTTACATAGCTGCACACAAGCCATACATGTGTACTCTCTACTATCTAAGTTGCTTTACTGGTTATGAAAAATGTAAACATGCATAAGAGAATATTAGCAAATTGAGCAATATTACATGCTTGTGATTTGACTAGACTAGACTAGACTAGACTTAAACATGAACACACCCAGAGGCTCACCAGACAGTGATAAAAGGAACAATAACTCAAGAACACACAAGGCAACACATATATACTGTAAAGGGAACATATTAACTAAACAAGAGTCACCTGAACACAATAAGGAACACATGACCTAAACAAACCAATGAAGACGTAAACAAACATTGAGCACATGGTCTAGAAAATAAACACTGAAAGTATCTCTGTTGCCCTCCGGTGGCCCGGCAAAAATCCTGAAAAATGCAAAGCCGGAAGCACCCTTATTTTTTTATCCTTATTTTGTTTCTTAGAGAATAGCCGAATGTGTATGGAGGAGGACGTTTTTAATTAAATATGAATGTGCGCGTAAATTGTTTCATATAAAACTTGTCAAAACAATATTTATTAATAGTAAATGCTAGAGTATCGATACACTATTGTGAATTTGCGTAATAGTTAGCTGTATCGATATTTTTACAAAGTCCTATTAATTATTGCTATAAATACATAATAGGATACTTAACGCTTCCATATTGGCATACTAGCTTACTAGCCAACATCCAGGATATTCTGTTAAAAGAATTTAATGCTACTTACACATCCTATTGTCTGTAAGCCCATCAAGGTCTTCATCCTCTGGCAGAGGCCTACACAACAAAGACAACATAAAGGAACAGGGTAAAAATATTTAGAACAATCCAGAGTACATTTTTTAAGGCATTCAAAACACAGGGCATCTATGTTAATGATACATTTACACTGTTTCTCCACACCACAGTCTTTTACAGCAGACTGTTCCTAAAAAAATCCCTGAAAGGAGAAAACAAGTCATCATCGCATCACCTATAAACACGCCGTTAAAAGCGCTTGTGTATGGAGGAGTGGTGATGTGTTCAGGTTTGTCAGCTCGCACAGTGGAAAAGCAGACAGATTAAAGGTCTCTGGCAGACTTAATTGTAGCTGCTGTCTCTAGTGACATGCATTTTGAGTCTCTGGGTGTAATTAAAGCTCCTTTAACCACTGTAATGTCACACTGTTTAATGATAAGGGAACAAAGTAGCTCGTAGTAGAGGAAAAAGTCAGCGTAGACATTGTGTGTCGCGAACACAGACTCTTGTGTTGAAAGTGCAAGGGGTTTAAATCAAAGTGTGAGCTGTTAATTACCAGTTCCGATTGATAGAAACACTTCACATAATTTAGAAATAGTAGCAAGAATTGGCACAGCAATTAATACAACGGGCATTAGGCACAAAACAGGGACAAACAAATCATGTGAGGAGTGTGTGGAAGAAGTAGCTCAGTGCTAAAGGTGTTGGCCTGCTAACTAAGAGGTAGTAGGTTCAATTCCCAGCACAAACAAGCTGCCATTGTTAAGCAAGGACCTTTAAATGAGATATCTCTGAATAAGGGTGTCATTTTAGAGGTGTATGTGTAAAATTAAGATAAAAAGAGGTGGGGGGACTTGTTCAACAAAGGAGCTGATTTTTATAATTGATTCACTGTTACACATTTTTTCGTTGGTCATGCTATAAATATTACAAAGATTGTAATTGGTAGTCCTGATTTATTTAGGGGATTACTCATCAACCAAACAGAGACTACATTCAGGGGTGCTAGAGGAGGGTAAGGTTAGGATGATTGAAGAGGCACTTTAGGGGCCAGAGTTGAGAGCGGAGCGGAGTGGTATGATGAAGAGATTTGGATATCTAAATATTATCATCACATTTACAGCATTTGGTAGACGCCCTTATCCAGAGCGACTTACATTTATCTCATTTATACAACTGAGCAATTGGGGGTTTGCTCAGGGGCCCAGCAGTGGTGGCTTGGTGAAGCTGGGAATCGAACCCACAATCTTCGGTTTGGCAGCTGACACCTTAACCATGAGTCACCTCTTCCCCTAAAGACATTTTCAGTAAAAGTTTTAACAAAAAAATGTAACTGTAAAAGGGTTCCTTTTGATATAGTTTGAAATCACATAGCATTGTGGTCTTTAGGAGTCCAAACTCTCATCAGCATGCAGTTTATACAAATATGAGGAAGTCAGAATAAAAAAATATTCTGAATATTTTGAATCTTTTCTAATGTGATGAATTCTTATAACTGTTTAATTTAATAATAAGTTAATTTTGTATTTAAAACTAATCGTAGCTGGCCTACTTGTTCAGTGAAAATGTGATATTATGCTATTTTTCAATAAACTGATATTTTAACCTAACACAGAAATATAAAAAACAAGAGATTTCTGAGAGCTTAACTACACTGCATTTGACGGTATATTGACTGTATGAAGATTGAATGTACTTGGTTTACCGTGGGAAATCTTCATCCTGCCACTCATCCTTCACCTCCAAGTTTTCCATACGGAGAGTGGCCTCTGTCGTACCCATCCTCCTGTCCAGAGCTGGCGACAGGTCACGCTGCAACACACACAAGACCAAATGAAGTCACTGACTTACAAATCATTTTTTTTTTACCATGTATTACACCATCAATATAGCTCAACTTGTTCTTGCTGTGTTGTAAATAAAACTGCATTGCCTGACCCCCTTCATCTTAGTTGTTCTGTTACGAAGATATATAATTGTTTTATTGCCATAAAACTTTTTGTATATAAATTCAAAATTTGAATGTTGCTTCCGATAAAGCAGATGAAACTTAGAGATAAAAATAATATCAGTGTGAGAGAATGTGAGTCATGTTTGCTGTAATAGAAAAGAAAAAATGAGTTAAACCCTAGACTAATATCAGGCCCGGTTCCTGCAAACCATAGAAAGGTGGGCAGACAGATATTCTTGGTGGGCAATTGTTGGGGGTGGGGTTGGGGAGATAGATACTCTGAAATATTTCCACAATTGTGTAACTGTCTGTTTCAGCTTCTCTGTAATCCTTGCCAGACCGGCAAGCCGCCTCGCCTTGCGAGTTGTAAACCGCGCCATTACTTGCAATTAATTGTAATTGTTCTAATTAACAACAGGAAACTGTTTGGTTTTGCCTTGTGATTTGCCAGGGCTTTCTACACTCCTTCTTCAAATTTCTCAACACAGAGTCTACCTCAGACTGCTTTTATCAAATCACAAATCATACAAAAGAAAAGAAAAATGCATTTGTATGCCACTCTAACAAATTTTTGAAACGTCAAGACAGACGTTTGGGTGGGCTCAGCCCATACTCCCCATGCTGAGAGCCGGAACTGGCTAATAACATGCTCATGTTTCTTGGATTAAAACAAGATTTAGCAACAGATGACCTTGAAACAGACCGGGACAGAAACGGTGCGTTTGTATCAGTTCTATTATTATTTTAAGCTTTAAAAATATTTTTCACACAATCCTAGTTAGAGTTACGGTGGATCTGTGTGTGTGAAATTCCTTTATCTGACCTCAGATTAGAGGGTATTGGGTATAGAAAATAAATGAATGAATAAAGTCTGGAGTTCTGTGACAGGCTCCAGATCCACCGTGACCCTGACTATGAGAAAGCTGTTTCTGAAGATGAATTGAATAAATAAACATCTTGACAAAACTGCTCAGGAGGTGTGAGATCTACATGTAAAAGCACAAAACTGTTTCCTTATGGTATTGTCTCAAACCTCCTGAAGTAAAGCTATCAATTTCAAGTGAACATCCTCTTACTTGAGTTGGTTTTAATTCATCTAGACTGCCATAGGTATATACAGTACATGGCCAATGTTCTGAAGTGTGTGACGATGGAGACTGAAGTGTCAGTGTAACGTACTGCTCGTCATCGAGTCCACAGGATAATAATCAACAGGAGAAAATGACTAAGTGCGGAAAGAAGTCACGTCAGCAGCTGTGATTACAAAAGTCTGCAACATCTGCAGCAGTGCAGGGGTTAAAGTCATATGTCATCTCTCTCTCTCTCTCTCTCTCTCACACACACACACACACACACACACACACTATAAATAGGATATGAGTTCAGTTCATGATGCTGGTAATCAGAAATGAGGTGCCCCAATGACACACACACACACACACACACACACACAAACATAATTTTAAGACAAAACATTTTCAGCATATACACACATACCTGCAGAAAGGATATTAAACTATAAATACGCCTCTCTCTCTCTTTTTCTCTCTCTCACTCTGTGTTCTCTGTTCTTCTGTTCAGGCCTGGACGTGTTTTTTTGCCATGATTAAATCCACAGTGCTCCACTTGTCCAGGACGAGGAAGTCACATGAGCTGCCTCTCTTCCTTTTTCCTTTCTCTTTCTCCTGCGCAGGACAGACAGACAGACTGGAACAGCTAGATTTCGTCTGGGTGTGTGTGTCTGGGTGAAAAGACGAGTGCTGTGTTTGTCCCGTAAGCTTCCTACTGCTCTTTTCTGCTCAGCATCCACACACTGCTGCATTCATATAGAAGAAGTAACTCCAGATGTTCCATGCCTCCTGTGCATCCTGCAGCACAGCTCTTTGTCCGAGCGCTTCATATTCCAAAGGATTGTGGTTATACTTGTGGGAGTGCAGTGCCAGTCTCTCTGCACCAGCAATCACCGAGCACTGATGTGATGATTACGTAATCTCACCTGGGCCCTTTACTGTCTGTTCTTCCTCTCTGACTTTCTGTTTCACTACATAACAAGGAAAAAAAGCTCACCAACAGATAACACAGTTATTTTTTTCTGTGGCTAAAAAAACAGAACCGTGTCTCTGTTTCTGCTCCTGAAGATGGACAGCCCATTTTCACTGTTCCCTAGCAACAGCATCACCCTCTCCCTTTTATTTCTTTACTCCTCCCTCCACTCCCCACCCCTTTCCCTCTTTCCTCCTCTCTCCTTTCTCTCTCTCCTCTCTCCCTCTCTCTCTCTCTCTCTCTCTCTCTCTCTCTCTCTCCAGCTGTCTTATCTGTGCCGTCTTTGTGCCTCTGGAGCCCTGTCATTGGATCAGGCCCATTCCCTCCTGCTCAGCTACTGGCTAAGACGTTCTGCATCGAGTGTCCCTACTCAGCTCAGTGATGTCATCACTTTATTTCCCATGATGTTTGTTTTTTCTTGTAGTTCACCCCCTCACTGTAGAGTGTAAGTCTATTACATTAACATTTACAGCATTTGGCAGACACCCATATCTATTTATCTCTTTTATACAATTGAGCAATTAGGAGTTAAGGGCCGTGCTCAGGGGTCCAGCAGTGGTGACTTGGTGGTGCTGGAAATTGACCCCTGATCTTCCAATTAGCAGTCTAATCACTGTGCTACCACTTCTATTAATAGTCTAATAATAAGTTCATAACATAACATAACATAACTCATTCATATCATAACTTTAAAAATAGTCCATAAATAATTAAAAATATATATAATGGTGGTGGTGTCTGTAAAAAAAACCTACACCATGTACCTAATCATGTTATGAATAAATAAATAAATAAAAGTGAATAACTAAATGAATAAATAAATAAATAGACAAGCAAAAAAAATTAATAATAAATATAATATATAATAATATATAATAAAATAAACTGTGGATGATGCCGATTATAATCATGATGCTGGTGATGATGAGGGTTATTATTATGTCAAAATTTTAATTTAAATTGTTTAGCATTTTAATTAAAAAAAAACCCAAAACACTTATTATCTACAACACATTAGTTTTCAAAGCAATCTCGTCTTTATTACTTCATTACTTTTTCATTTTCACTTTTTCAGAGTTTAAACAAATGATACACATATTAGATTTGGACTTACTCAGTAAATGTGGCTTTATACAATTAAACTTCTACCATTTTACAGAACTTGGAGTTATATGTCCAGGTTTTAGTCTAAGTCTAAGCTTTTAACATTCAACGCTTTTGTTAAGAGTTGGAAATTATCTCAGGGTCTTTTTATTTAACGTAATTGTTTTCCAGTTTAAGGATAATTTTTCCCCTAATCTGATTGCACTCACCACCGGCTACAATGAAATCATCTCAAATCTCTTCTTTTCTTTTTGGCTGTTTACCTTTAGGGGTTGCCACAGTTAATCATCTGCCCCCATCTAACCCTATTCTCTACATCCTCTTCACTCACACCCACTAACTTCATGTCCTTGTTTATCGCACCCGAATACCTCCACTTTGGTCTTCCTCTTTGCCTTCTGCCTGGTAGCTTCATTTCTCACATCCTCCTACCAATATAGTCACTATCCCTCCTCTGTACACCGTCCCCTTGATGAACTAGTTGTTAATCCTGTTCAACCTCGTCACTCCCAAAGAAAACCTTAACATCTTCAGCTCTGCTACTTCCAGCTCTGCCACCAGCGCCACTGTCTCTAAACCATACATCATAGCTGGTCTCACCACTGTCTTGTACACCTTCCCTTTGATTCTAGCTGATATTCTTCTGTCTCCTGACACGTTTCTCCACCCATTCCAACCTGTCTTTACTCACTTCTTTACCTCTTTTACACACTCTCCATTGCTCTGGACTGTCGACCTCAAGTACTTAAACTCCTGTACCTTCTTTACCTCTTCACCCTGTAATCTCAGTGTTCCACTTCCCTCCCTTTCATTCAAACTCATGTACTCTGTCTTGCTACGACTGACTTACAGAGCAAACCTCCACCTACTCCCTGCTCCCAATACATCTCAAATCTACATCTGCTTGTGAAGACCACCAGGTGGCAATACAGATCAACTGAGAAACCAGAAGGAAAAAATAAAAACAAGAGGCAACTTTTAAACCCTGACAGCTAAACAAACTTTGATCATTGTGTGACCATGACCTTAAAAATAAATATTTTTACATAAAAAACCTTAAAAATCTATTTTCAAAAGCTTATATAAGGATAATAATACATCCCAGTACATACATGGTTTATGTTTATGTAACTTTATTTAGCACATTTAGCACTGTTGGTGTTGATAAAATTAAGATAAAATAAGTGTTTATTTCATTTTTAAATAAAAAAAATCCCACAAACATAAATATAGATTTAAGATGCTGTATATGACGTATATGAAAATATAATGAAATATAACATACTCGTGGTTTATTCATGTTTTCTTCATAAATAAATGAAATAATAAAAGAACATTTGTACTATACAGTGTTTTCTTGTGGTTTTTGCTATTAATATCATTATTAATAGTATATAGCAGATTAGATAATAGCCCTTGTCTCAAGGTGATGTTGGCCCAGCTGTCAGTGAGCTCTTCATAATAAGCTAAGCCCCTGAGCTGTTTTACCCCTGACACTGACACCCAGCTCCTCTTACACATCGGCTTCCCTGTGTAAATACTCATCAAATTGTCATACTTTATGTTTTTTTTCGACCACATGTGTCTTTAAAACAAACTTTAAAAGCTGTGAACAGTCATTCTGAGCCAAGTTTTTGGACTGTAATTACTGTAAATAACTAACATTTCCAAATAGCCCATAAAGTGGCCCCTGGACTCCTGATCTGTGGACTATGTCTTTCTTAATGCAGCAGATGCTGGGAAATAAGTTAAATAGCATGATGGGAGGAGGAGGAGGAGGAGGAGATGAGGACACAGGTACAGCAGCCGGAGACGGGAAAGAGACCGCTGCGTCTAAAGGAATGACCCGGGAAGAGTTTGAGGAATATCAGAAACAGCTGATGGAGGAGAAGTAAGTACAGTGCAGGACGGTACATTCACATTTTTAAGGGGTTGTTTTACTAAATAGGGTGGAGTTGTAATGACCCAATTATATTTTATATACAAATATAAACAAAAAAATAAAAAGGAACAAAAATAAGTTACAGGTCATTCACATTCAAGTGCATGTTTGGATAAATGAACATCAATAAAATGAATACAACAACTATTAAGTCATCCATTAGGGTATCTGAAAAATGATGTGTAATGAAACCCCTATTAACTATTTGGAACATTCCAACATTTAAAATTCCCAACCATTAAAAAGGGTTTAGTGATGGAAAGTTCCTAAAATATGTCCATAAGTGTTTCCTTGTTATCATTTCAGCTACATTATAATGACATCTTCGAAAAAGGGGCTGCACATGTCAGTGTTTTGCGTAAGACTTTACGCTTGTCTGTATATGTAAAACCCGAAAGCATTACACCATCTGGGTCTGCGGGTAAGAGCTCAAATGACCCTTTGTTAAAAGTCATTGACTTTTACTGTCTATGCTTTATGGAATTTCTTTCACCACCAACAAGGAAAAGTTCCTTTAAAACAATTTATCTGTTAATGTGTTGAATAAAAAATTAAGAGGAAAGTGTTTAATGACGAGTTCAGGGGCAAGTTCAGCACATTTTTCCTTTGCACCTACAGGGTCGGAGGTTAAATTTAAATTTTCACCTGGTGTATGTGGTGTTTGCATTGTTTCCAATGAGCTCCTGTGTGTTTTCTGGTTTCCTCCTCTAGTCCAAAGATGCGTTGTAAATTTGAAAAGCATCTTTGAATTGTCCATGGTGTGTGAGTGTCCCAAAAGTCCCCTACATTATGCTCCCCTGGGTCCCCTGGGTTACATTGCAGGTTTACATTGCAGATTAAACAAATAAATTTATAACAAATTAATTTTCAGTATTAAAATTCTTTTTATTTGTATATCGATGATCTGTGTGTCCCACTGACAGGATGGAGCGGGATAAAGAATTTGCCACAAAGAAAGCGGAACGAGCCAATCTAAGAGTGCTGCTAAGGGACAAATACAGACTTCCACAGGTCCACCAACACACAGTTCACTTTTCCTTCATTATCAGGACATCATTGCCTAATCATAACAAGTGGCTATAACACCTCTGCGTTTTTGTATTGTTATTGGACAGAGCGCACAAGATGACGCCACTGTCCAGATAGCGGGAGACGACTTGGACGTGCCTGAAGAACTGGCTAAAATGGTGGAAGAGGATGAAGAGCAAGAGGAAATCAATGATTCCTATATGAGCAGGCTGCAAAATATGGAACTGGATTTTGATACCATTAAAGCCAAAGCTCAGAGCACCATAACGGAAGTCAAGCAAACAGCAGAGGAGAAGTGTGTTGTGATGTGAGATGAACTCGCCGGGATCCAGGCTTTTTGACTGGAAAGTTAAAAAAAGAATTCTAATGCATTTATTTGAAAGAATTTTAATATCTAATTAGTGGTAATAGATTTTACTGCAATTGTGGGATATTTTATGCCCTTTTCTCCATTTTAGGACACTTTCCACACTGATATTGTACATTGTCCGGCTTAACGACTGGCTATCATGTAGATTGTGTTAGATTTATATCATGTACTACATCTTTAGCCAAGTTTGTATCATATGTAATATTATTATACTATAAAATACACCTAAAAAACTATATTTTAAATTACTTAAAATAAACAGATAAATTTAGGAGATTAAAACTAGGACTTTGGGATCAATTATTTTTTAACAAGGGCCCTGTTTGTTTGATGATGCTCTTCTATTCTCTGTCACTCTTACTCTCTCATTTACTTGTTCTCTCTCTCTTTATCTCTCCCCCCTCGTCGTTTTTTTTTACTCTCTCTGTCTCTCTTTCTTTCTTTTAATCTCTGTCTCTCTTTCTTTCTCTGTCTCTTGTACTGTCTTTCTCTCTTTCTCTCCCACTCACCTGTTTTCTTTCTTTTTCTCTCTCTCTCTCTCTCTCTTTATTGGCATGACCATAATTGCGTTACAGTTTTGCCAAAGCACAAAGAAACAAATAAACAAATTAAAGACAAAAATATACAGAAAATATCTAAAAAAATATATACAGAAAATATATAAAAAATATACAGAAAAACAACAGAGAAAAAGACAGTAGTGAGATAATTAGAGGTATATAGGACATACAGGGCTGTGTGTGTGCGTGTGTGTGTGTGTTACTGACTGTCCCTCAGTATGTGAGTACGCAACTCTCCCTCTTTTCTCCCAGTAGAAGGGGCAGTTTTTTGAGTGTGGGGTAGGGTTGATGAATTGGGGGTGAATTAATTCAAATTTATTAAAGTATTTTTTTTTCTCGCAGGTGTGTATATTTTGTACACTCAGTGAGAAAGTGCAGCTCTGTCTCCACGGCGTTGGTGTTGCAGTGTGTACACACTCTCTGATCTATAGGAAGCCATGATGCCTTATAGCGTCCGGTCTCTATAGTCTCTCTCTCTCTTTCTCTCTCTGTTACTCTTTTACTGTCTCTCTCTTGCACTCTGTCTCTCTCTTGCACACCCTCTCTCTCTCTGTCTTCTGTTGCTTGCTCTGTCTCTTGTGCTGTCTGTTTCTTTCTGTCAGTCTTAGTTTCTGTCTTCTTCCTGTCTTTCTTTCTTTCTTTTTCTTTCTTTCTTTCTTTCTTTTCTCTTTCTTTCTTTCTTCTCTTTCTCTCTCTCTCTCTCTCTCTCTCTCTCTCTCTCTCTCTCTCTCTCTCTCTCTCTCTTTCTCTCTCTCTTGTACTGTCTGTGTCCTCTCTGGTTTCATTCATTCTCTCTTCTTTCTTTCTTTCTATTTCTGGTGTTTCTTCTTGTCTATTTCTCTTCTCTTCTGTTTCCTCCTCTCCTCTTTACTCTCGTTACCTTCTTCTCTCCTTTCTTCTCCCTCTCTCTTTTCTTCTCTTTCTATTTCCCTTCTCTCGTCTCTCTCGTCCTCTCTTCTTCTCTTTCTGCTTTTTTCTTTACTTCTTCTTATTCTTTCTCGATTCCTCTCTTTCTTTAGCGTTTTTTCTTTCTTCGTTTTTAAACTTCTTCCCTTTTCTTACTCTCTCTCTTCTGTTCGTCTCTCTCTCTCTACTCTCTTTTCTCTCTCTTCTCGCTCTTACCCGCTCATCTTCTCTCTCTCTCTCTCTCTCTCTCTCTCTTCTCTCTCTCTACTTCTCTCTCTCTCTCCTCTTTTCTCTCTCTTCTCTCTCTCTCTCTCTCTCTCTCTCTCTCTCTCTCTCTCTCTTTCTCTCCCAGTTCTCCTCTGGTAGGCTGACACAGCTCCTTTATGCGTTAGCTGCTTTGTGGCTAATAGGATCAGAGAGGCTTAAATTGTGTACTGATAAATCTAAGAGGCTTGATAACTGTGCTGTCCCTCTTAACCAATTTGCTCTCAATTAGGATAATGAGCAAACGAGCATAGAAGGACAGCCTTAATATATTAATGTGATAAAATGATTATTATCCTCTCTTGTGGTGATGTTTGAGCAAGAGCTGTAAAAAAAACAGTTTGACAGCCAGACCCGGGCGTGATACAGGACAAGCCTCGGTTCAGACTCCACACTTATCAACCGTCAGCTGAGCATCTGATACGTACGGCAAAACCCCCCCCAAAAAAACGGAAACAAAGTTGCCATCTAATTGATTGGATTTTACAAAAAAAAACACCTCTTTTTAAAAAAAGATTTTTTTCCTGCTAGGAAAAAGAAATTTTTATCACAAAAACCTTAATATCAATACCTAAATTAATATCACGCTTCTTTTTAAGTGACCTATTAATTGCAAGTGTCTCATATTTTCTCATCATGGTTTTATGAGACATTTTCTTTAAAGTTTATCACTTTTTTACCAAGGTTTTCAACCACAATTGCTGTTTTCTGACCTCTTAATATTTGGCCCTGATAGACAGGTGAGAATAATCGGATATATTGAGACTAGTGACTCTAGTGTCATGGCAGTCTTATAAACACTGCGCCAAACCGTTGTGCGAGTGTCTTTAAATAGGGCATGGTGTGGTGAGGCCAGAGACAGGGAATTTTTCCCTCAGCCAGATGGTCTGCTAGCTTTGTGGGCTAAAGCTCCACAATGGAAGCGCTATCGGAGTCAGCCTCCTCTGATACATTGTGTTGTAACTGTTTCTGTGGTAATGACTACTTCATATGCACATACTAACACTAAACTCAACATGACACTTTCTCTAGCTGATGTTATATTTGAGAAATTTTTGAGCAGTAATATTTCTTGATTATTCAGTTATTCAGTTAGTACACACTGTGTGACTGCATAATTCCTGCTACCTGTTTTTCACCCAAATGAAGATAGGTTCTCTGTTGAGTCTGATTCTTCTCAAGGTTTCTTTCCTATTCCGTCTCAGGAAGTTTTTCCTTACCACCATCGTCCTCGGCTTGCTCATCAGGGACATCAGGGGTTTCTGATTCATTTGCATCTTCTAATCTCTTTAATTGCGTACAGCTGCTATGCGACAATGACCATTGTAAAAAGCGCTATACAAATAAAATTGAATTATTATATCTTTATATATTTATTATCAATTACATTAGATTATTATCATTATGATTAATATTAATGTTATCTGATTCAAATTTCTCTTGTTTTATTAACGGGTACGCCGATGCTCAGTACTGGTATTAGTCCGATATCGGTTTGGATATCGTAGGATTTGGGGAAGTATAATCGTTCCGATACCGGACCTAATCCCAAACTGCCACACAGATGTGTTCGTCTTGAAGTGGCGCTGTGCAGACGGACTGGTATATCAGGGGCAGAATATTGTATTTTGAAGGGTGAAAACTTTAAAATACAAAATCTGTCAAAGCTAAACATGTTGCATATCTTTTAAAAGCGTGTGTTCTTATAATTTAAAAACCATTTACAAATGCAATCAACATAGCAGAACTATGAGCTGATGAATTTACATGGTTTAGCATCTATCTAATCCATCTCAGCAAAATATGTATGTCGATAAACATCCACAGAATAAAATATTAGCTGAAAAATGTAGCTAAAGACACAATGGAACACTGTAATGCTTATGGTTGATTTCTGATAAAAAACTGGGCAAACAAATGTGAGATTTAAAATGGCCGCTGGACTTCCGCACTCATTTCCAGGCACCTCTTTCGAAACAATAGCCCCCTTCGACATGTCAACAGAAAAAATGCCGCAGAATTGCACAACTGAGTCAGTTGTGGGTTATGTTTTTTTCTTTAGTGTGGTACAACATTTGTTCTACTGTTTCAGCTTGATGCACTTTCAGTAGTCTAGATAAAGCACAGTGCATCCAACTGACAAATGTGACAAACAGCTTACTTTTTCAAGAGTTAGAAAAAGATGGTATTGGATCAGTATCAATATTAGCAGATACTTAAGTTCATGGTATCGGATGAGTATTGATATCAGCAGATATCAGAAGTTCATGGTATCGGTGTTGATATTGGACATAAAAAGCGTTATCGAGCCACCCCAAGTTTTACCCTTCTTATTTATTCTTAACTTTATGTCACACTCTTATGGACTAGAAGCAGGAAATAGTACAAATGTTTCCTAATGATATTCACAGGTAGAAATAAAAACGGATGTAGCCCTTTTTTTCCTCGGCTTGTGTTACTGCGAGTGTAGCGTACGTCAGCAAAGATAACTACGCTCAGCTAAATCTATTGGATTTTTAATAAAACATTTGTAAATATACACTGAATGAACTGAACTTAACATCAGATAATGCACATATATATTACTTAAATATAATAAATACAAAAGTAGAAAAATAATAATAATAAACTCAGCTTATTACACTGAAAAGCAAAGTAAAAAAAAATAGTGAATATAATTAAAGACAATTATAAATGATGATAAACAAGTTGCTATTTTATTAAACAGTGGCACAGCTGGAAGGTCATGTGACATTGTTTTACTGATTGGGTACCTGATAAAAGCTTTGGGGGTCACAGTGAAAATTATTGAAGACAGCGAGAGGTAATTATTTGATGCTTAAACTAAAAAACTATTCTGGAAACTTGATTCTCCACTCTAGACAAAATACAGTACATATGCAATAAAATTTCACCCACATTCTGCCACCAATTAGCATTTATCTGTTTCTATTCATTTACATATACAATTTTGTATCATTTTCCCATAGGTAATTGTATTAAATTATAAATTCTATTTGATTATAAATTCTACATTCTTATTCTATTATTTTATTTGTACTCTATTTCTCAAGACAGACAGGGGGAAAAATAAGGATGTGACCAATATTAATTAGAATTTATTTATTTTTTCATTCTTATTACCAATTATTTTATGTTTCTTTTGCTTTTTGGTACATGATGTTCTTAATATTCTAAAAAAGCGCCTGTGAAGCTTCTTAAACTTAATCTTTCGATGTCATTAAGGTCAGGAGGAGAATCTTGGCAGTAGTACAGGATTGTTAGGACAGCGTTTATCCCTCAGACAGTTTGCCAACTCAAGCCTTGGCCGTGCACGGAACTAAAAGATTCATTAATGAAAGACAAAAACAGCATGGCTGAAGTTTTGCACACAAAACGGGTTGTTAGAATGCGATGTAAATGTACAATAATCCGGCAATTATTCAGTGAAATTGCATTGTAAGACTTCAAGGAAGGTTTAAGAAATAGGCAGCAAATCGAGTGAATCAGTCTGACATTCTTATGAAACGAATCTTTAGTTTGTTGTTCTTAAGATTAAAATTACAGATTCAAGGTGTGACTTTATTACACAAAGTTATACAAGTTACACACACTGAACGAAATCCGAAATAAAAATGTGAAACTGGGTGTAGGTTATCAGGTTTTAATTCATCAGTTTTAAAGTGCAATTTTAAAGTAAATATTCCTGAAGTGAGTCTTTAAATCAGATGATATTTCATGTCAGTGAGAACATAGCAAAATGATAATCACCATAAACACTTTAAGAGCAGGCATGTTCTGAAAAAAAACTTTCAAACCCAAGTTAATAATAAATTCCTGTTGCAGTTCTGAAGTTTTTTCTTTATAGAAATACAAAGCGAACTTTAATTTCAGCTAAGTGAATGTGAGTTTGTGTTGCTCACTTTCTGTGAAGTTAGGTTATGGAACACTGAACAGAATTTACGACAAAAAAAAACACCCCTCAACATCCCAATACATGAGTTTTTTTGTTCTAAGAGGGATTAGAGGACATTTTCTGTAGGACGCCATTATCATTTAAACAAAAGATTTTTGAAAGAAAGTTTTGTCCGAGCTTCATTAGCGCCGGCCTCCCTCTGTGTCCAGAGCACTGCTGCCGTTTAGAGCAATTACTCCAGCAGTGAACAACTGTCAATCATTCTTAAAGTGGAAGGATTCCAATTAATAACCCTCTTAAGTCTTTTCCTTTTGCCTCTGTTCTTTCTCATATGCTGGAGCCAGAGCGCTTACCGTCGAGACGCCTAGGCCAAAAAGATCAGGACCTTTTGGCACTCGGTGAACAGGACGTTTTTTAGGCTTTGGTGTGTTTTCGGGTTGCTTTTGTCTCTGCAGCGAGTTAGAGCTCGTTAACGGTGTGGAAGAGCTGAATAAGGTGGCAGACGAGTAAAACAGTTCCGCTTGCTCTCTTCACTGTCATTTGGTAGACAGCGCTTGGAGGAAGAGACGGAGATGTGGAGGGACTAAGAAGGAGCAGGTATGTCTGAAAATGAAGTAGCTGGTTTAATCTTAATATTAGTTTTTGAAACTTCATTTGACAGATTTTGACAGATCATTTAAAAAAATATATTTTATTTGAAAATCGTAGCCTAATTAGAGAAGTATTTAATTAAAAAGTAGTTTTGCTTTATTACTTTTAGATTCTGTAGAAATATTACAGCACTAATACAGAATGAATTCAGTTTTACTGTGACAATTTTTGTGAAAAAATAATATGTTGTCTGATGCTTGGTATCACATACAGTATGTACAGAGAGTAAACTATGAGAAAGTATTTAGACCAGATCCTGTAAATCAAGAAAGAAAATGATTGGTTGATTTTTAAAGTAAATGATGGAGTGTATAAATTATTATTTACATTGTCTACAGTGACAATTAAATCTCAGAAGAGACAAAAAACATTTGTTGCTGGTTATGAGATCAGTGATGTCTCGGGTTATACTGATTTAATTGCTTGGATGACGATAACTTTTTTGCACCTTTGAGAAACAATAAAACCTCACCAAATTAACATTTTTATCACCTTATTTTCCTTTCCTGACTTTCTCCCTCAGTTCATCATTTACAATATAAACTCAGCAGGAAACCGAAGCAGCTCTCAGAAGATGCTTCATTGTTCTTTCTAGTGTGCTAACTACAAGCATCGTCTATTTTTCAACAACGTTCTCTGGACATACGCTCCTACCCTCGAATGCATTTGTCTCTGGACTCCATGAACATGGCAGACGACGGCTATCTTTCATCAGATAACTTTCTTGACCTAGGGAAAGGAAGCGGGTCAGCAATGGGTGGCCGCTTGCACAGCATCGACGTCATTCTGGGCTTCAGTAAGGAACAGGAGCCTCTGCTTAACCGTGTGGGTCTCGTTGGGGCACAGAAAGGGGACAGCGATATCCTGATAGAAGAGGGCAAACAGGTGACTGCTGATCCTTACCCTCACCTGCCCAGTGTGTCTGACATCTCCCACCAGGCTGCTTATCATGGTGAGGGAAAAAGGATTTAATCATTTATTGTCATTTTACAATAAATACACATTTGGGAAGTGGTAGCACAGTGGTTAAGATATCAGACTGATCGGGAAATTGTGAATTTAAGTCATAGCTATACTAAAATGTCACTGCTGGACACCTGAGCAAGACCCTTAACCTTTAGCTGCTCATTTGGGTTGAAAAATAGAGATAAATGTATGTTGCTCGGAATAAGGGTGTCTGCTAAATGCCAGAAAAGTACATGTAATGTTGATTTGTGGACTTTTTTAAAAAATAGATTATTCTGTCACCTAAAGATTCTAGGGAAACCTTCTTATTTTTTATAAAAAACATTTTAAATTAAAGGACCAATACAAGGGAAATATCTAAATATATTTCACTATAAATGTTCCATAGTAAAAGCAACTAACACTGATTATAGTGCAGGTGGCAACCATTTTATAATCAATTAAAAAAAATACATTGTTTTAACCTGCTAATCTAACGATCTAACTGATCACTACATTTCTCTTTAACAGTAAAGAGCATCACCACCCATAAGAATTTATTCTTTATAAAAATCAAGGTCTCATAAATATAGGATGGATCTAGAAATAATGGACCCTGGATCATAAATCTAGCACAATATACTGTATTAAAACGATTAATTATTGTGTTTGTTGAATTAATAAATAAAACTATTGGTTTTGGCTAAGTATCCAAATATGTAAATACTGTGCAATTATAATTTTCTTCAAATGTTTTAATTAATATTTATCATTTATATTCAATATATAGTTTCCTATTCTTTGATAGCATTTAAGATTTCAATAAAAGATTACAGATGTGCATGTTAGACGTTACTATGGTACAAAATATTTTTTTGAACCCATCCTTTTTAGGTTTTAAGGACGATCAGAGCCCAATTATATCAAAAACACTTCATTCAACATATAAATAATAGCTACACTCTTTAAACAGTTGTTTTCCATAGAAATCTTTCAGTAGCAAGTAAAATCTCTTTAAGTTAATTAATTAATGCACCCTTTTATTAATTAACTTTAAAAAATGCACCCTTTTATTAAGTTAATTAATAAAAGGGTGCATTGAAAATTTAATTAAATTAATTCACAGGCCCCGAGTAACAGAAAAAACCTTATCGAAAGTCACACCTACTGATAGCAGAACCGCCCACTTACGGCACACGAAAGCAGTGATCTGTTAATAATCTCACCTTAATCTCAACCTAATTAGATCGATTTACTCTCAGCTCCTGCTACAACATGTGGTATTGCTCTTTATTTGTTTCCTGGAAATAAAAATTTGCATCCTCTCCTGTAGACAGACAGGCTGAGAGGTTTTAAAGCAGATGGATTAACAGCCAAGGCCGCATGAGCGGTGGCAGGTTTAGCAGGTGACATCTGTTTGCAGTTCAGGGATTACTGAGAAGAAATACACAGACCGACAGACAAAGAAATGTTACTCTTGGATAGGAAGTCATGGAGTTAACAAAATGATATGTTGGTATTTTATGTTAAAGATTTATAACAGGGCAGGGTGTGTGTTTCAAGGGTTCATGTTATTAGTAAGGATATTGAGTTTATTGACACTGAATTCTATAACTGCTAAATATTCACATCTATGTTTAAATCAGGGATTTTATAACATCAATCAGATTACAGAACAGAAAATGTCCTGTGACAGGTTGTCCAAGTGTAGACTTTTAATAAGGGCTCCCAAAAGTGGTAGCACATTAAGGTTAAGGTGTTGGATTAGGTATTGGAAGGATCTTGGGTTCCCAGAAGCACCAGGATGATATTACTGGGCCGCTAATCAAGGCCCTAAACCTATAAATCCGCTCAGTTGGATCCAAAAATTCAATAAATATAAATTGTTCTGGATGATTTTTTGTGACGATCTTATTTACTGTTCTAAGAAACATTTTTCTGACTGACATCAAGTATTGTTTGCTTCTGATACAGATCTTGCTTGCCTAGGATAAATAGTAACCTATTTTAGCTTCTGTCTCTACAGATACAGAGCACTACTCAAACGATAAATGTGAAGCTGAGATCAGAAATCCTCACCCTTGTAGTGTGGAAAGTGACAGCAGGTCCCCCGTCCCTCTAGAGGATGACCAACTGAAGAAGAAACACCGTCGCAACCGAACCACCTTCACCACTTACCAACTGCACGAGCTGGAACGAGCGTTTGAGAAATCCCACTACCCTGATGTGTACAGTCGAGAAGAGCTGGCCATGAAGGTCAACCTCCCAGAAGTACGAGTGCAGGTACATTGGAGTAATCTTTTGTCATCTACAGTAGGATTGTTTTGTTTGCAGGCCAAACCTGGTAGCAGTTAAAGCTGTTAAACCAAGAGATAATAGTTTAATGGTAACCAGTGGACAGTGCAAAGAGTTTTGTAAAAGTTGCTTTGTTTAATTAGCAGTTAAAAAGTCCCACAAGACCTTAAATCCAGATGATTTAGACTATATCTGTTGATTTTCTTCCCTAGGTCTGGTTCCAAAATAGACGTGCAAAATGGCGGCGTCAAGAGAAAATAGACACCAGCAGCATGAAGCTCCATGACTCATCTACGCTGTCCTACAACCGGCCTCCCATGCCCACAAATGTGGGGCCAATGAGCAACTCCTTGCCATTAGATTCCTGGTTATCATCACCCTTCTCCAGCACCACTTCCATGCACAGCATCCCAGGATTCATGGGTCCATCTCAAAGCCTGCAGCCCACATACCCAAGCCACCCAGGCTACCTTAACTCAACTTCGGGCATAGTGCAAGGAATGCAACCCATGCCCCCTCCACCGTACCAGTGTCCACCAGCTTTCAATGACAAGTATCCATTGGAGGACATGGACCACAGCTCCAGCATTGCAGCGCTTAGAATGAAAGCCAAGGAACATATTCAGTCCATGGACAAATCATGGCAGCCCATGTAATTCAGATCAGATTTTGTAAAGATGTGTAGAATGTACAGTTTTTAAAAAATTGTTATAAGTGTTTGTAAGAAATCCAACATGGCATTATGTTTTCATGGCATGTGACATGGAGCATCTCATTCAATATAATTCAATTACATTTTATTTGTGTAGCGCTTTTAACAATAGACAATGTTTCAAAGCAGCTTGACAAAGAAAGCAGTAACAGTGAAAAAGTGTAAGTTTGTTTCTAATGAGCAAGCCGGTGGCGACTATGGAGGAGTAACCTTGAGAGGAACCAGACTTAAGAGGGAACCCATCCTCAATTAGGCGACAGTGCACATTTTTGTTCATTACAGCATATTGTACTGGTGATCAAATAAAAAATAGACTGTAGTCATGGGTTAGTGGAGCAAAGTGAGTCTCAGTCCACCCTTAAAGCACCTCGAATTCAAGGAAAAGGGGCAAAAACTGGTCAAGGTCAAGACCAAGTAATGATTGAGTCCAAATAAATAAAATAAGCCATTAAATATATTTTAAAGCCAACTATTACTTTTAAAAACTAATTAAAATAATTTAATTTACATTTGTACTTTACAACAATAATTAGGATGGTAGGCTAAAAGAAAGCTAGAGGCCATATTTAGCAAGAAAAATCTTTCAAGAATGGGACAAGCACACAAAATGCCCGTACTCGGGACATATGTTCAACTCAATACAGAAAAAAGGTCTCAGGAGGAGACTCGAATATAAGACTGAACTCCTATTTTAATGTCAAAAATAAAAACATGAGCTGCTTTTCTACTTGTCCTTATAAGTCTGGTATATGTGTGATGCTGATGGTCCAAACATTTAGGTTTTATTATTTTACTAAAATCACAAACATCACATCAGTTTCTTAGATCAGCGTGGACTTAATATCATGGCTGATGTTTAGAAAATGAGAACAAAATATGAATTGTTGAAAACTATTTGTGCAAGTTCCTTAGTATGGCAAACTATTGGATAGCTGCCTGCTTTTTTCCAAAACCCTGATCTGAGTATGGGTATAAATCCATCACATTACACTAAAGCGAAATTTAGGGTGACTTTAGTAGGATATTGTGAATCATTTATATCCATCTCCAGGACTGCCATAGACATGGTTTTGTCTGTACAACCACTAATTAAATGACGTTTTAAAGAAATGACCTATCTATCCACACTGTTCGCTAAAAGGATATGAGGTCGTTAGCTGATTGTGTAACTGTCATAGCCATTACATGTATAGATGCGGAAGAAGAGTCGCTCAGTCTGGCACGGTTCTCTGTTCATTAGTTCCTCAGCCTTATTGATTGCTGCTCTTCATCTGAGACGCTAAAATAAAAAGACAAGATCCGGACTAATGGGCATCACTTCAGTTAAGGGACCGTAGTGCTTTATATGCAAGGATTTTCACCAAGAAGGAAGCACAATTTACTAAAATAATATTTTTTATATAAAATGTAATTGTTACTAGTAAAGATTAGCAAAGAGCAGCAGCAAAAATATGACACAATTTTTATTTAACTATGAAATTTAAAGACTGCATTTTTTGTATTTTTGTATTGTTTTATAAAATGTGCTATACCTGCTTGTGTTACGTCCGATAGCAGAAACGTTTATGTGTTTCTAAATCTAAATGTTGTGTAAGGAAGCAAGAAAAAGCCAAAGATTAGAGATTTCTGTTAGATACATAAGTATTAATGTGAACATTAAGACGTTAGACTGTTTGGATCTTTATGTATTATATAATTGCCTATGTAGTTCTGTTAAATGTCACATTTTCTATGTTTTTAGTAAATATCAATATTTTTGCACTAAAAAAATCAATAAAACAGTCATTCAAATGGCAGCACTTCATCGCCTGTGTAGATGCAAAAAAACTTAGATTTTAAGTTATGATTTAATACAGAAGAAAATAATGGGTCAAATAAACGACGATTCTTTACAGCATATGGTATCAATAATTTAGCAAATTATTATTATATTTTAAATACTTTACACTGTATAATTGTTTTTTTAATTTGCTTTTTGTCATGCCTTAGGGATGCGGGAAAAGGATGAGTTTCTCATTATTTTATTCGGGTTAGACATCAGTAGGCGTTAGATATTTTTTATTTTTCTTTACTTCAGTTTAAGTTTTATCTGAAAAAAATGTGTTTTATTAAAGCTTTTCGAGGTAAAATTATGCAAATGTGTCATTTATTCCTTATTAACTTGAATTAGATTATAAATACATGAAAAAGTACATACATGTGAGCAATTTTAAAACATCATTCTAATTATACTTTTATAATATAACTTTATAATTATATTCACTTAAATATTTGTAGGTAATACTTATTTATATGTTTATACATTTAATTTGTATTATTTTTATTAATTAATGTGTGTTTTATTACTGTGATTATTCTATTTCTAATTGTTTAATTGTTTTAAAAGCCCAGTGTTTAAAGCTAGCTATGCGTAACTGCTCCCTGCTCATCATCATTAGTCCAGGGTGAGTGTGTAGTGACCTGTCTTCACCACAGCCCCAACTACCCCTCTACCCTCTCCTGGCTGATGCTGGTGGGTTATTGGCTCAGATCCAGGCCGTTAGGGAGATGAGCCTCCGCTCCATCAGCCCACTCCAGGGGACACAGACGGGAGGGGAGAGAAATGAGATGTTTGGAAGAAACAGTATTCATAAACTGATAAATAAATGTAGGCTTATTAATGACACAGTGACAAAGTGAGAAAGTCAGAAAAGGTATATTATATTATATCTTTATATGATTTATGGGTTTAGCTTTTTTGCAGCTTTTTCGGAAAGGGTTCAAACATCTGAGGCTCTGCTTCAACTGGTGACCCGAAAAAACAAGGTACAAGCAAAAAAAAGGCAACATGATTAATAAAACATTTTGTTTTGTATCATTTAAAAAATGTGCTGCTAAAGTTACAAATCTCATTGGTTAACTTGTGCTTTAAATCCCAGGTTTATTTTAATGCGCTTGTTTTCATAGTACACACTAATAGTATGAAGTATTTTATGAGTTTACTATAACATGACAAGCATGACAATATAACATAATATAACATGATGTTCTTACTGACATCATATCATGTTATATTATTATGATTGTAAAGCTGCTTTAACATATGTAATAACTAATTTTAAGCAACCAGGTTTCTAGGTGCCCCGCAACATGGAATGCAACCCTAAGCCGAAAAAACTGTAACGTGTTATTATTAAATAAATAAAACTAGCCAGTGGGAAACTGTGGTGGTGTAATAGAAATAAAATAATCAACAATTAAAACAATCAACAATCAAATCAATGTTTATTTAAACAGCATTTTTAACAAAAGAGATCGTGTCAAAGCAGCTTTAAAGAATTAAATAGTGGAATACTGTGTTAACACAAGGACAATAGTGAACACTTACTAAAACACTTAGTTCAGGTTAACTAGTATCTGTAAATTAAGAGTCCCCAACTAAGCAAGCCAGAGGTCGACCGCGACAACGAACCAAAACTCCATCAGCGACAGAATGGAGAGTCAGGGGGAAGTTATCCTCTGAACACAACAACACTAAACACTAACACGACCAGCCTAAGAGACAGTGGCTTAAGCACAGACTTGCTACAGCTGTCGAAAGCTTCTCACTAAGGTGACATTCGAGTAAGAACAAGGCCATCGATTGGAGCTTGTGAGGTAAAGAGCTTGTAAATATTTGGCTAATTGATTAAAAATTCGAAAACAGAACAAATGTTCAGACCTATAAACAGAAATAGTCATTTATATCTATGTGTAAATCTTTAACATCAATTAATTCATTAGGAAAACTTATTTTCATTTCCTGCATGATTTAGTTTGGGAAAATTGGATACCTCGCTGCTTTTGTTGTTTTTTAAATGGTCTTTTTTTATTACCCAAACTTCCCATTTTTAAACTGCTGGAAAGAACTTTGTGTTTTTTGTTTTGTTTCTATTTTTTTTTTGGTCACTGACCATCAAAATTTCTGTGGCTGATGATTCTGTCACTAACACATTACCAATCTAATGTGTCGTCTTTAAACAAAATGCTAATGCTATTTCTACTGCTGCCCCAGACCTTTTAAAAAGTAGTATAAAGTAATATAAAAATGTAATCAGTTTTTCATTCAAAAACAGCTTAAAAAGAAAACTATACAGAAAAATTAAAACTGATTTTAAAATTAGTTTATAACTGTTGACGTCTACATTTTACAAGCCCTTTTACATAAACTACAAATGGAAACCTGCTGCTGCATCATGTAATGGAGGTGCGCCACAAATCATTACCTATCAAAAATATATTACATATTTCCCTTTAATAAGAACGGCCAGTTGCAATACTCTCCCCGCTTGGAATTCGCTGCGGCTGAAGCCCAGCACAGTCTTAAAGTTTTTGGGCCTGCAGGGGGAGCTAGCAAAGGGATTAGAGCCAAGCAAGCAGGTGATGGCCTTTAAACGCTATATGCTCTATCATTCCTGGATCCAGGTTGGGGGCAGTCCCATGCGACTGAGGCTTCAGAGGCAGCGCATTGCAGACCACATGCCGCTGTGGTTGGAAGTGGAGGAGCATCGTTCGCAGCTAGGGATCTCTTAGCTCTAAGTTTGCATCTCAAGTTTCCCCTTAAACATTTTCCTTGTGGCACCGGGAGTCGGAGACCTGCATGGCAACAACAGTTCCTGACCTAAGACTTGGCTGTGCTTCTAGAAGAGTTCTGTAAAGCACTGGACAAAGTGAAAACCAAATAGTTGACCATAAAAACAGTATTCCTTCTGTCATTGTACTCCATTAAAAAAAATTGGAGATAGTCAGGCACTATCTACCCTGCCTTTTAACCTGGACTTTACAAATACACGAAGAAGACTTGTACTTCAGGTTCTCTATTCTCCGCCCCTCCAGGACACAGACCAGGAATGTGTGTGAGGGTGTGTGTGTGTGTCTGTAAGGGGTGGGCGGTATGACTAAAATTTTGAATGAGTAATTTTATTGCACGGTAACAATATTTGATCCTCTGCTGATTTTGCATGTTTGCCCAGTGACAAAGAAATGATCAGTCAATATTTTTAATAGTAGGTTTATTCTAATAGTGACAGACAGAAAAACACTGACAACATACAAACATTAAAAAAAAAAAATCATACATCGATTTTCATTTTAATAAGTGAAATAAGTATTTAACCCCTACGTGAAACAATACTTACTACTTGGTGGCACAACCCTTGTTGGCAACCACAGAGGTCAGCAGTTTGTTGTAGTTGTCCACCAGGTTTGCACACATCTCAGAAGGGATTTTGTCCTGCTCCTGTTTGCAGAATTTCTCTAAGTCATTAAGGTATCAAGGCTGATGTTTGACAACTCAAACCTTCATCTCCCTCCACAGATTTTCTACGTCTGAGTCACTTAAGTACCTTAATGTGCTTCTTCTTGAGTCATTTCTTTGTTGCCTTGGCCGTGTGTTTTGTGTCATTGTATGCTGGAATACCCATCTATTACCCATTTTCAGTGCCCTGGCTGAGCGAAGGAGGTTTTCTCTGGACAGTTGTCTTTTATACAGGTTTATACTTTGTTTAAGATAGTGCTCCTAATCTCATCTTGTTACCTGTATAAATTACACCTGGGATCCAAAAATCTTAATTGATGGGGATCAAATACTTATTAAAATGCAAATCGAAGATGGGATATGCGAAAAATGCATTTCATTGGCTCTGTACATGTACCTTGCACAATGACAATGAATTGAATATACTACTATACTATACTATACTATACTATACTATAACTGGGCAGCATGGTGGCTTGGTAGTTAGCACTGTTGCCTCACAGCAAGAAGGCCCGTGTTCGATTTCCGGGCAGGGACCTTTCTGTGTTGAGTTTGTTTTCCCTGTACCTGCGTAGGTTTACTTTGGGTACTTCAGTTTCCTCCCACATTTTAAAAAACATTTATGTTTGGTTGATTGGTGATTCAAAATTTCCTATAGGAGTGAGTGTGAGTGTGTGTGTGGCCCTGTGATAGACTGGTGACCTGTCCAGGGTGTAACCCTTCTGCCTTTTGCCCTTTTAGAGACAGCTGGGGTAGGCTCCAGGGAATAAGCAAGTATAGAAAATAAATAAATGGCTCAGGTTTGATCCCCCCCCCCCCCCCATTTTATCTCTATTTGTTCTATAAATAAACGCAAAATGCCCTAAAATATCTTTAAAAATTATAAACTGACCATTTCTTTGCCAGTGGCAAACATACAAAATAAGCAGGGGATCAAATCATTTTTTATATAATAAAGAAACTTAAATACTTAAGGACTTCACCTTATATTCCAGTTACTTCCAAATATAGTGAACTGACTATAGAATATAAATATCTAAAATACATGGAAAAACTGCAAAGTAAAATCAATTTATATTTATAAAACGTTTGCAACATAAAATATATAGTATTTAAGTGTGTATACGAAGGACATACACACTTGTTTCAGTATATTTCAGACACACAAAATATACATAAACATGGCTTGGCTGTGCACAGTGTAAAATGTGTAAAGTAGTATTGCAAACATGGCTGAGCTAGAATTGTTTTGGTGTATATTTTCTTGTAAAGTTGCTGTAATATTTATCTGAATAAAGTGATTACAACAAATTCCAGGTTCAATTCACATTTACACATTTTATTGATTTAACTTCCTCTATGGTAAAAGGCGTAAATGTCCTGTATAAGTAGGGACGGGAGGGGCGGAGCTACGCCCAGCGGAGGCGAGCCCTAGGCGCATCGTGGGCTATTGTGATTGGATCGCCGGTCGGCGCTTTAGCCAATCAGAGATAGACATCTGTTCAGCCACGCTTCTCTGAAAGTAGCGATCAACCTTACAAGACCTGGCTTCGAGCTGGACAATTCGCTGGGAAGGGACGAGCTGGGAGAGGAGACCGGTACCTGCGTCGCCATAAAATAAAATAAAACAATTAAAAATGCAGAGCTGTAAATTATTTACGCTATTTTCAATAGCATTGCTGGCGTTTTCAGTCAACGCAACTGTTTACTTCAAAGAGCAATTTCTCGACGGCGGTAAGTTGAAATTGATGCTAATGGGATGCTAGCAAACACGGAAATGAGCCCGAATTGCAGTTAGCCAGATATGATAATGATACTTAAGGGCAACAATAGTTATAAATATATTGTAACTGAACAGTTTTTACCAGTTTTGTTCGTCTAATATCTTTTTCTGTCGTCTATTTTGTATGTAAACACAAAAAAATACACACTTCTGAAAGGAATTTTAGGAATGGATGAAGAAGTAAAATGCTGTATTTTTTAGCATAGTGCTATGCTGGACTTCCCCTACATCATTTCATCTAATTAAAATCGTAACGAAGTGAAAGTAACAAAGGATCAGAACCGAAAGTAAAACAGCTTTTGCCAAGCAGGAAACCTATTTATTTTTTTTTTTTTATTCCTCCATTGACAACAGACTTGTGTGAATTTTTTTTTCAACCCTCATCCAGTTCTCATGTCATATAAAAGTATATATATTTTTGTTAATTAAGATTGGGATTCCTAAATGTATTTGTTATTCTTTCTATACGGTATGTGCCTAGTTAGATTACAGGGCTGTGTGGTGTAATTAATCATAAAAGGTGGCGTGTGATTGATCACAGGGGCCTGCGATTTATTGCACAACCAACTAACTAACTAACTAAATCAACTCTGTTATCTTACCTGAAAAAAATGTAAAGGTTGTTAACCCTTGGCTGGATTTGCAATTTGTAAAGCCACGAGTAGGCGTGACCATATGCAAATTAAACATTCTTCAAGCTCCATACAAATGTTTTAACTTTTTTAAGCTTTTATTTTAAGTCATCATTTTTCAAGAAAAAAAAATGTAAGAATTTTTCTGATTTTAACCGATTTTTCCAACCTGATTTTGCAGATGCGTGGAAGAGTCGGTGGGTGAACTCGGAACACAGATCTGACTACGGAGAGTTAAAACTTACTGCTGGAAACTTTTACGGTGATGCAGAGAAAGACAAAGGTAAATCCGACTCGACTACCGATTGGGACGTTTGGCAAACACTAAAGTATTCTAGACTGAATGTTTATTCATCCTATTCACTTTTCTTGTCTTTACATGATTTGTTTAGGTTTACAAACCAGCCAGGATGCCCGCTTCTACGCTAGCTCGGCGCGATTCGAACCCTTCAGCAACGAGGGTAAAAGCTTGGTGATCCAGTTCACCGTCAAACACGAGCAGAAGATTGACTGTGGTGGCGGCTACGTCAAAGTATTTCCGTCCGACCTCAACCAGGCTGACATGCACGGAGACTCGCAGTACTACATCATGTTCGGTGGGTATTTCTATTAAATCAGGCTTGTTTTTTTTTTCTCCTCTCTGTATTAGCATAAAACCATAGAACTAATGATGTTTTTCTAATGGTTGCTACAGGTCCAGATATCTGTGGTTACAGCACAAAAAAGGTCCATGTTATCTTTAACTACAAAGGCAAGAACCACCTTATTAAGAAAGAGATCAAGTGTAAAGTAAGTAGCTGGTTTTTTGTTTTTGTTTTTTTAAGATGGGCAGAGGTCTAGTATTATAATCATCACCATTCTAATAATCTGTTTGTGCCAGGATGACGAGCTGACCCACCTCTACGCGCTGATCCTGAACCCAGACCAGACCTATGAGGTAAAGATCGACAATGAAAAGGTGGAATCTGGCTCCTTGGAGGAGGACTGGGACTTCCTGCCCCCTAAGAAGATCAAGGACCCCGAAGCCAAGAAGCCTGAGGACTGGGACGACCGTGCCAAGGTCGACGACGAGACGGACACCAAGCCTGAGGTATCACCTGAAACAGTGGTTCATTTTAGATAACATTTAAGTACGCGTTGCTTTTGGGCTGATCATGTAAGACCAACCACAGAAACAAGATTTAATAGATCAGTTTTTATTATTTCAATTGCCGATGCAGCCAGATTGAAGTTTTAAATAAATGTCACTTGTTTTATGGCATTATAAGATCATATTAAATAAACATTAACTCATTTCTATAATTTGATAGAATTAAGATTTCTAAATTGAAATAACAATGTGTAACGTTCTTTTTAGGACTGGGATAAACCTGAAAATATTCCAGATCCTGATGCTAAGAAGCCTGAAGACTGGGATGAGGATATGGATGGTGAATGGGAGCCTCCCATGATCCCCAACCCGGAATACAAGGTATCGACTCCTCCTGCATAGCATAAACATTTATCTAGTCCCTTAATTTTGTATGTTTAACTTATGTCTTCTTTGTGTGCACCTCATAGGCTGGGGTGGGGGTGGGGCTTGTTTCCATCTCTTTCTATAAGCATAGCTCTAAACTCTAACCCACCCCACACTGTGCAACACTACAGTGTAATAAGTTTAAAAACTGTTTATCTCTGTTAGGACATCCCTGACTTTATTTGTTTGAAATTTTTCAATATGTATTGTATTGGAATATATTGTATCATATTGTGGGGTCCTTGCTAATGCACAGCCCTATTTATGAGTGGCCCCTACAGTATTAGCGTTAGCGCAATTATGATTTTATTTATAAAGCACATTTGAATTTAGCTTACTCTGGAGAACACCATCCAAAACAGTTATAAGAATTACAATAGTGAAGAACTAAAATCTAATAATAAAATCAAGCATCAGGAAAAAAAAAAAAGATGTGTCTTAAGCATCAGGAAAAAAAAGTGTCTTAAGCTGTAATATTATACAAATTATAAAGCAGGTTAATGAGAACTGTGGATGTCGATATCATAAAATGACATGCATTAATTTATGATCTGTTTTCACTTTGCAGGGAGAGTGGAAACCAAAGCAGGTGGATAACCCAAACTACAAAGGAGTCTGGGTGCACCCCGAGATCGACAACCCCGAGTACAGCGCTGACTCCCAGATCTACAAGTTTGATAACATCGGAGTCATCGGGTTGGATCTGTGGCAGGTGTGTTTCTTCTTCTAAAAATGTTTCATTTATATATGAAACAGGCTTATCTTTAAAAAAAAAAACAAAAAACATGCTAGGTTGATGTGTTGTGCTACTCTTACCCTTAACACACTAACGCTTCTGTTAATACCAGGTGAAGACCGGCACCATTTTCGACAACTTCCTAATCACAGACAACGTGAAAGAAGCAGAGGATTTCGCAAAAGAAACCTGGGGCGCAACAAAGGTTATTTTATTTCTGTTTCAGTTGTAGAAGATTTTTTTTTATTTATTAATTTTTAATTTATTTTAATAAATAAAATGTATTTATTTCATTAATTTATTAATTGTTCTTAATATTAAAATCTCGATCTCTTGCTCACTCCAGGGACCAGAAAAGAAAATGAAAGATGAGCAAGACGAACAGAAACGCAAAGAGGAGGAAGAAAAGAATAAGGACCAGGACACAGCGGCAGAGGACGAGGAGGAGGACGGAGATGAGGAGGAGGAGGATACTGAGACAACAGAGGAGCCCGAAGAGGAGGAGGAAGAGGATGATGTTCAGGCTAAAGACGAATTATAAACCAGAAAGTGCCTCGTCAGTGCATTGTGGCACCAAGAAAGTAGCTGTAGAGCATCGGGTCAAAATTTTGGCAATGAAATGTGACTCTTTTTATTATTATTTTTTTTTTATTATTTTTTTTTTTAGATGTAATTTTTGTTTCTTTGTTTAACAGAACACATAAAGAAGAGATTCAAATTTAACTGTTTATTTTTCAGGTGTTTGTTTTCTTTTGTGGGGCTTTTGATTGATAATGTTAGGAAGCAGCTGCAGGGTTTGGGGTTGGACTCTTTCATAAAGCTGTTCCTTTTTACCCCCTGAAAAAAGAAAGATTAAATCCTTTGCCCTATAGATTAGTTTTTTTCATTCTGTTGGATTTTTTCATTCAAGAAAAGAACCTCTGAAAATCTGATGTGTATGCAGTTGTAAATATGTTGTAGTTACTGCTTCTAAACAGAGGAAGCTTTCTACCCAGTTTAAATGTGGTGAGAGACTGAACATTATTTTATCTGACCTAAAATCCACAGAATTCCAAACCAACTCTTTCTGCTCCTGTCATTCTGAGATTGCTTTTTTTTCCCTCTTCAGCACTGATTTTGTTTTGTACCACAACTTTTTTTTTTTTTTTGGTCCCTACCCGAGACATCGAATGTGACTCCACTCTTTCCAACTATATTTATTTATCACAACGTTCTTCTGAGTAATTTGACCCATAACACGGATCTCTAGGCACTGTGAATAATAGTGTCCAACCCGCCCATAACAAATGAAATCTTATGACTCGGCTCACATTATGTGGAGATTTTCAGCATCAAATAAGTCCTGAATGTCCTGGTACTTTTGGGTTACTGCTCATTAGTTAACATCAGCTGTCCATCGGTGATACTTTTAATAAAAGAATTTATTACTGAATTCTGATTCAAGCCTTGTTTATATACTAGCAAAAATTAAGGGAAGATAAGGGGTCAAAGTTCAGTCGTTATATATATACTCAATATATTAAAATGTATCTTTCGCTCTCTTTCTGTGTATATATATATCTATAGATAGAACGATAGATATAGATATGGGTGTAAGTGAAGAGGATGTAGAAAATGTGGAGACAGATGATTCGCTGTGGGGACCACTAAAAGGGAACAGCCGAAAGGAGGAGAAGAAGAAAAGATAGAGAGAGAGATAGATAGATAGACTTTTTAATATATTGTTATATCCTGCTCTTGACACAAGATGGAGACACTTCAAAAGAAATTTCATATGAAGAGAAATTGTAAAAAAAAGTTTCTGTATAGAGTAAAATGGGTCCATCACTTTACTCAATAAAGAACACAGTCATATGGCATTTATACTTCAGATATACACTGCACTCCATCCCCTAATTGCTCTCCAACCTTAATTTTTTTACATTTAAAAAAGTCAGGAAATTTATTTTGTTCAGTTATTATTAAGTTCATAGTGCCTATTGTTAAAAATGAAACAAGCTAAACCACATTATTTTTCATTTATGAGTCATGTGAAATTTTCTATCAGTCTGGAGACTTTAACACCCTAATCAGATAGATAGATAGATAGATAGATAGATAGATAGATAGATAGATAGATAGAACGTCAAATATGTAACTTGATTAAATAATAACAATAATTATTTTATTATTATTATATAGCTTGGTTATAAAAATCTCTGCTATAAATCGTTGATATGCAAATTATTTGGTGCGCGTTCACGAGGCGGAGTCACAGAGAAGTGAACGCGCGGCGGACAGAAGCCGGAAACATGGCGGCGCTCATGTCTCTGTCTCAGGTAACTCACCCTTTAAAGTTTTTTATTCAGATTTTTATTATTATTTTTAATTTTCGCAACAGCTACTGAATGACTTTAAGCTTATTAGTTACGATAATCACCTGTAAATATGCTGCTTTGTGGATGTGCAAAATGAAGTTTACTTCAGGTTTGTTAGCAAACTCATAACAGAAGGCTAATTGTAGCTAACGCAAAGCGACGGTGTTTAGGTGGAGATTAACACCGACTGGAAGACGCGCGTCTGTTTTTGTGTATGATATTAACGACAGACATTTTAAGGTGGCTTAGAATTAAGTGTTTGTTAGTTTAGAAACTTGTAATGTATTTGTTTTTATTGGTTTAAACGACCCCAAAAGTGGGTCCTGGACGCCCACCTGAATTCTGACAGGTGTCGGTTACATAACCAGCTGTGTTTAACCTCAGTGAACATCTGCAGCGGAAGGAAAAAACTGTATAATATCATTTATAATGTACATATTGTTATATGATAAGATTGCACTAGTTTATTTATCTATAAAAATATATATACCGTCTGTATATAAGCTGTATATTATCTGTAACTGATGTATAGGCTGTAAAGCCTTACACGTCCTTCTCTATGCCCGTAATGACATCGGCTCGTTTATTAATGTACATACTAACACTTTGATCTGCACTTGTTTATTTGCACAGTTCTTCTATTTGCACCTCTGGCAGATGCTAAAAAGCATTTCGTTGCTATGTAACTGTACCTTGCAATGACAATGAAGATCTGTCTGTCCGTATCAGTCTGTCTGTCCGTATCAGTCTGTCTGTCCGTATCAGTCTATCTATCTATGTATCTATCTATCTATCTATCTATCTATCTATCTATCTATCTATCTATCTATCTATCTATCTATCTATCTATCTATCTATCTATCTATCTATGTCTATCCGTATCTGTATCTGTCTATCTGTATCTGTCTATCTATCTATCTATCTATCTATCTATCTATCCATCCATCCATATTTCTATCTATCCATCTGCCTGTCTGTCTATGTATATGTATCTGTCTGTCTGTCTATCTATCTATCTATCTATCTATCTATCCATCCATATTTCTATCTATCCATCTGCCTGTCTGTCTGTCTGTCTGTCTATCTATGTATATGTATATCTATCTATCTATCTATCTATCTATCTATCTATCTATCTATCTATCTATCTATCTATCTATATGTCTGTCTGTCTGTCTGTCTATCTATCTATCTATGTATCTATCCATCTATCCATCCATCCATGTCTATCCGTATCTGTCTATCTGTATCTATCTATCTATCTATCTATCTATCTATCTATCTATCTATCTATCTATCTATCTATCCATCTGTCTGTCTGTCTGTCTATCTATGTATATGTATCTGTCTGTCTGTTTGTCTATCAATCTATCAATCTATCTATCTATCTATCTATCTATCTATCTATCTGGCCACACAGTGAGATTATAAATCAATACTCATCCACAGTATTGTATGTTATGTTATCATACATTATAGTATGTTATAAACTCTGTATAAGTGTCCAAGACTTTGTCTGTTATTTAGATTTTGTCATGCTAAAAGTAGCCTCAGTTCTGCTGTATGTGGATGAGATTGTCCACTGAACCATAGAAAAGATTTACTGTCTTAGAGAGGAGCCACACATCTTTGGGTGTCCATAACTAAATTATACACACTTATATTAATAATTATATTCATTTTGTTTTTTAACATACTTTATAGTGATTATGGTTTTTGAAGCTCTATTTTCTAATTACTAGTGCTATTTGTTAGTCACAAAAAATCCTTATGTACTAACTGAGTAACTGAGTAACAACCTGGTAATTAGGGATTAGGGGCCTTGTTTAGGGGCCCAGCAGTGGTAACTGTGCTATCATTTCCCCCAACCTCTTAAATCATAAATAAATTTTTTTCTTGTTTTTTATTTTATATATATATATATATATATATGTTTATTTATATAATAAATATAAATAAATAAATAATAAATCTGTTGTTTTGTGTGTCTGTAGATATCAAATGGAAATCCAGCGTATGAAACTTTCTACAGACAGGTAAAGTGGTATAACTTGCATACCTTTATACACTATTTGTATGTATATCTTTGTGGCGAAATCCTGTCATGTGAATGAACCACTCAATAGGAAAGCTAATAGCGCTGTCCGGAATTGCACACTACTTGGGTATGTACGTATGTACATATTTTTGGCATGGTTACGGGTGGTATGAATGAAATTTGGACATACTACTACATCTGCTATTTTGATATTGGCACATGACATACAGCGTCACTGCAGCAGAAATTTAAAGTTGCATAATGCTTAACTTGAATGATAAACGAGTGCAAATTAACTACACAGACTATAAAGCTATTTTTTTCTGTAAGCATTTAAAGCGGAAAAATGCCGCGTCACCGCTTTCCGCCACCGCTGCATATGACGAGTCGTCTCTCCCGTGGCTTTGTGGAATAGTTACCCTGCATTGTTTGCATTTTTCACAATCAGCCAGGAGTAGCAGGTCATCCGTGAACATTTCACGAACCGTAATTCACTTAACCAGGATCCGGACATACTACTCGTCTCGCATACTCAGTTTCGCCTACTATATAGTATGGAAGTATGCCATTTTGGACAGAGACATTTTCTTTATTGAATGTGATTTACAACATTTTTCACTGTTTTTGATAAGCGGTGTTTAAAATGGCAAAATGAAATTCCTGTTCAAACGAGTCTGCACTTTTCTAAACGGTTTATAGAATAGAATAAAGTAGGGAGGCACCGATACCATTTTTTTGAGTATGATTGTTGAGATTTCTTTCCTGGTGCTTGTCGATACCGTTACCTGTACTTTTTTGTGTGACTTTTGGGTCTTATGCCATTTTTTTCCATCTTGCAAAGGTCCGCTAGAGTTTCTGTGCTAACGTAAATTCTAGTATCAAATACTCTCCACTTCAGTGTTTTAATTTCAGATCTTTTATAATATTACTCAGAGGAAACAAAGTTGGCAATTTTGCCATGTGTGGGTTGTCCATGATTTATTTTGAAATATTTCCACACCGCTGAGACATTCTGATGCTGCTGCCAGAGTCTTTGTGCATCGAAAGTTTTGTCAGTGACGTCACAAGAGGTATCGGTCTTTGGTATCGGAGTGTTTTTCTGAGTATTTAGCTCAGTATCAGACCTGATACAATATCAGTATCTGTATCAATACATTCCTAGAACAAACCCCTGGAAAGGGTACGTTTGCATTTTTCTTCTTCATGTCTGTGTTCGGTGCAGGTGGATCCAGGAAACCTAGGCAAAGTTGGTGCAGCCGAAGCAGCGCAGTTTTTGAAGCGGTCAGGACTTTCAGACGGTACTCTGGGCAAGGTGAGCCACTTTAGCATGACATCATCAGAACTAGTCATCAGCTATTTTAATACATATAGAGCTGATTACTAGTTTAAGATACAGTTCGGTATTTATATCACAATGCTTTTTTAAATTTTGTATTGTGATTGGTCAAAAATTGTTGTTTTATATTGTCAGCAGCTTTGATAATACAAGACAGTTTGCAGGTTTATATTAAGGAGCTCATTCTAATATCCTATCATTTGGGGAGAAACGATGTCCCTTATTTCTCTCTAACGTTTATTTGACTCTCCAATGTGAGCGGTTTGTAGCAGTCGGAGGTCAAACTGTCACCTGAACTCATGCGAATGCCTTATTTCAGTAATAAAATGCAGACTGTAGCATTTTAATGGTAAGAGAAAAGAAAGAGAGACTTCTGAGGAACATGAGTGCTTATAACTGCTTATATCATGTGATTCATTTCCAATGATGGTACTGTGGCCTGTGTGTTTGCTTAACACTTTTTGTTAATTGACAGTATTGTGAGAATAATCCGGTTCTTATGTTATTATTTCAGATCTGGGATTTGTCAGACCCTGATGGAAAAGGCTACTTGGACAAGCGGGTAAATGTGTCTGTTGTTTGTAGTGGGTTTTTTTTGTTGTTTTTTTTGTTGTTAATATTTTTGTGCATAAAATCTATCAGTATTTTTCATACATATATACATTGATGGCATTTACCAGACGTTTTATTTGTTGGTTAAATGGAAAATGTAGAGTTTTTTGTTGTGATTTTCTTTCCTTTTATTCAGTTACTTCAGTAAAAAACACCAGGAACAGTAAATAGTTTGTTATTAATTACATTTTCTTATTTCTCATTTTATTTTTTAGTTTCATTTTATTCAATACGTATTTATTCATAACCCTCTCACCCTTTTGCTCGCGCGCTCTCTCTCTCTCTCCTCTCTCTCTCTCTCTCTCTCTCTCTCTCTCTCTCTCTCGTTTTTTTTTTGTTAATATTTTTGTATTATATTTAATTATTACTATAATTCTTTACTGTAGTAGCAGTTCAACCAAGTCACATGACACAGCTATGGGCATTGATCGTAAATTCTGCTGCACTGATGTGTCTTTTCTTGGGCTATTTTATTTTTCTGGTTCTGTAGGGTTTCTTTATCGCTCTGCGGCTTGTGGCTTTAGCGCAGAGTGGTAGCGATGTCAGTCTGGCCTGCCTGAACCAGACCAACTCAGTTCCTGCTCCTAAATTTGTAAGCGTTTTTTTTTTTTTTTTTAAGGTTGATGGACAACTAGTGAAAAATGTCACTAAAGATGTTTTCTTAAACTTGAATAATTGAAGTAAATTTAAGTAAGTTTAAAATGAATTTGTAAGTACAATAGCTAAATTGTTTTGCTTTTGTTGTGTAGAGGGACACTGCAAGCCCTTCTCTCATCCCCACACCTTCCAGTGACTCCGCATGGGCAGTGAAGGTGAGAACGCAGAGGTTACTATATACATTGATGGCATTTGCCAGACATCTTATCCCGATCAACATACATTTATAAATGTTATACAACTGAGCAGTTTAGGGTTAAGGGCCTTTCCTAAGGGCCCAGCAGTGACGGCTTGCTATTTCTGGGAATTGATCTCCACATCCTACATCCTAGTTCAGCACCAGCACTAACCACCGAGCTACCATTTGAGAATGTATACATTGAAATGTTAGTTAAATGGAAAATTGTATTGATTTGTTTTAATCAATTTTATAATGATATCCACTTATTAATGTTATATAACAAGGCTTAATGTAAAGGGTTGTGCCCTCATGTTTCTTACATTTGGAACTGTTCAGAAGATACAAAACAGGTGCCTTTTATTTATTTATTAAATAAAATTTCACCTCAATTCTTTATTTTTTTTTTCTCTTTCTCTCTTTTTTTATTTCTCTTGCTCTTTTCTTTCTTTCTTTCTTTCTTTCTTTCTCTCTCTCTCAATATGTAGTTTGATGAAAAAGTCAAGTATGACAGTATATTCGAGAGTCTCCTGCCCATCAGTGGGCTTCTGTCAGGAGATAAGGTGAAACCAGTCCTTATCAATTCGAACCTGCCGCTTGACGTGCTTGGAAAGGTATGTTATGTCAGGAAAAATGCTAAGTATGAAAATGAGTGCCAAAGATTATTTATATCTAACCCAAAGCTTGGTGCACCCCCACATATTGATAGTGCCTTCCTGATGCAGAAAGAAATTACATACAACATTATTACCCCACAGAATTTGTAATGAAATACAAAAGCATTAAAATATATTTTTCCCTGAGAAAGTTCGACAGGCAGGACAGGGATACACTTTGGTAGCCTGACTGGAAGACACAATAACCCTAGGACATCAGGCTGGTGAATTATTTTTTTAAGATCATCTCAAGGGTCTCGTTATAAAATATGCCAACATTTTATCTTTTTTAAACAATTTGTTTCCTTCTATTTATTATTTTATTTTATTTACTACCTGTGAATAAGCTGTTACTATAAAAAACCTTAAAGTACGGTAAATAAATTTACAGTAATTGCATTCGGCAGACACCTTTATCCAGAGTTTAATATTCAGCTGGGTGTAAAGATGGACAATAATGTAAAAAGAAAAAAGTAAACAACACCTTTATGATTATTTAAATCAAAACATTTAACAGTGCTGTGGTATCAATACTGTTTATCACTGTTTACTACTACATTCACAAATAATATCACGTGTTAATATAAATTACTGTTATTACTTTTTCATGAGGTTATAATGGTTTGGCAGTGCATTCTTCAGAATTCTTTGCCTGATATGTTCTTTTGTTAGATTTGGGATCTGAGTGATATCGATAAAGACGGACAGCTGGATAAAGAAGAGTTTGCTGTGGTGAGTTAAAAAGCTGATCTAAGTATTTCTTATTAAATAGGTGGGTAATCACAACATACTGTATTTTTTGTACGCGGGAGGAAAATGACAAAGCGCCTGGCTGAAAAAATACTGGGATGTCGTCTGTTTTGTAAATCAGTTGCAGGGTTTATGGTATAAACACAGGCTTTGTATTGTATCTTAACAATACTTCCCATGTCTGTTTCTTAAAACTGATATTAATAGACATCTTTAGTACTTGCTGGGATTCGCTAAGTGTATTTCTCCATTCAGGCTATGCATTTGGTCTACCGAGCCCGAGAGAAAGAACCTGTTCCTTCCATCCTACCCATATCCATGATCCCTCCATCAAAGAGAAAGAAGAGTGCAGTTGCTCTGCCTGGATCCGTGCCTGTTCTCCCCTCTAGTCCTTTCCTCCTTAAAGAAAACCTTCGACCCACAGTGCCGCTGTCTAACAGCCCTCTGACCGTCGCCTCCAATCTTTCACCCTCAAACTCCTTCAGGAGCTCCAGTCCAAGTCCTACTCCCAGCCCTGCACCACAAGTGGTACACACAAAAACACACACGCTGTCTCAAATGACAAGAGTTCTCAAAAATACTGTACATTTTAGTAAAAAAAAATTACAGAATGTTTATTTTAAGAAGCTCTTGCTAGGTGGTCCATATACTTAATACTCTAAACATTATGATATTTGAAATATCCCTTCATCTTGTGGCAGATGCTCTGATCCACATTAAACAATCATACAAATGGTTTAGGAATTTAGGAAGTTCATTCGGGGCGTCTTTGCTAGACACACTTTTAGAGAGGTATCGGTTTGAACTTGGGGTTTAAAACTTGCTGAGTGTAGCTTTAAATGTGACTGGAATGATGTTACACATGAATTGCTAATGGTCATTAATGCCGTTAAATAAACAAGAAGCTTTAATGGAGGTAACAGATGGTAGTTGAATAGTTATACAAATGTTACCACCCAGAAAAGACAAACATTCCCACCCAGTCAGAACACTGTATCAAATGTCAGACCAAACCTGCAGAAACATTATCCGTCTGAGGTTTAAGATATGCTTTATGGAAAGTCAAATGTTGCCTTTAGTATTTACATCTTGAAAAAATAAAGAAGTCAATCTAAACGTACTGTAAAAGAAGTCAATCTAAAAAGTCAATCGTAAAACGTACTGTAAAAGAAGTCAATCTAAACGTACTGTAAAAGAAGTCAATCTAAAACAATGCTAAAAGAACGTTACTGTAAAAGAAGTCAATAAACGTACTAGTCAAAAAACTGTAAAAAAGTACTGTAAAAGAAGTCAGTCCAAGCTTACGGTTAAAGAAGGTCTAAATCAGGGGTCCCAAACCTTTTTCAGTAAGGGACACTTTTTTTTTGTTCTTTTTTTTTTAATTGGGAATGGGAGGTTGGGGTAGCAGGTCGGTCTGTAACAGAAAATAGCATGTTCCGCAGTGACTCCCAGTGTTATTGTAAAGATTTTATTATAATTTTAATTGCATGTATTTTGCCTCCTAATGCTAGATTAGTTTATTATCTTATGAGAGTCCAGACAAAAAAAAGCAACACTTTATTTTAAAGCGATATTTAGAAAGATATAAGATGACAGATGATTAAACGAAAAATAATCAGCTTCACTATTTAAGTTCAATTTTCTGCATTTTGAATTCATGTTTTCTCTTTTTTTTTTTTTTTAACCATTTGGACATTTTGGTGTTGTGTTTGGTTTTTTTTTTTTTGCTGGTTGGCGTGCCGTGTGTGTAGCATTCTGTTGGTGGTAAATCTAACAAATAATTAGGCTACTTTAAATAACTAAAAGGATTTTGGTTTTAATGTCAATCTTGTTTATTAAATACAGATATAATATGAGTAAAGCATAGATTTAGGCAGGGTGGCTCAAATGGTTAAGGTGCTGAGTTGTTAATCTGAAGACCAGAAGCACCTGGGTTCAAGCCCCACCTCCAGCAAGTCAACCACTGTTGGGTCCTTGAGCAAGACCCTTAACCCTTAACTTGAGCAAGACCCCTCCTGCTCCAGGGGCGCTGTATCATAGCTGACCCTGTGCTCTGACCCCAACTTACTAAGATGGGATACGCGAAAAATGCATTTCATTGGCTCTGTACACGTACCTTACACAATGACAATGAATTGAATATACTTGTACTTAATTATATACATCTGGCATTGTTCAAAGGACCAGACCAAATGAGGGGGCGGGCCGTATCATGCCACCGTATTATTAGTTTGGCTAACTAAAGTGGTGCTTATTTTAGGATATCATTTAAAGGGCTTTGAATTTGTTCCAAACCTATGTGTGTGTGTGTGTGTGAGTGCGCGTGTGTGTGTGTGCGCTGTATTCTCATTGAATCTGTTCTAGTAAAACTGGTTAATCAGCATTCTAATCACGGCCTGATACCCTTGATGCCTTTTGTATTTGTCATCATGTCATACCTTGTGTGTATTGCCACACTAGCGTTGTCCTTTTCTGGAGGTTTCTGTTGTATCTATCCAGAATATTGTGTTTAAAACTATTTTATTTAGTAGTTATTTAATTAAAGGACATTTTATTTCTGAAGGATCTTTAAACTGTTTAATAATAAGTCTGTGTGGACAAAATGTACTAAATAGTTTATTTAATTGTTTGTACGTCTGTGTATTGTAGTCTGTTCCAGCAAATTGGGTGGTGCCGCAGGAAGACAGGGAGCAATATGAGGAAATCTTCGATCTGGCTGACTCTGATTTTGATGACATGGTGGGCGGAGGTGAAGTTAAGGACATCTTTATAAACTCAGGGCTGCCCCAGAGTGTCCTGGCTCACATCTGGTAAAGACGCTGAAACACACGGGATTTTAGTTTGTGTGTTTAATCACTGCTGTGTGGTGTAAAGAGTAAAGCATGACGAGGCATGGCAGGGTGGGAAAATAATCAACAGTTGGGTGGGATGTGGTACTCCTACGCGCCCTCTAGAGTTTTTAAATGTTCTACTAAAAAGCACCAACTGTAATGTCTTGTTTTTACTCTCATGTCAAAGCAGGTTTTGAGTTTGTTTACAATTAGGACATTTTACTTTTTATGTATAATTGTTAAGCATATCGTAGAACATTCATGACTTAAGTCAGTTGCAATATAGCTGCTTTCAAACACCTGCTCTGTTCTCAAGATTTTGTCAGTTTATTGACATCATCGTGAAATCAAAAGCACAAAATAGCAACCCTGTCCAGCCAATAACTGCAATAAACTTTACATTAAGAACATTTAATAAATCCTCCTTATACTCAGCTAAGCTATAATTAGCATAATTTACTACAACCAACTCGTCGTTGTTATATCTTGTTCTTTTTCCGTCTTTCTGTAGGTCGCTGGCAGACACCAGAGGTGCAGGCAAATTGACCAAAGAGCAGTTCTGTCTGGCCATGTACCTCATCCATCAGAGGGTTAAAGGTGTTGAGCCGCCTCAGACCCTGAGCCCTGATATGATTCCACCTTCTGAGAGGAGCAATTCTGCTGCTCCTGCCGTGAGTCCGTGCTAAACTGTAAAAGCACAGCATTAGCAAAAGTTTTATGTCCAGTGACTGTCAGTGTCCATGGTTAAAAAATAAAAACCAGCAGCTTATTGACGAAAAAACCATGCCTGTAATGCCCTCTAGTGGCTGCAGTACCTTTGGCAGTCAAAATACAATATCCTAAAAAAATGTTTATTCTTCCTGATCTTCATTTTTTCTAATCTAATCTTACCTTCTTTTTACTCAGGCGATCCCATCAGAAATCTCCTCCACACTCGGTTTTGAATTTACTGGCCTGTCCAATATGTCTAGGGTAAGTTTTAAAATTTTTTTTTGTTTGTTTGTTTCACTGGGTTCAGTAGTGACATCTAGTGTTTACTTACTTACACTACAGCTGATTGTTTTCTTTTATCCACCTCTTGCCAAGGTGGGTTGTGTTCATGTATATACATTGGCAGCCACTGTGATTTACTGAGATGCTTTATTGTTTTAGGAGGTTATTAGCACACTGTTGCCAGTGGAGCTGACTGGAAACAAAGAACTGGACGATATTAGTCAGGAAATCGCACAACTTCAGAGGTGAGACTTTTCAGAAACCATATAAGAATAAGGTGCAGGATCTACTTTTTATTCATTGATCACATGTTAAATAGTAACAACAGCAATATAGGCATTATATAAACATGGCTAAATAGATGTATAATTGTAATATAACCTAAAGCTAAATGTAATTACAAAGTGTATCTACTGTACATACAGTGGGTGAACAGGAGTAATTAAGATTTGGTGAGTAATATAATTTTTTCCAGTCGGCTCCCCAGCAGGTCTAAGGGACCGGTTACATATCGCTCCTATAAACATGTTAATAACGCAAGCCGTGCCGTTTCTTCGTTTATTTATGAGGAACTGTATAAACACACTAAAGAGCTGCTCCTCCATTTTACTGCTGAGGTTTCAGTGTAATAAAAAAGGTAAGGAAGCTGATTGGTTGATTCTTGACACATGAATGGCGGTGCGCTTGTAGGATTCTAAAAAGTTGAGATGTTTTTATCCTAACGCATCTGGAAAAGACAAGCGTGTCGCATCACATGCACATCGTGATTACGTTACTCTCTTTTTGCACAATATTTTTAATGAAATTGAGTGTTAACGGTCTTCCACACTTAAAAAAGTGATCAGATTTAATAGATTCTTCTTAATATAAACTGCTTTATCCTGCATTTTTACGGTTTACAGAGGTTAAAGTCAGGTTGTAAGTTTTATATTTTTATCAAATTCCGAAAGTGTGATGTAAATGTCAAATTATTTGGTTTTATCATATTCACTACTAACATCCTATCATTTTTGTTAAAATGTATTATAAACTGTGTGTTAATATATTTCTTTGTCCTTCTTCAGGTTTTCCTTTAAATTTTGCATTTAACTTTTTAATTGTTTTATGTATTTGAATAGTGAAAAGCGCAGCATAGAGCTAGAAATCAGGCAGAGTGAGGAGACCCTCCGTCAGAAGAACAGCGAAATTCATGTAAGGTCCAAAATAAAGGAAATTATTAATTACCTAACCTGCACACAACATTCTGTTTTACTGCAAGCAGCAGTGTAGCAAGGAGGTGGGCAAAACAGGCAATTGCCTGGAGCAACATATCTACATCCATATCTTTCTTTTTACATCAACATTTGTACTAATCTGTGTGTGTTTGTGCATTTATACTGTTTTTGTTTCATGGAAAGTAAACTATTAAGTGAAGAGTGACTAAGTTTGTGTGCCCAGGGCATGCAAATGAACCTGGAGCAAGAGAACAGCAGTGTAAAAGAGTTGGAGCGACAGACGCTGGACGCTCAGAACAGACTGCAGGAGATGGAGCAGCAGAGGAGCAAACTGGAGAGCAAAGTGAGCGAGGCCAAGAGCAAAGTCCAGGAGGAGACCAACAAGGTGACAGACAGAAATATACAGACTGAGAAAACCAGAAGAAAAAAATATGGCAATAAACAGGAAACTAATCAATAAACAGGAAACGACAGAAAACGTAGAAAAGATGATGAATGAGGGGGAGTGTAAGATTTCTAGTGTATTGAAAGAGAATTACGTCTAAACACATTATCACTGCTCTGCAGTATGTTTGTGTTAATTTTGTGTGTGTGTGTGTGTGTATGTGCACAGACCTCCTCTTTACAGACACAGATCATATCCCAGGAGTCGATTCAGCAGACACAGGAGAAAGAGTTGAACAGGACTAAGATGGACTTGTACTGCATGGAACAGGAGGCGAAGCAGCTGGAGGAGAAAATGTGTTCAGGAAAAGCCAAGCTAGAGAGCATCCTAAAACTGCTGAAAACCTCTCAGAACGAGAAGGACGAGGTTAACGGCAACACAGACACAATGCAGAGTGTTAGTGCACAGTGTCAGTGTAGTAGTTTCTTTGATTGTTTATAATTTGTATTATCTTTTTTTCTCCCGCAGGTACAGAAAGAAATCTCACAGATTCAGGAGAGACAGAAGGAGCTGAATAAGACCATCGAGCGCATCGACAGAGTTCTCAACGGCAGCACGAGCAACCTGGCGGAAATCGACCAGCTTCTTTCTGAGGAAGGTTCAGGACTAAGTAGCACTGTGGTAAGACTACTACTTTTAAAAATGCCGTATCATCTGGGCAAATGTTACACCTAGAATATAAGTGCAGTTTACACTCCATTCTCTGATCAACAGCCCAGAGTTTTAATCATTTGCACTACCCTTGGCCCTATTGTCTGTACAATGTCAGTACTGAGATGCTTTAAATCCCCTGCAGTGCTGCTACACCTAATAAACTCTTACGTCCACCAAATTCTATGTAAGAGAAGTGTAAACAGCATAAAATACTTTTTTTTTTTTGGCACAAACCTTCCATCAATATACACTGTGCCAAACGCATACCTTTTTTTTTTGCGAATGAGTTATAATTCCAAAAATAGAGCTCCAAGAGTATGTTTTCTTTCTGTCATAACTCAGTCTTTGTACGTACGTGCAGCCATGCCTTACTGTCAAACTGACTTCCATGGAAGCATGCTTCCTCTGACGTCGCCTTCCTGAGCTTCATGAGGAAATGCATGGATGAGGGCTTGGTTTGTGACGCAGTAGACGCTGTTCTCCCTCTGGTTACAATGATAATATTTTTCCCCCCCAAACGCTAAGCAGGAGAGCAAACAACATTTCTGAATGGTGCGTCTGTTTCAGGAGGACTCCTCCTTCAAGTCGAGGCTTGCCATGTTCAACAGCAACGCCGCTCAGAACTTCAGAGTGGATCCCTTTCAGACTGAGGACCCCTTCAAAAGTGACCCCTTCAACAAAGGTGCTGTGATGTACAGGGGGGAACGGAAACGATAGCTGACAGTCTGAGTAGTGTGGTTAAGGCAGATATAAACCCTAAGCTAAAGGTTTGACTCAATGGAAAGCGCTATTTTAAAGCTTTAAATGAAGAATGTGTGCGCTTTGGTTGGTGTTTTTAAAAGGCATTATATTGTAGCCGCTCAGACTGTAATGCTGGCTGCTATTCTGAGGCAAATTACACATTTATTAATGCGCTCGTTCTGATACATTAACGTAGACAAACATTTACCCCATTTGGCAGATGCCCCTTATCCAGCGCAACCTTAATTTCTTATTTTTCTTTATCCAACTGTTGAGAGTTAAGAGCTTTTTTTGAGGGGCCCAGAAGTGGCAGCTTATGGTGCTGGGAATTAAACCCATGATCCCCCAAACAGCAGTCCAATATCCTAACCACTGAGCTACCACTTTCCCATAAGAAGTAGCTACTGTACAACCAATACTATTTCATACAACTGTTACTATAGTATTACTACTACTACTAATTATAGTAATGAAAATATAAGTAGCAGTAATAATTATGACCGCAATACTAAAAAATCCTAGTAGTACCAGTTGCAGTATTAATAATAACATTAAATAAAAAGTAAATAAATAAATATTTAACTAAATATATTTTTTGTTAGAATGTGTTTAATACATGGCATATCAAACTATAATTTGTGTCCAATGTAATTTTCCGCATAGTTCTGGATTTTTTCTATAGACATTCCATAGCATGTATGTTAAATTCTTACATTATTCGCAGTTAAAAAAAAGCTATTTTGTCCGTTTATTAGCCAAAATCGACAAAAAAAATAACAAAATTTGTAACATAACAGAAATGAGTAAATTTCAGAATTGGCTGCTGTTTGGAATATAAGTGCTAACTGTAAGTCTAAGAGCTGCCACTCTTGCATCACACCACATCAATCTGTTGAAAGATTTCCCTGCAACAGCACGCCCCCTAGTGTTTTATGCCTTTCTTCTGGTAAAGACCTTTTTGGCAGAACTAAGTCCGTGTTAATCCCTGTTATCATGAGGAAAAAAAGTTATTTTTGAAATGATGATCAAACTAAACTAAAAAATGATTTGTTGGATTATTCTGTTAATTTTGCTAAAAGTCTGACTGAGTTTGTATAAAAGACTCCTTATATATCTAAAGATTATCTTTACACTCTAGCTGACCCATTCGGAGGAGATCCCTTCAAACAGAGCGACCCGTTCAATGATCCGTTCAGCAGCTCGGATCGATTCACTAGAAGTCCCTCCAGTGCTTTAAACGTGAGTCTCTCCTCATGGTCCTCTTTGGAGGGGTTTGGGTTTGTTATAGGTTCCTGCTATAACATTTCAGCTCACTGACTTGTAAATTATAGTGTATTTTTATTATTAAAGGCATTGCAGAGTCGACTAAGTGATGTCTTACCAAAATGTGTCACAGAAGAACAGTGTATGTTTTTTGCCTAAAATAGATTCACAGAGATTAGATTAGTTTATTTTGCTTTAAGAGCGTTGTACAGATGTTTCTTCCAAACCTGGTTCCAGATTTACCATCAGCTTTACCAGCTTTACCATCTACAAGAGTTTTACATTTACAGCATTTGGCAGGCGCCCTTAACCAGAGTGACTTACATTCATCTCCTTTTATGCATCTGAGCAACTGGGGGTTAAGGGCCTTGCTCAGGGGCCCAGCAGTGGCAACTTGGTTAAGCTGGGGATTTTCCAATAAGCAGTCCAACATCTTAACCTCTGTGCCACCACTGCACTATGTCTGATAAACATAAGTATAAAATAATACAGAATATTTTAATATTTTTTATTTATTTTGATAAATTTACGGCATATAAAAGGGTAAATATTTTTGCGTGTCATCAAATACGATAAGCTTTCAACCTTCAAAAATGTTTTAAGATAAAATTATTTCAATGTTTAATGTTGGAAGGGTGGGGCAGCACAGTGGCTTAGTGCCTCACAGCAAGGAGGCCTGGGTTCGATTCCCGGCCAGGGGTCTTTCTGTGTGGAGTTTGCATGTTCTCCCCGTGCTTGCGTGGGTTTACTTCGGGTACTCCGGTTTCCTCCCACAGTCCGAAAAAATGTATGTTAGGTTGATTGGTGATTCTAAATTGCCCCTAGGAGTGAGTGTAAGTGTGTGTGTATGTGTGGCCCTGTGATAGACTGGTGACCTGTCCAGGGTGTTACCCCTTCTGCCTTTCGCGGAGGCGGCTGGGATGGGCTCCAGCAGATCCCTGTGACCCCGAATTAGGAAATAAGCGGGTATAGAAAATGAATGAATGTTGAAATGGTTGTAATTTGGCAACAATACATACAAAAAGATGGATAGAATAAACACTGCTGTTTAAATGTCTATAAGCAGCTTTAAAAATGCATCTTTCCAACATCCGTAGTAGTTATAACAGCGATGTCTTGCTCTCTGTCAGTGAAAAATAGGATGCAAATTTCTTTCTTTTTTTTTGTGTGTGGTGTGTGTTTTTGCAGCTGAAACCTTAACATTAGTGCACTGAAAAGGTTTTCTTAGATCATTACACACTAATAGTTATAAAGGAATTTGGGGTTTTTTTTGACACTCTTATGAAAGAAACAGAAACGTGGTTGTCAGAAGCACAGAATAAGCTTCATTGTTTACAGGATTCTAGCTGTTTGCATTTAAGGTTACTTCGAGAATGAGGAACTTCTCTGGGAAAGCACCATCACCTGGCTGTACTCTCTTAAGCATGACACTTTTTTTCGTCTTTCCTACTTCTGATTTGCTCTGTTTCTTTTTTTTATGCTGCAGACCAGCCCTTTCGGAAGGCAAGGGAACCTTCCTTCATTCACTTCTTCCGCGTTTAAAGACCCAGGTACTGTAGTTTTTTGTTTTTTTTTTTGCCCTGTGCTTTATCGGGCTGTACAGCCCACCCTCCTCCCTGTACAAGTCACATACATGCAACAGTGAAATTTTCCATTCCACATTACAGAAAAAGTCTGGCACCAAGCAACACAACCCCCGTGTTCTAGTTAATTTTCCACAAAAAAAGTGGAGATGGCTGGAACAGTTACAGTGATGACAGTAAAACTGACTGCGTCACGGTTACAAGGCACAAGGATGCCTTTGTGCAACTTGATATTACTGCTGTGTCGAAATGACCAATAAACTGAACGTTTGCTTAATTCTATTAACTTTAAAGACAGCAGAAAGAACTGGCATTATAGAAAATAAAATAAAAACATGTTTCTAAAATCTAGGTGTCATGCTAATGATTATTTGAAGGATTTCCTTGTGTGTTTGTCTGGTTAGGGGGAGGAAACATGCACAGTGTTTGTTGGGCGACTTTACCATCTTAAGGGCAGTTTCCGCTTAGCGTTTATTAAAAAATTGCCCGTAAGGGCAGCTTTCAGGACTTATTGGGTATAAGAGTGACTTTAATGCGTATTGGAGATGATTTAAGATTGTAAATAAGTCTTATAAAGAATTTTATAATCCGACCTAGCAATAACTTTCTACGTTTTATATATAGTTAATGTTTCTACATGATATTGCAAATTATGCAAGAACTAAAACATGATGTCTGTTACAGCAACCTTTGTGAAACTTTACAACAAAATTAAAGTCATCCCTTTATCAGCTTCCCTCGCTCTCTATCTGTATTTTAATAAGAAACAGCATGTCATAGTACTGAGAATCGAGGAAGTGCAAACTCTCTCAGATTTTCCTGTGATGCAAACTTACTGATTGTTATAAACTTTTTAAACAAAAGACTTATTGAAAAAGAATGCAATTCCTAAGCATCAGCGCACCTTGACTTGTGAAATGTCACCTTAAAGCTCTTTGCACACTCAGGCCGGAATTCATACATATGCGTTCTTTCATATTTGTTATTCTACGAATTCTTCAGAGCTTTTAAGTTCATCTCAGGATGTGAGTGGCTCAGTTCGAAACTTTGGTAGCGATACTAAAACCACATAATAAAACAATCACTAATTTCCATGAAACAATTAATCCCAAACAGAGACTGTCAGTATGTGTAAGGTATGGACACACATGCACTCGCCAAACTGCAGCATCAGAAAATTCAATTCTGGATTTTGGCTTATACGGTGGCTCTAAATTGTCAAAAAAAACTCTCGTAATAAATGCTACGAATGTAAAAAAATGCAGAAAAAACTACCTGTTCCAATTTTTTTGTTTGCGGTGTGTAAATGTGATTGGTATTTACACCAGGTTGTTTATTTTTTAATGTGCTAAACCGTAAGAATTGTGTGCAAACATGTGCAAAGATGTAAATAATTTAAATATTGCAGGAAGCCGGCATGCAAAGCTTTTATGCCGTATAAATGAACCGAACCAAAATAAACGTAGAAAGATTGAATGTCTACGTCAAGAAATTCCAAATAAAGTGAGTTTTGAATTTTATAAAACTTTATAAAACCACGAAAAAATTCAACTCACAATACCAGCATTGCTTTCAGCATGCGTTTAAAGGATACTTGATTTTTCACTCTTTTTTGTTTTGTTTTGTTTTGTTGATATTGATTCACGTTAATTCTTATAGTGAAATTTGTATTGCAGTACGGATTTTCACTTTTAAGAGCTCTCCTCCAGAGCAAATTAAATTCGTATGCAGAGCTTCCACTGTGTCCCCCTGCACTTTCTAGCCAATCAGATCTGGGTATTCATTCACCATCATTAGTGGAAAGTTACAACTTGGTATTCAGTCGTAGGTAATGCAGTAACTGACCGCTTTCCAGAAGGAGTCATCAAGTTCACAAGAGTGTGTTTTAGAATTTCTGTTTTAATTCTCTTCCCAGGTGTTTTCAACCAGATCACTTCATATTTTCCTGTGGTGTAAACGCTATTTATAGAGCATAGACCTTCACGAAAAATACTCCAACCGCTCCTAAAATAGAGCTGTCTAAACAGGCTTCGCTTTGTGGCTAAACAGAACAGGCCGCTAACATGTTACAGCAGAAAAACTCTCGAGGAACACTGACACTTTTCAGCTCCCACGATTGCTTACGCTCTCTCTCGCACGCCATAGATGTCAAACAGATACACGCTATTTGTAATCAGAAAAACACACACTCCTCCAACTTGTTTTGTATGAATACTGGCTTGTGTGTGTGCTGCATTATTACTGGTCCTGTGTAGCAAGCATGGAATAAACACACAAGGGTTTCCACTTCTAATATCGGTCCGCTGAATGCCAATCCTGTGCTTGCAGACACAAGCAGTACATTGTAAAGAAGTGGGTCGGTTTTGTTTTTGTTTCCTTTCTCCCTGTTTGCTGGTTTGTTCATGAAGTTATAAACCATCTTCCTTACCGCAGATGATAAGGGCTGTTTCGCCACAGTCCATCGAACATTGCCTCCACTTCACTCTGTAATCAGTTAATTAGAGACATGCGTCATACAAGTCGCACACGGGAACTGAAAGCAGGTTTTTCAAGAGTAGTCATGGAAAACGAAACAGTGCGGCCACAGTAAAGCCACGTGCCTAAAATAAACCTGCATCTCCCGGAGCGTTGGTGACGCCGCTGCCGACCTGATGGAGAGCGTGTGTTTCCGTAATGGAGAGAAAATAGCAAAAACATGCCTTTGTACCTGTGTGAGAATTCACTAAATACATCATGTCTGTCTCTCTAACACGCCCCCTTTTTTCTTTTTTTCTGCCATAGATCCCTTCGCCTCAACGGACCCTTTCGACTCTTTTGGCGGGAATGCCGGCTTTGCAGACTTTGGAAATATGTCAAAGGTAGGAAGGAGGTCAGCGGTGAAACGGTCTATTCAGTAATCAGACCACAGAATAGCAAAACCACTATTTGCACATGCGGTGGTTTACGTGACGGTCGTTATCTATCATCTGCCCATTACAGCTCGTTTCTGCCTTTTCCTGTTGATTAAGAGGATAATTCAGGACATTTTTCAACTGAGCGTAGCTTTAAAATAGCTCTCTGGCATGTTTCTATACCATCATCACAAAGTGCATTTTGTCCTGTTTACTAATGAGGTTAAATTCTGTTTATAAATCTGGTTTATCCTTTAAAGGGATCTAGTGGGCAGCCTATAGGCCGAAAACCCACCTACCCCCTGTTTAAACCTGACCCAAAAACCTGGTTTATCCTTTCGACCAGCACCACCTCCTTTAGGTGCAGCCTGTTTGTTGTTGTTGTTGAACCCACCTACCCCCTGTTCCATTATTGTCTGCTTGTTACAGCTCGACCAGCACCACCTCCTTATGGTGAGTTTGTTGTTGTTGTTGTTGTTGTTATTATTGTGTCTGCTTGTTACATATCCAGAAGATTCATATTTATGGAATTTTCTTTATTGTGGTGTGTCTTTCATGTATTTATTGTATATGTGCACCTTCGAGGATGTGGAACTGTGAACTGTTGCATCAAAGCCCTTTTCTCCCTTCTGTTGCTGCCCCAAAAAAGTCTCACCAAGATAAAGTGTTTCCAAACTCTTGCAAAGACAGGCTTTGTTAAAGGTTTAGCCAACAAACCTAGTTAAAATTAGCTGAACTAGCCGTATAATAGCAGGGAGCCCCTGAACACTCATTCACACTAATAGCACTGCTGAGCTGTTCGTCTCTTTTAGTTTTACGGAACAGATGCAGTTCTGTTCTAACCGACATTAAAGCATTAAATCTCCTGCTGTATTCTCTAAACCATGAATCTTCTCAAAGCTGCCTAAATCCTGCTCTAAAATTCTTTACTCTCTGTTAGAGATCCACCGATATCAAGCCAATATCAGGCTATTTATTTTCAATTTTTTATAAATTTAGCCCCCACACACTCTTTTTGCATAAGGAAGGCACTTAAAAACAACACTGCTTTCATTCTGAGTCAGCAGCTCTCCAGTGCCACACCCCAGGTTTGAACTGGCAACCTTGGTTTCTGGTGCAGAACCCACTGAACCACAAGACTCATGTGTTCTACACTGTTGCTTGTTTTTCTCATGTGTATTTGTTTCTGTTCCAATTGTGACCTTCAACTTCTAGAAACAGGGGTTTTGAACTAGATCAATAGATTAGATTTTCTACAGAGACATATAGATGTTTAATTCTTTTGTATTATATAAAAACAGTCTAGAACGAGATTAGATGATTCATCCTTAGCAAAATGGTCCTTGAGATCCTTCTTTTTTTTTTTTTAATTGTTTTTTATGAAGATTTTTTTTGACCATTTGCTTTTATTGATAGGACAGCTGGAGAGATAAAGCAGGGGGGAGGGGGGTGGAAGGACCTGAGCCGGAATCGAACCCGGGCTACCGAAAAGCAACCATGCAGGTGGTAGCTGGTGCCTTGACGACCCGCTTACATCTCCTTTTAAAACTGACCCGTATCCCATATCTGCATGAATGTAGACGTGCTGACCGGGAAAGGAAGTAAAAAATGGTAAAAAAACAGTCACTGTTGGTGCGCACTCGATTTGTCTTTACCTGCCACCATGGCTCATTCGATGACATATGATTCGCATCAACAGATAAAAATTCGGTCTGTCTGCTTACATGTACCTAATTCGTATCCGATTTATTTACACTTAGGAAAACATTGGAATCTATTTGCTGGGAGTTATATCTGATCTGTGGAATCGGGTCACTTGAAACATGCTGAGTGAAAAAACAAGTGAAACCAAACCCTGCTGATGAAATATACTTACTGTAAAATGGGCTGTAAATTAGTAGTCTATAGTAAACTGTCCTATCCCATCCTATAATGCCTCGATTTCCAGCAGTCGTTTCTGTACTTAATTCATCCATGTTTGTTTTGGACTCCTTTCATCTTCTTTTTCTTGGATATTCTGCACAGCTACAAATGGGCTCATGTTCATGTCTTTTAATCCGGTGCCGAAGAACAATCGAGTTGACCTTTCCCTTGTGTTTTGTTTTGCACAGCTTGTAGCGGAGTTGTTTATGTGCGTGCGGTACCCGCTCGTTGTTTTGCTGTTGTCACTGTAGACAGGTAGGGTGGGGTGCTGCACTGCTGCTCATATCACTGAGCAGAGGAAACGTGGAGATGGAGCAGGAGAGAAAGTGTGTGTGTGTGAGTGAGTAAAAGAGTGTGAGAGAGTCTGTGTGACCGCCGTACACACTTCACACCCTACAGAGAAGCAGCAAGTGTGAGGTTCCCACGGCGGGCTAAAAAAAGCATTCATGCCAGCACCCTCTCTCTGCTTTTGGTTTGCTCGGCAAGTTAAAGAAAATAACAACTATTTCTTTCTCCTCTGGTCTGCCACACCCCCTTCTGCTGCTCCTACTACAATTGAAACTACTGGTAGCACTTGTTCTACTACCACTGCCACTATTAATAAGCATAATGATGATTCTAATTACCATCAGAATTATTTCAGCAATAATACTACTGCTGCTTTTAGTAACCCTAGCACTACTACTGGTATTAGAATTACTAGTAGCTATACTAGTTACTGGTACTAAAACTGCAACTGGTACTAATATTTCTAATAGTACTCTTATTATTGTTATTGTTATTGTTCTTACATTTATATTTGTGGCATTTGGTGGACCCCCTTATCCAGAGCGACTAACCTCAGTTTAGATTTTTCCAACCCAACTGAACAGTTAAGGGTTAAGGGCCTTTCTCAAGGGCCCATTGGCAGCATGGTGGTGCTGGGAATTAAATTTACAAGCTATGTTATTATTATTTATTGTATTATTATAGCGTTTTAGTATTGGTAGCTCAGTGGTTAAGATGAGTTTATTTTTTATTTAGCTTTATTTTTTATTTAGCTTTATTAAGATCCTCTTGCTGGGCCTCTAACCCTCAACTGCTCAGCTGGATTAAAAAAAGATGCTCTTGGAGAGGGTGTCTGCCAAATTCCAGAAATGTAAATGTACCGCTGATACGGTAATACCAGTACCTTAATTTTTATTATTGTTATTATTATTGTTACTGGTATACTTCTTAATTTGCTAATGTAAAAATCTATCCACAGCATTTTTTCTGATGTTCATTACAGTTTAGGGCAAAAATTTGCATGCTTCATGGGTAACACGCATGAAAATTAAGGCAATTGTAGACCGGCTTTTATATTTGCATATATAAATAACTTTAGGACTTTAAAAAATGAAATAATATGCAAATCAAATGACCCAAAAAAAAATTAGAAATAAATGCAACTCTATTGGTACGAGATAAATTCAGTCATTTCGTTAAAGTTTCTTCACAGATACAGTTTTTTATTTTATTTTTTTACATTTATTATTTTTTTTTTTTTCAACTTTTGATATTTTTGTTTTCCTCTCTCTGTTTTAGGCTGTGCACGCTTTTGTTCTATAACTATATAATATGAAGGGGGAAATCGTGTTATCTGTATCTATTTAAAAAAGGCATTATGTGGTTATAAGAAAAAAAAATGAGGCAACAGTGTTCAGAAGCGTTGCTTAAGGTTCCCATGGGTGGCTAAATTTCACCCATGCCTGTTTTTGCTTACTTCTCCTTCTCACTGCATTCTGCTTCCTTTGCATCTTTCAGTAAATACCTCCCTTTGCTAAAATGTTGTGCCTTGAACAGAGGAAGCCCTAAGCGAGTGTCTTACTGGCTCTGAGCAGCTGCTGTGTGACCTTTTGCACTCAAAGCATGGCACATAGGTGATCGTTGATAGAGATGCATTTATTTTTTTCACAAACCACAGCAGCTCCTCAGCAGCTCAGATCTTTTTTTTTTTTTTTTCTCAGTAGTGTTTTCGAGCACCTACAGACTACAACTCCTCAGAGGACCGCGTACTACAAATCCTGTGGCTCAACAATCTTGTTTGTCAACAGTTGTTGTAACCGTCTTACAGGCTTTGTTATTGGTTTTGAAAGGTGGCTTGAATTTGCAGAAATAAAACCATCGCTCTGGTTTTGGTTCACCGCAAGTCAACACTTTTACAACTCCCGCCCTGATCTCATGGCTTCTCTTTACTCAGGTCACGTAGTCGCACAGAACATGTGAACAGTGATTTAATAGCCATTTCTTTTCTAACGGACGTCCTTTCCGAACTGTTTTAGGCACGAGTTCAGGAGTTGGCGTTCATAGACAAACGCTCAGGGTTCCCTGCTTTCCCAAGCCGCACGAGGACTCTCGCTCCTCGCCGCAGTCCAGTAGATCCACCATAACAGACTCTCTTTCTCATGAAGACCTTAGAGCCGTAAGTCTTGTCGAGTTAACCCTTGCCGGTGCGTCCAGCTTAGCGAGCGCAACGTGTCCCTGCAGGCATGTCGGCACGTCCTTTATTTGTGTCCATTCCACTGCTTTCTGTTGCATTGTGTTGTGTTCAGTTGTACTGTTTACCCTTAGCTGCAGCTGTGTGGTCATTTTGTCTTGCGTTATAACCCCAGTCCCAGCATGCTGTCTATTCCTCATCGACCAATCATGTCTAGCAGTAACTGTGACCTTGCTGGTCCACCCCATACTGTGTAACTTGTGTTCCTCACCCCACACACCTAGTCACTTGTTGTCTGCCTAAGTTTGCTTGCCTCTTGCACAATGTCATTTATGTAAATCTATTCATGTTATTATTTGTTAGTACCATGTGACCTTTACATTACATCATCAGTCTGCACTGATGTCTGCATATGCAACGGTCCAACATTTTTGTTATTAATGCACTACTTACACTACTCACAGTGCTCATACTCATCCCATAGACTGCTGCTTCAACCCAACTTAAATAATGTTTCTATTTAATAATGAAGTAATACATTCTCGCCATATTGTTTACTAGCAGCAAAATCTTGGCTGTTACACAGGAAATATTGACCCCAGAAACACCACACACACACACACGGTTTTCTGTGTTTTTGTATTTTTTTTTACAGCCCTGTTATAGAAAATAGGAAACTTGACTAGCTGCCTCCCATCTAATGTGCAAATTGCTTTAATAGAATCATAAACTACCTCCGGTATTATTTTATCTCAAGTACATCTATAATTTTATCAAGCTCTTTACATAAAAAACATCATCATTTTAAAGCAGTAGACAGGTTTTTGACTGCCCTCATCAGAAAACTCTGTTTGAATAAGTGTTGTTTCTAAAGTAAATGCTATGATTGGCTAACAGTTTTGCATTTAAAACAATTTCCCCATTAATGAGGATTTCCCAGTAAAATCTCATCATTAGCTCGCGTAACGCTGTTAAAAAAGTTGCTCATGCTTGTGTGGTGATATTGCAGTCGGATCCAATCTAGTCGGCAGGCACGGCACAGCCGTCTCTTTCAATTGTCTTTTAGAAAACCCAGCGTCGTGTGTTGGTACACAATTTGGAATGGCACCTCTGAGCCATTTCCGCATTAGCAGGGCTAAACAGACGGTGACAAGAAAGCAGGAAGCGGTGCTTAACCACACTATTACATCATAGAGTAGAACATTCCAAAATCTGCTGTTTTTAAAGTAACAGCGTTTTGAGTTCTAAAACTTTTGGATTTTACAGTTGACGACCACTTTATTATCTAACCCTTATATATACCTGGCACACAGGCTTTATAGCCTCTTCGATTTGAAACTTCAATTCAATCTTAGTGTAAAAACAGGATGTGCAAAAGTTTACACTCCCACTCATCCTGACCCAAGTCTCAAACACCAAAATAATGTGTTTGGATTTGACCATGCAACTTGTGCACTATCAACTTCAGAACTATTTCATCATTTCATCTCCATTTTTTGGATGCCTCCTCTAGGGTTGTTATTAACAGTAAATATGATTTTACTCTGTAGTTAACCGTACTTCCACTGATAAGGTAAGTCTAAAATGTGCCTACGCAATTCAGTTATGCAGTAAATAAATGTATTTAGTGCTTAGCTGCAGCTTTTGCATGCCAATTTTTTAAGTGATGAATCCTTGCATGCGTTTTGTGGTGCAAGTTGGGTTTGTTCCTGCCCTCCTTCTGTGTAGCATGAGCTTGTTTGTATTTTTTTTTTTTTTGTCCCCCTAAATTTTGTCCTAATTTCTTTAGAACTGTTATAATGTGTTTTTTTCAGGCTCTGAACATTTAAAGGTAAGTCAGCACTAAGGGTTTGGTGACCACAACCTAGCTTTCTGTAGGCTTGAGTGTTAACCACAGCGAGCAGTTCTCAACCCGAGGATCACACAAAATCCGCTTCACTTCACTATGTGAAAAAGATTCATTTTATACCCCCTACGCAGCATGCAGACTGCATGTTGAATAAATAATAAAGCAATGCAATTTAACAATGTACACGGGTGATATTTTAACATTGTAGCCTAGCCATTGGGATATAAAGCTAAAGCACATGTGGAGCTCACACTGGTATGGAAGTAAAGTCACACTGGTATGGAAGCTCTCATTACTCTCATGTCCCCTCCACTGCTTTTAGGTGAAAACGTCTTGTTAAGGGGGACAATGAATGACGACATCCTTTTTTCTATAAATGTATAGGAAGCATCTGGGTTTTAGCACAATTCACTAATTAAGTGCACTAACAAGGTGCAGTAGTGAGAGGGGTTATTTTTTGGGGCGAAAAGGAACTTAGGTGAGGTGGTTAGATTTGAACTGCTTTGCACTGGGGTTTGATGACCGTGTCATTGATTATGTTGTGTAAAGGAATCGCACCTCTGTAATTTTGAACTAGTCACCTAGACACTTTCCAAGTAATGAAACATATCAGGACATGCTGGTGTAGAAAAGTAACCAGTGCTGAGCTGATCAGGCATGTTAACCCCGTAATCACACCAGAAATGTATTAACAGCATGACCTGAAGTGATTTATACATTCTTATAACCACAGCAATTGGCTAATTATGTTGATTCTGTTATTTACGTTACAGAAAATAGCAACAGGTTTTTTTTCCATTTACCAACATTTATTTATTTATTTTGCTTTTTTAAAATGAAAGTTTTTACTATTCATGCTCTCGAAAAACATCCTCGGTCCTGAAGACTTTACAACGCTATTATTTCAGAGACGCCATGCATGATGAATTTCTAATGTCTTTTTTACTGAAACAACACTGACCAAGTTTTCTAATTTTTATCCTTTAAATTTATATAATTATAGAATACGATTGCATGTAACAAAATGTATGAAAACTGGACCAGATTAAAGAATTTAATATTTGCTGTGGTATAAATATTTTTCATCAAGAATTTAAGTGTTTTTTTTTTTTTTACCTGATTCACCATAAATGATGAAATTATGAATGAAATTATTATTTTTTTTTTTAACTGTTCTTTGTGTGGTTTGTGTGGTTACGGGGTGAGAGGAGGGGAAAGGGCGGGAAGGAGGGAGGAGGAGGGTGTTACTGTGTTTCTCCATCATGTGCAATATAAATCTCTCTCTCTCTCTCTCTCTCTCTCTCTCAGTTCGGAAATGAAGTGGAACAGCTGGAATGGGCCAAGCGAGAGAGTAAGAGGGAGGAGGAGCGCATGAGGAGGCTCCGCCTTCAGGAGCAGCAGGATCTGGAGCTGGCTCTGGCTCTCAGCCGGGTCGACATGTCCAGAACGTGACACAAGTCTGCTTTGCCTTGTCCAGAGCTTCTAAATACCGCTTCCTTTGAGAGTAAAGAGCAACAGAACACAGGGTCCATTCAAATCACTGTCGAGTGTTCCTCTGAGCTTACAGACTCGCATAACTCGGTTGTTTTTTCTGCTGCTAAAATTGCACTCTGTTCTTCGCTGCTTTTCTCAGTGGCAAAACCAAATCTCCCATGGGTGCCTCCCAGGTTTGAATGAAAAAAAGGCATTGCAATAACACCCTAAAGACAAAACTAATGTATACTGAAGAAATGACCAAAGGTTATATAAACAAAACACAGAAACTTATTTAATAATAATATTTTTACTAACAAGCTTTCGAATTTTTTAAACATTTTATTAGATACAGGAGTAGTAAAAGCATTACCATGCGTGGATCCTGAAATCTCTCCTTCTGCTCGGTTTGCTTTGATGCTGAAATGGCATCTTTAATATAAAGTGTACGAAATGCACCTAAGTGCACTGTATTTAATTCGTAAGCCTTTATATCAACACAAACACTCTGTACCTTTACTAGTAGGTAGGTGCTCGCTTTATTCTTATTTTTAGTAAGAACTCGATTATTAGTAAAACTGTATCGTTTAGACCAAATACTGTCCAAGGAATGTTACACACTGACTGTTATACTCGTATAAACCGTGTTAGACTCGTCATTTTTGCTCAAAAAAAGAAAAGCTTTCTGAAAGGTCCAGGTTTATTTTAAAATATAGCCTCATTAAAGTTTTATTGTTACATTTACAAAAGTTATTTATGTCATTTTCACATCATTTGTTTTCTTTTTTTTTCTTTCTAATTTGATGCGAAATTAGAGTAGCCAAAATACTGTATAGCACAAATGTATCACTGATCCTTAAAATAGGATTTATGTTTCAATTGCTATGCTTAATACTAGCTTAACTACCAAAGCACGCTACATTCATCTGTTAGACACAACAACCTTTCCCGCTACTTCCTCCCAAGCTTCCTTTTTTTTTTTATAGCGCCTCCAGGTACATTTTTTTACGAAACATTGAAAAATGTAGGTTGTCAAAATAAATCAAATAAATCACTGTCACTGTACAATATCATACACGGCCCTTTTGTGTAAAATGAATGAATTCTATGATTATATTCCCATCATGCACTGTGCGGTTTTCCTGCGCAAACCCACTTCAGATAGGAAATAAATTCTGGTAGATCAGTGAACGGTGCATTGCAGCTTAAAACCATCAATATTAAAGCTTCTAAATTTTTCATTTTTATTATCCAAATACTTTAAAAATGTATTTTAGAGCAGGAATCAGCACATAAACCTGAAATCGGGCAAACCTGAAATCGGGCTCCAGCAGGTGTGACTGTTTTATATTTTTGTTTTCAGTGCGTGTGGTTAAATTGTCACACACCGACATCGACGGTGCGATATTTCTGTTGTTTATTTGCTGATGGTTGAACAATGGTGTGTGGTGGTGTGTATATTTAACATAACGATGCAGAAAAGATTGAAGTTGAAGCTGAAGTTTTATTCTAACAGTTTTTTTTTCGGTGTTATTTTTTGTGTTTTAATATATTTATTGTGTTTGTCAAAGCCAAACCTTATAATACTTCCAGATTCTATGTATCATTTGTAAAATTTACAATCAATATTTATATTTTGTTTAGGAGATTTGAGTACGTGTGTGTGGGTGTGGGGGTGTGGGTGTTCTGGTTATATGGGTTGAAGGTCCAGGATAGAATGGCTGGAAAATGGATTTTATTTGCTAATTTTGGCCATTAAACTTAAACAACTTATGAAATCAGTGCAGTTTCTTTCCTAATAAAATGGAATTTCTTACAGATTGCGCATTCCTTCCGGATGACACACTGTTGGTTCAGGTGTCCTGCACCTCCTAAATTATCTCTTGAAACGCTTTTGGAAATCTGTCACAGATGAAACTGTTTTCTTTAAACCAGCACGAGAATCTGTTCGGCTGTTCTTTACATTTTGACTCTTAAAGTGAAACTCTATTCAGGTTGTGTTGATGTGTGTGTGAGTCCCCGGTGAAGCCCTCAGCGTTAATCAAACCTCTGACTCAGGTTTCTCAGCGAGGTCCCTCACACATCAGGCAGCCGTTTCTGTGGCGTTTTGTTCTGAATTAAACACCCAGTGATGCAGCACAAAACGTGAGTTTCTTCATGTCTCAGAATTCTCTCTAGTGATTTTAGTCACCTTGCCCTGAGAAGCACAAACACACTCTGTGTGTGTGTGTGTGTGTGATAAATCATATTGCTACAGGTGGATTGTAAGTTTCATCAGATTTCCCCATAGGTTTGTTTCTGACTCATGTAGGTCATGGAGCACAGAATAACTAGCATAACCTGTCACTTCATTAAATACTGAGGTCCTCAGCCAGGCTATGAACTGTTCTCTGGATTCAAAGACATGTGCTTTATGCTATTTATCTTAGTACACTATGTAGCTTTTGTTTAGACTAAATCTAATCTTTATGTAGCCCTTGCTCAGACTAAATGCAGTCTTTTTGTACTTTATGTAGCTTAAATTCAGTCTATATGTAAACTACATATAGTCTTTAAGTAGCCATATGCAAACTGAATGTAGTCTTTATGTAAACCATATTTTCTTTTTTTATGTAAACTATATGTAGTCTTTATGTAGACTATATTAAGCATTGATGTAGACTATATTTAGTGTTTATGTAGTCTTTATGTAGAATACATTTAGCGTTTATGTAGTCTCTCTATCCAGACTATATTAAGCCTTTATGTAGGCTATATTTAGCATTTATGTAGTTTTTATGTAAACTATATAGTTGATATGTAGTCTTTATGTAAATGATATGTAGTTTTATCTTATTTACCTTATGTAATCTTAATAAAGCCTCTGAGGTAATTTGCAATTATTATGCAAGTATTATGGTATGCAATGCCATAATACTCTATTCACAATTATCTCAGAGTTGTAAATTATTATTATTATTATTATTTTGTGGCAACATTATGCTAATATCACAGATGCAAATTGTGAAACCTGAACCCACAGAGATTTTAGGCTATTTAAGCAATGTGCAATTTTTCTTGAAGTGATGCATGTTAGTTGTAAATATCATAGAACCAGACAGGGTTAATGCCTCATTTCAGTGTTAAAGTGATCTATAATCAAATGTTAAATATAAATACACAAACTAAATTCCAGAGAAACTTTATGACCAGCATGATCACCATGTCGTCTTAGCAGGGCAAAAAGTCAAACGATTACAGAAAAAAAACACCAAACCGATAATCTGAATGTTTAATCTGATTTGTCCACTTGTGAATTTGCAGTGTAGATACGATGATGCAAGCAGAAATGTGTGTGTAATGTTCACACTCTCTTCCTATGTTTATACATATAATGCAATCTCTCGCTTAAGAAACTTCCTTTGTCCGATTACAAAGTTTAACTCTCACACTGCGTTCCGTTTCTATTTTCTCCGAAGCTTGTTTATTCCAAACACCACACCAAACTGGTTTCGACCGAAAAGGTTAAACATGAATGCTAGAGTTTGATCCAAGTATGAAAGAAAAATAAACAAAACAACTTCAGCAGCTGGATGAATTTCTGGGTTTTGGTATGTCAATTACAGCCGTTTGAAATAACAGGACATTCCTCTGTGTGCTGTTCTGTTTACTAAAAACTTAACCAGGGCCATGAATTAAGTGAAGGAATTAAAGTCGGGGATATGTAATCTTTATGTAGCCTTCATGCAGACTTTACATAGACTAAATGCAGTCCATATGTAAATTAAATGTAGTCTTTATGTGGCCTTCATGCAGACCTTTATATATTATTTCTCTAGCCTTTATACAGAGTTTGTGTAGACGAAATGTAGTCTTTATGTACAGAAATGTTGTCTTTTTGTAGCCTTTAAGAAGCCTTTATGCAGACTAAATGCAGTCTATATGTAAATTAGATGTAGTCTTTATGTAGCCTTTATGCAGACTTTACGTAGAAAGACGTTTCTCGTTTTTGTTGTTTTTGGTCGTTCTATGACTCCTCTCACTTAGGCATCCACATGTGCAGTTCATTTGAAAAGACTCCTCGTCAGATGTGCTCCGCCACATTTTTTTGTCTCGTTTTTAGCTGTAGCTGCAGTACGTCCAGTGTCAAGTGGAGGTTGTCTTGAGGGATTCCTTGAACAAAGTGTTGTTTTGTTTATAATGATGGCTGTGTCATGGGCCAACCTGCTGCACTAACAGCTCTGTTTCCATGTTTTCCTGCAGCAAGAGATGATTTTCAAAACTCCATTAGGTCAAAAATGTTCTACTGTGATTTTACTAGGAAAGATGCTGTAAATGTTATCTTAAATATCGTCTTAAATATCAGTAATCCTGAAACTCACATTAGCAGTATTTGGTATGTAAATGTGTAGATTAAATAAAAAAAAATAAAAAAACAATCCTGAATTGAGATGCTTGTAATGCTGTTCTTGCGTTTCTGGTAGTAGATGTTACTATCCTTAGAACAAAAAAGTGAAATGAGACTTCTACTTTTACACCTCACCAAGTTTGCTATTAATAGCCTGGCTTCCATTTCTCCTTTTTTTCCCCCTTATAAGAAATTTTACTTTCGAACTTCACGTTTCTCACAAGCAAAAATTGTTTGCTGTTTAATCTGTTTCTTCGCATGGTTTTGTTATATTTTTCTCCATTGATAATCTTTCAGTTGTTCAGTGATGACTACTGTTATGAAAGCTATAATATAAAATCCCTGAACGTGTGTTCTCAGGATTGAACTCTGAATCACATCAGCAGTAACATACTCGAGTGTCGTTTTACTGTTTCACCAGAACCTTGTGGCATCTTTAAACACTTGCCCTGTGCTTCTGGATATTCAGCATTGAGCCCAGCGCCCCTCTGTCCAGACATATCTAAATTCTCTCTCTGTAATTATGTAAATGTAATGTTTGTATTTATAGGCTAAAGCCACAGGCTGCGGGACTCGTCTCGTCTCGCAGCAGCTGGAAAGCATCTTGGCCTAAACTATACTACTCGATTCCATAAGCCTGAGTGGGGGTTCAGGAATAGCAGCTTTGTACCCTTGCCTTAACCAAATGCCGTGTGAGGGCGCATGGTTACCAGTAATGAGCCTTTGGTACTCCAAAGCAACATCAAAGCAGCCCGTAATAAGAGGCTTAAAGATGAGAGTTGTCTTTTTCAGAGAGATGAGAAAATCAGAAAGATGCACAAGGTGACGAGAGAATATATTCAAATTTACTTTAATATGTACAATAAATACAATAGTTGCAGTATAAAACTTCTGTACACATTCTTTTAAAAAATAATAATAATAATAATAATAATGCAGAGCATCTAGCCCTGGTGCATGTGCTAGTGTACAATGGGGCTTGAACAGGTTATTGTACCTTCATGATACAATATCAAGAAAATATTTTACTTCCACGAAAGCCGACACACAGTTTAGGTCTTTGGAACAATTTGGAGGCAGTTTCGAAAGGAAAACGTTGTCATTGTCACACATGATATCAGGACAACCCTGGCAGCACATCCTAAACTCATCACTATAAAAAGGCACTGTGTTTAATCTTACACACTTGTTTTTGGTTTCAACATAGCTATAGAAAGAGATATAGAGACATTTCCATATATTATTAGGACCAGCCCTGCAGGTTGCTGTCTGTCCCCAAAACACTTCTGCAGCGTTCACCTGTCTGCTCTATAAATCCCACGTAGTACCAGCTACATTGATACAAAAGTAATCAAGAACATTTAGAAATCTTTATCGACCCAAAAAAACAAACAAACAGTCTTTTGGTCTTGTACGTTAAATAAGGCAGTAATTTAGGCTGTGGCTTTTTTTTGCCGATTGTCTTCTGTGAGTCTTTCACATGTGCCTCTTCATGTGCAGCGCCAGATGGTCGGAGCGGGAGAAGGCGCGCTCGCACAGGTGGCACTGGAAAGGTCGGTGGCCGGTGTGCTTGCGGAAGTGACGTGTGAGCTCGTCGGAACGGGCAAACTTCCAGCCGCAGCCTTCCCAGTTGCAGTGATACGGCTTCTCACCTGATAGATCGGAGGAAAGAAAGATTTTAATTTCGCATGAATGTAAAAAAAATCTATATCTGTGTAGTAGTGAAGCATGCGCAAACTTTTAACGTAAATCAAATGTGCTTAGTGTTGTGTACGATCACTTTATATAATCATTGTTCTTACCGGTATGAGTTCGGTGATGCGCTTTGAGGTGCGAGCTCTTGGTGTACGTCTTGCCGCATCCAGCGAATGTGCAGGTGTGCGTGGCCGCGCGCTTCCTCGGCCAGGTGCGTCGCCCGCGCTTAGGTTTGGACTCGAGCAGGTCGAGTGGAGAGGACGGGGGAGTGAGAAGCGCGCGAGGGGCACCAGGCTGCACCATACCGAGGCTGTCATCGAACATCCCCGCGAACGCGCGTGCTCCTGCTCCCGCGTAGGCCAGTGGCACCTGCTGATGCTGGTGTTGCTGCTGCGGTAGAGGCGCGTGGCTCGGGTAGTAGCCGTTCTGCGGGAAAGTATTGCGGCAGATCTGCGTGTGACATCGCGCCTGGTCGTCCGGGCTGAGCGGCGGTGTCATGTTTCCCGCTGTTTGCGGAGAGACCGCGTGCCTCGGCTGTTCAAAAGACATCGCGCACGATACGTTGCCCTCCTGCTTGATCCGCTGGCAGCTCTGTGGCACCATGCCCAGCACCGGACCGTAACCGTCCGCGCACGGCTCAACTTTGATCCCTTCAACGAAGTCCTGTCTCGGGAAAGGCGCAGAGTTCACCACAAACCGCCCCTGAATCCCGATGCTGTTGCTGGTGTTTGTGCTCATGCAGTACGTGTTGTCCGCTTCGGAGTGCAACAGTTCCGCCACAAGACTGTGGGAATACGGAGGTGGAGGCGGCACGTACGCGTTCCCTGTCTGGTACATGCTGCAATGCTCCACTGCGGAATTATAGTCCACCGGTCCCAACACGTTCTCCGGACCTGTCGTGTTGGCCAGAATAAACTCCAGATCCAAGAAATCGCTCAGATCCTCATCGTCCTTTCTGACACGACACGCATCCACGCTCGGTACAGCGCACGCCAGCGGCTTCTCCACGTCTCCAATCCACCTCTGGAAAGACAAACAGACACATGCAGGGTTAAGTTTATTTTCATCTGGTTGTGCATTTAACCTAATACACATTTCGGCGTAAAATGCACAGAAAACCTTTGTGCAATACTTACATTCTCCCAAAGTTTCTCCTTCTGTCCGGCGAATGTAGAAATAGACGGCAGGATAGTGCCAGGTAACGCCATTTTCCCCAAACCTAAAGTTCTAGTTGAAAAACTGTTATGTTTGAGCGTTAAATAAAACGCTCTCCTCGTCTGAAATCCAGAGTTGGTTTTGTTTCCAGTGAAGACGCGCTGCTCCGGCTGTCCTAAGCGCGCAGTGAGTGTGTGTGTGTGTGTGGCAGGGCAGGTAAAACCCTCCTCTCTTATAAAGCCCGCTGCTGAACCAATTGTGCGAGCGGAGGAAACAGCGTTCAGGATGGAGGTCGAGCGCCCCAAAATAGCCGGTATAAAAGAGTAGTTCGAGCGGCTCCCTCTCTCTTTACACTTACTCTGTGTACAACACACACGCTCTCTCCCTCTGCATGCGCTCATACTCGCATTTAGCTACTCGCGAGGTCGTGACGTCAGATAAGGGGCGGATGGATGTGTAGCGCGCACGCGCAACAGGCATGTCGCTCTCAGTTGCCAGATTTGAATGGCTTTAATCACACTGGGCGGTCAAGTAAAACAGCAGTGGATCATTTTGATATGATTTGTGATATTTTGGTGGATCCTTCGTGACTTTGAAGTCGCACAGCATTCATTTGGAGTGTAAGAGTGACAATTCGGGACTGTTTATCTGGCAGTAGAATAAGACAGACAAGAAACTGCACCATAACATCAACCCGAAATAGTTTACTTATAGAAGCAGTCTGGGGTGTAATTTACACAGACAAAGACACACATTCCGATTAAAAAAGAAGAAACCAACCGAGATGTTAGTTACTTTGTTCTAGTTTTTTTTTCTTTGTTTAAAAAAAAAGAAATACTACTCCGAAACTCTCTTTTATAGCCACAACCCACAATAAAGTTATTTATTGAATTTATCACCAGAAGTTTGTTGTGTGTTTGTTTAACCAGGGAACTTTTAGCACGTAATGAACGACATTAAATGATGCTAAAATTAATATTATTTTAGTAAAATGAACTCAGACAGATGTGCAGACTTGGTAATATTGCAGTAACAATGACTGCTACTCATGCAGCAATAATAATAATAATAATAATAATAATATTAATAAGTGAGTAAGTTTCGTAAAGAGCTTCCCTGTATTTCTCACCAGCACATTTTTCTTATTCATTGAATACACGTGATAATAAGTTAATAACGGTTGATAACCGCGCGATTAGCCTTGGACTTACGTCAATCATGTAATTTACTTGTTTAAAATTAAAAGGCTGATTATTTATTTAATGTTTCAATCGCTTCTCTGACAAAGTCAGGCTGCGGCAGCCGAAACTGGCGCACAGCCCCGCACTAATCACCCTGAAGCACGACGGCTTTTTTTTTTTCTTTTTTTTTTATTGTGTCCGCGCAGCAGGTTTGTCTAAACGCGGGCGCCGCTCGTGTCTTTCTCTCGCTCGCGCGCTGGACTCTCACGTCGTGCGCCTTTGACGTGCAAATGAAGCGACGCATTCAGGTGGGACGACGCGCCGATCGGCGCTGCGATTTCTTCGCATTGTTTACAGAGCCATTAAGTTTCGCTAATGATGAGTCCCTGGCTTAAGAGAGATGGGGGGGGATCCCAGACTACAGACTTTTTAAAGTCACGTGCTTTCTAACAGCAGCGACATGCAAACGACGGGTTAATGGATCGATCGATTTGCATAAATAAACATTTGGGCTCGTTTGTGTGCATTATTAGGTGATGGATACCAAAACCAGGATTAATAGACACATTTTGTCACCTGCTTTAATGAGCTCTATTCTGTGTCTCTGGGGACATGTTGTCCCTGCAATTAACCGTTTTCTCAGTATCGGGGGCAGGCATAGAGAAACAGGAGCGGGTGCGGTTGTTAGTCAGTAGAAATAGGTTATAATGTATTTATTACATTAGTGCGCCTAAGAAATATACATTTAACTGTAAGAAAAGACATGCACTTATGATTTTTTTTACTTTCCTTCTGAGCCATGTGACATTAACTGAAGTTGTTGTTGATGTTCCTGCTGGGCCCCTGAGCAAGGCCCTTAACACTCACTGCTCAATTGCACACATGATATATATTTAAGTCTCCTAGGATAAAGATTTTTTTTGCACCTTCTTTCCCTTTTTCCTTCTCTCTCTCTCTTGTTTTTTTTTCTCCACCATACGTCACTTCAGATAAAGATTTTTTTGTGCTTTATTTCTTTTTTTTTTTACGTTTTCTTTCTTTCTTATCATGTATAAAATGACTTGATGATAAATGATGTTTAAAAGTCAAAAGTCTCTCTCTCTCTCTCTCTCTCTCTCTCTCCATCTCCCCCCTCTCTTTAATGTCACTTCAGATAAAGATTTTTGTGCTTTATTTCTCTTTTACTTTCTCTCTCTATTTCTTTCTTTCTTTCTTTCTCTCTTTCCTTCCTTCCTTTTACTTTCTATGAATGTAAATATAAATGTGTTTAGAATCACATGAGCTGGCTTGGATGATTATCTATATTACATTCTTTTGATTTTTTTTACCATGCACTCACTCTTTGATGCTTATCTTTCATTTTTTTACTCTTTTTATGTACACACCTTTTGTGTCTCTGGTATGTATGAATCATAATAAAGTGTAAACGCTGAAGGTACGTAGATGTACCTCGGACAAAGGTGTATCACTATGGCAATAAGCAAACATACAGCTTAACTACTTAGTTGTTTATTTTTAGCTTTAATCTGTCTGGGAACAGCGCTCGGCTACGCTGCTCATAGTCCATCATGATTTCATTGGCATAATCGCTCTATAATTAATTCCTAAATGTAGGCTATCTTCACATTTCTCTGAAAAGCACAGTAGTTACAGGTCCACCCTTTGTTTTTGAGTATGCAGTGTGTGTGTGTGGAATGAGAAGAGGGTGTGTGTATGTTTCTGTGCGCTGTGTGTACATTCTCGACACTGGTGCTTACTCCATGAACCATTGTTCACTTCTCATTTCTAGGACATGTCAGGCAAGAGTGTGACCGAACGGGAAAGTGTGTGAGAACCAGAATTCTCGTCTCATTGTGTTTTTCAAAATCAAAGCGATCCCTATAATCAAATAACTCATGACACAATCCTAAAGATGTGTGTAAAGAACATATTTCAATTCAAGTACAATTTTTTCCATTGCACAAAATGACAGCGATTATAAACATACGTCACATTCGGCATTAAACTGCTTCATTCGGCCTGACGTGTGTTTATAATTGTTTAATTGTTTAAAAGCTTAATATGGCCAACCCACAAACACTCCTAGCCTCATAACAGGTATCATTTCTAACAGATGTGTCAACCTACCGTCTGTGTGTGTGTGTGTGTAAAGCATGCACATTGTAATTTCCATGCCTCAGCTTGTGTTGGTGTGTTTAAACTCATATGTGTCCCGTTTGCAAAACCTGCCTTTGATTTCACGGCAGCCATCGAAAAACATTAGCTCACCACGGCCAGTCCTGCTTTTACTTACGCAGTTTCACTTGGAGAAATACTTTCTCTCTCTCTCTCTTTTCTTTCTCACGTTCTCACTTTCTCTCTCTCTCTCTCTTTCTCTCTCTCTCTCTCTTTCTCTGATGTGAACTGATACACACCGGTTACTCCCATGTTGGAGCGTCTTCAGGGTTTTTTGTCTTTCTTGTTGAATCTGGACCAAATCCTGATGAGCAAATGCTTTCCAGACCCAGAGTGTTTTTGCACAATAGTCTTGATGGTGTAACAAAATGTTACAAAAAACTCTTGGAGGTGAAACCACCTAGTTACCGAGGCGAGACGATGATCATAATTAACTTGAATCTGTGATTTGTGATTGGTTACTGCCATCCAATCAATCAGAATCAAGGAATGGACAGTGAAATTATTAACATAATTTCCCATTATTTACTAATTATCAGATTACCAAGTAAAAACAAACCAACACTTGGCTTGGATTGTGTTTCCAGTCTTTAAGTAACACGTCACCATCTGCTTACACGGATGTAAATGGTTCCACAACCACCATCACTCGTCCACTGGAAGCCTTTTCCCTGGTGGGCTCATTTTAATAGTAAGCTTCTATTAACACTGCTCTTTTCATGTCCCTGTGCAGATGTGTTATGTCTGTGTCTAGGTGTGTGTCATGCCCTGGCTCACTAAGGTTCACTTTCTCCATGCTTGAACTAATTACTTAAATGTTCTGAACCCGTCATACGGGATAATGCAAATCCCAAACAGAAGTCAAAAAATGGAAGCAGTGTTTTGTTTTTTCCAACTCAAACAAGCTCAAACTCGTGACTTCCATCAAAGACTCTCATTAGAGATGTGTTTTTGTCTTCCTGCTTTCGTCTCATGGCAAATAAAAGCCTAGAGATTTACAAAACAAACTAAAAACCTGTCAATCTCCCTCCACAAGTAGCTATTAATATTGTAAATGTAAAGGCATCCTGTTTGTGTATCTTGTCCTGATTTAGGTCCAGTTTTGCTCCTGTCATTTTTTAGCATGGTTTTGTTCCTGTTCTTGTTTTACAGGGAATACCTGCTGGAATGGAGATTCATCTGAGCAGAGAGAGCGACGGAGCAGGGGCAACTGAGTAGCCTGATTGTGGAAAGTGTGTGAGGGAGAGTTTGACAGTGAGTGGGCTCCTACCCAGGCCTTTTTATACCGGGTTATTTTTAAACGCACACCCCTTGCTTATAGCGGCGTTTCCTCTCTGGGCCACTCAGGAAGCCGGTTTGGTCCCATTTCCTGCACACACACGGCCAGATTCGCACAGAATCGCAGAATGATAGCATTCAGACTCGCGGCCACTGCAAAGAAAAATAGAGAAAAGTGGGGGTGGGATAGCAAAGAAATGAAAAACAGAGATTGGCTGGCACGTGCCGCCATCTTTGCTGGAATTCAAAGGCCTGGCGTTCATCCAGTTCTAATTCCAGTACACCTCAAATATTTGTGGAAAAATTTTGGAACAAGAACAGCGTTCACACTGGGGGTTTTTTTCCACTACACACACCTGAGGGCTAAGAGATGCACTGTTCTTGCTCTGTCCAGCCTTGAGGCTTGGGACACACACACACACACACACACACACACACAAACACAGCTAAAACAAAACGAAAGCCAACAAAGCAACGGCACCTTATAGTCAAGCCAGGGAGTGTTTCTCCCGCTGTCTTACATAAGACTCGGATTAAGTCCCATTACATCATGTTGCCATTTGCTAAACATACAGCTCAGTGATTTATACTCTCTCAGGGCGACTCGACAAGCCTGTACAAATATAATACACGGGATAAAGCGTTTTTCGATAGACTTCAGCTGCCATTGTTGGAGTTAATTGTGTGTTGTACGTACGGCTTGTTCTTTGTTGGTGAAGCCAGGGCTTTCAGGCCCTCAGGGATTTAATGATGTGCTGCATCATAGAAAGCGACGCGGTCAGGACACGCATGCGTCTGCGCCATAGCGCAATATAAAATTCCTAACTTTTCAGAATGCCGCAAGCGCACACACAGGTCATGTGACAAGAACAAACCAATCAGCTTCCTCACGTTTTCAGTTACACTAAAACCTCATCAAAAAAATGGAGTAGCAGCTCATCACTTTGTTTTTAGTATTTTGTAGCAGGTTACAGCAAGGAAGCACATTTATTGCTGAAATTTCCTTGCTGTAATAAAGAGCGCAGGTAATAATAACAATACTCACGCAAGCAACTAAAGCGTGTTTTACCTCGCATTCTTATATTTGAGCAGCTTCTAAAAAGATATTACATTCGGATTATCCTGTACTTCCTGATTGGAAAAAAAAGTATGTTTGTATATAGTATTATTATAGGTAGTGTATTCGAAATTCGCATGTACTACATCCGCCATGTTGATATTGTCACATGGTAGACGACATCACAGCAGTGTGTGAAATTTTTAATTTAGATGATGTTAAAAAAAGTGCAATTTTTTTTACTATAAAGTACCTAAAGTTACTCTATGCTCTTAAAAAGTCATGCAAATTGTCTTTCCCTCGGGCTCATGGATAGTAAAGTGTCCATCATATATGCATAATTCAGAGTAAGGGTCGGAAGTAGTAGGGTTTCCAGGAACTTTTCAATTACTGTTACTGGAATACTAAGAATTTGAACATACTACTCGCCTTGTGTCTTGGTTTTGTGAAGTTTGCGTTTTTGTGCTCTGCTTTGGGTCAGACACTGGCACACTACCACTATAAGGAAGTAACAGGATGTCGTGCACAGCGCAAAGGAAAGGGCTATGTTTTTCATTTATTAGCTGTTAACTGTTAACCATGGCCGTGTTTTCTGGACCGAGCACAAACACATACCTGCCTATTTAAAAGTTTTATTTGGGTGGCAGTAGATCATGAAAGGTAGCTTTTGTTTGATTGAAGGAAACTAAATGCTTGTGCAGCGGGTTATAGAGCGACAAGAAAGGGAAGTCAGTAGAGGAATAAACCTGTAAAGTGCATTCCGACATACACAACACTTAAAAGCCTCTCGATTCTGATGTAAGATTTATATATATGGTCTTTACTAAATATTTTTTTCAATTTTTGAAAAAGAAATTTTAACATAATTTGTCGCTTATTCTTTACAAAATTCATTCGTTAGTTTTTTTTATATCAATTTGGTGTACATGATTCATTCCTTTAATCGTTCGTTTCAGTCATTTAACAATATTTTTTTAACGTGACTCATTTACCGAATTTTTTAAAATTATTATTTATTAACGTTATTATATTGCTTCATTGTACATGTAGTTCTTGCACTGATTCGTGTCCGAATAGTGTAACTTCTGATTTGGGATCTTTTTTTTTTTTTCTGCTGATATTTTTTATTCATACTTTCTTTCTCACATGATTCATTTCAATGCAGTTTTATGGTGAGTTGTTTCAGGGATTTGTGATTTGTTTGTGGGGATGTGGTTAAAGTGTTGGACTGCCAATTGGAGGATCGTGGTTTAATTTTCAGCAGCACTAAGTTGCCACTGCTGGGCCCCTGAGCAAGACCCTTAACCTCCAATTGCTCAGTTGTATAAAAGAGATAAATGTAAGTCACTCTGGATAAGGACGTCTGCCAAATGTAGTTAATGTAAATGTGTCCGTGAGTAACTCTGTTTCACTTTGACCCCAATTTGTCCAATTGAATCCAATTTTAAATCTGTAAACGCTGCATGGACGTTAAACCTTAAGTAAAGTGGGTCTGTTTCTTTTCTAAAACTTGTCCCAGACACGCACGCAAGTGTGCTTAAATCTGCCGCCTCGAAATTCATCCAGCTGAATAAACACCACGCAGACATACAAACACACACACACACACACACACACACACACACACACCTTGTTGTCGATGCATACCTGTACAGCCTCACAATTGCTACTATTTATTCCTGGACCCGCTTTGGTTCTGCCACATACCCCATGCGTTTTTTAGGCTTTAAAGGAAATGGCTTGAATTTTTTCCTCTCTTCGCTTCTTGGGAGAAATTATTTCTTTAGGTTGGATTTCTGAAGGTAGAAGATTAACTTGAAGCAGATGTAAAAACACATGTGACTGGCGCTCTTAAGGAATTAGTGATGGATCGTTCTTGAAAGATTCATTCATTTTAAACAAATCTTTAATGTGACTCTGGGAGAACAAGTCGTCTTGGAGAGTGATTCGTTTAGTCACGTGTGCGGTTCTCTGTCCAGCTCTAACTGCACTGGTTAAGTCACGTGGGGTTGTCATGTATTGGGTTGTCGACTCAAACCCAAAGACTTGAGAGAGTAACTAGCCAATTCTTCTTCCTGCTCAGACTGCATTGGTTTAGTTTATGACGTGTCACGTGATAAAACGAACCCCTTAAACCTGAAGACTTGTCAGATAAGAAGTAAGGTGAGGTGATTAAATCTTCTTTAAATCGAATTAATCTTCTCTGTTTCTTATAGCATTATAGTTCTGTATTGTTTGTAGTGTGATCCAGGTTTGGGTAAATGTGTTAGGGAATTATATTTTACTAAAATTAACAAATAAATGTTTATTTTGCTAAACAAGACATAAAATAAATGTATTTAAGAAAAAGTTGATTGTTTTCTTAATTTTTTCTATTAATTAACACAAGTTCGCTTATTCACTGACTTTCTTGCGTTGATTAAACGTCACTGGATTCTGTAATGAATTTGAAACACTGCACACTGCACTGTTTTAGCCAATGTGTTTCCACTGAATTAGGACTCGTTCCTCAATGTTTGTTAACCACTAAGACATTATTATCCACTATATCATGTGTAAGCAATGCAGATCGATTAATTATAGTATTCTGTAAGCAGCTTATAGGGAAAGCTTTGGTTCTGAGACCTCAGATCTCACAGAATCTGTGGCCTTTTGGTGGTCCATATGTACCGAATCGGCAACCAGGTCTCCTGTAAATCACGTTTACAGATGAACTGCTGGTGCTGGTGGAGGTCTGATTCTCATCTCGGTTTCACCTGACAGCTTTTGCCATGTGACCTTTTTTTTTTTTTTTTTTTTTTTTTTTTTTTTACCTGAAATGAGGTTCAGTTAGACGAATGGCAGGAAAGGGTTCAGTATCTGCTGCAAACTTTCGCTGTGATCAGCAGAGGAAACAGGACACCGGTGGGTGGGTGGTTGGTTCTGACTGTTGCCCTCTGCACTGACACACACCGCGTTAGTAAACCGGCTGTTCAGGTCACTTCCTGTACATGCTGCCAATGCCGTCATCACAGGCAGATGGACCAATTACACGAAAGGAGCTGGCAGGAATGCATGATGTGCTGTCATAGGACCAAAACTCATTTGTGTCATGATGTTGTTGGTAATATACCAAAAAAAAATTGAAGCAAGAAGCGCAGTTTACTCATAGCTATAGAAAATACAAAAAAACTGATATTATGATACTGTTATAAATGCTCGTTGAAGCCTTATAAGTTAAAATAAGTGACAGTCTATTAGGAGATTAGGAGTCTCATTAAGGTGTCATGACATATATATGATGATGACATTGTGTTGTTACATAATTTACATACGTCCTGTCATTTTGATGTCATAACATAGTTATAAGTAAACTTAAACACTTTTGTACAGTAATGAGAAACACACTTCAAGAACTATTCAACCATTCATAACTCAGTCATGACGTCATAAATAATCCTAAACATCTTATAACTTCTAGGTTACGCAGTCATGACACAGCAATTAGTATATAAAAATTATTTCAACAAAAGATGATGTAAAGGCAGGGAAAATATAGTCGCTTAGTCATTAGGATGTTGTGATGTTGGTATGAGTAGTAATAGAAATCTTATAAACAGAAATAAGAAACAAACTAAATTTTGTAAGCAATAAATAGTAAAAAACACACTTAAACATTGATGAAGATATTTAAAACTTCTGTCATTGAGGCGTCATGACATTATCGCAAAAAAACACTTTAACACTATAGTCAACTTTGTCATTATGATATCCTGACTAAAACTCTATTGGGTAATGAAAGTTGCCCCAGAAAATATTCATAAATTCTGATATTGCAGTTATTAGTTAGCATATAAACAAATTTAAAAGAAGAAATTAACTCGATCTAAAACACGCACCTCAGTAACTCTGCTTTTGGAATAAGCGTTTTATGCAGGTACATTTTTGACCTAAAAGGCTAGTTTAAGACATTGAACCTCATCAGCTGCACCCTTAAGTAAAGTTTTTACCAAATACAGACATAGATCGCTCAATTGTGTACAAAGTTACAGAGGATGCTGAAAAACGTCCCAATCTACAATTTTGAATATTTCAGTCATTCTGGAAACTGAATGGGGGCCCAGCCCAGATCAGTTAACCCGCTCCACACGCTAGTCTGTAAAAGTGGAACAGTGAGGTGAGGGCTCAGCTGTAACAGCTCGTAAATAATGAGTAAATTAGTGAATGTGTTCGAGGGAGTATCCCCAACACTGACTAATTATGGATCGTGGGCTTGGCTGAAACAGTGGGCCGCAGATCAGTTGAAACAGTAGTTAGCTTAGTCAGGAGTAGTAGCGATGGTGAGCACAGTCACGCTTCGGGGAGCATCGTCATACCCAACACGCCTGCTCATTGGTCAGGTTGAACGCGTAAGGTTTGCGTCTCATGGCCTCCTTTCTCCTCTCTGAAGTTTGCCGCTTTGCTGCTGCACGCCGAGCAGGTATAGAGGAAGTGGTGGTGTACGCTGCGGCTTTACACACCCACCTTAAATGAAAGAGGGAGTTTCACAGCTAGACAGAAAACAACAACGCCCCGCGCTGGTGTTAAAACCGTTCATTCTGAACGCTGCGCTTTAAATCAGTGTCTGCGCTGTCAGTTAATCGAGTTTCTGAAGAGGAGAAAGTCCCATTTGACTGTTATACAAATCTGAGCTTTTTCTCTGTTTCTGTTTTGAAGCGCTACGTTAATGTTTTGTCAGGCACGTAAAAATGAAAATTTTAAGTCTAAAATCAAGCTCTGGGTTTAACATACAGCCTTTTATCATTTAATACTGATGGCTTCTTACTTCTAGTCTATCAACCGAAGATTTCTGAAAAAGACAGAAATGCTGCAAGTTTGAACAACTCACATACTTCCACTATGTGTGTCTTCTAACTTCCTGTAGATTCATTTATCCATCCATCCATCCAGTCATTTATCTATCTATCTATCTATCTATCTATCTATCTATCTATCTATCTATCTATCTATCTATCTATCTATCTATCTATCTATCTTTCTATCCATCCATCCATCTATCCATCCAGTAATACCGCCATTTCATTTTTTAAAATAGTTTTAATCATTAATCTATCCATATATTAATCTATCTACTCATCCATGCATTCATTTATCCATCTATCCATCCATCCATCCATCCATCCATCCATCCATCCATCCATTTATTCATTCATTCATTCACCAGAACCTGTGGGGTTTTTTGGGTGACTTTGCGGTCGGGGTATGCCGGTGTGTATTTGTGTGTGTCTCTCCCTCTCTCTCTCTCTCTCTCTCTCTCTCTCTCTCTTCTCTCTGTCTCTCTGTCTCTCTGTCTCTGTTACAAGTTTTACCGGTAACAACATTAGTACAAGATTTTTCAACCTTCTGACCAAATTACATCAGTGTTAATATTGTTTTATTTTTCAGCCTCTCTCTGTTTATCTCTCTATTTTAAAGCTATTAAGTTCTATATTTTGTAATATCTGCACTCGCTAGTAAGGGGAATTGTAAATTATAAAAACAAACGAAGTAAAGAGTTTCTGAGCTCTATATTATTTTGTTGTTTGTCTCTTATAGTTAGAATCCTTGAATCACTGGGTTGTGTTTGGTCCTTTAACTGTGCTTTTTGTTGAGACGGTTGCTTTCTTCGTCGTACAAAAAAGGGAAAGAAAAGCAAATAAAGGCATATAGCAGAGGCGGTGTTGTTCTTGAAAAAAATCCAAGTTGAGAATAGATCACATCTCTTTAGGTGCAGTTATAAGATATTTTAAGTTGGAAAAAAAGAAGCTTCAAAGCTGGATAAGATGTAATCTTTTGAAACGCTTCGATATTTTAAGATTAATTATACATAGCTTTGTACACATTTTTGTAGCAGTATTTTCCAGAGCTGATGCACTGTGTGTGTGTAAGAGAGAGAGAGAAAGAGAAAGACAGAGAGAAAGAGAGAGAGAGAGAGAGCGAGAAAATGATTATCACTCCCAGCCGTGCCTAAACAGGTTTCAGGGTAGTTGATCAGCAGTGTATACAGAACACAACATAAATTAGAGGCTTTTATTCACGGTTTCACCTTAAGACACCTTTAATAGATTGGGATTGGGGATTGTGGTCAAGGTTTTGGACTTCTACTCAGCTAGTGTGTTTAAATCTCAGGAAAGCCTGCGCTGGGCCCTTATAAAAAGGCCCCTAACCCTCAACTGCTCAGTTGTGCAAATAAATGGATAAGATAAACACTTTCTTAAACAAATTGTACCGGTAGTATCAGAACCCCTGTTGAAAATAGTTAACTCTCTCACTCAGCAGTGGGTATGTTCCCAAATCTTTTAAATTAGCAGTTATTAAACCTTTAATTAAGAAACCTGAACCTGACCTTGACCAAAATGAGCTGTCAAACTACAGGCCGATATCTAACCTTCCGTTTATCTCTAAAATCCTAGAGAAGGTAGTTGCGCAACAGCTATGTTCATATTTTTACAAAGAAATAACATACCACAGCACAGAGACAGCACTGGTCAAAGTAGCTAATGACCTCTTACTGGCATCCGACCAAGGTTGTGTCTCGTTGCTTATATTACTTGACCTTAGTGCGGCCTTCGACACTATAGATCACGATATTCTTCTTCACAGATTAGAAAAATCAGTAGGAATTAAAGGAACAGCTCTTGCGTGGCTCAGGTCCTATTTAAACCGATCGTTACCAGTTTTGTAGATTTAAATGGTGATTATTCTGCGTGCTCCCTTGTAAAGTATGGTGTTCCACAGGGCTCGGTTTTAGGCCCACTTCTTTTCTCTCTTTACATGCTGCCTCTGGGAAACATAATCCGTAAGCATGATATCAGTTTCCACTGTTACGCTGATGACACACAGTTATACGTCTCATCAAGGCCTGATGTGAAAGGCCAGTTTAATAATATTGAGCAATGTGTGAAGGAAGTAAGAGATTGGATGTTATGCAATTTCCTCTTGCTTAACGCTGACAAGATGGAGGTTCTGGTTCTAGGACCACAGGTAGCTAAAAGTAAGCTTCCTGATCACACCTTAATCCTAGACAGTCTTTCTGTTTCACCAAGTGCAACAGTAAAAGATCTGGGTGTGATTTTAGACTCCAATCTCTCATTTGAAGCCCATGTTGACAATATTAGCAGGATAGCGTTTTATCATCTCAGAAATATCGCTAAAATAAGAAATATCTTGTCGCTTACTGATGCTGAAAAATTAGTTCATGCGTTTATCACATCCAGGCTGGATTACTGTAACGCTTTACTGTCTGGATGTTCAACTAGGTGCATTACTACTAAACTTCAGTTAGTCCAGAACGCAGCGGCGAGAGTCCTTACTAAAACTAAAAGATACGAGCACATCACACCAGTCCTGTCCACACTGCATTGGCTCCCAGTGAGACACCGCATCGATTTTAAAATACTACTTTTAACTTATAAAGCTCTAAATGGTCTCGCACCACAGTACTTAAGCGAACTTCTAGTGTCTTACGTTCCGCCACGCCTACTTCGATCAAAGGATGCAGGCTGCCTGTCAGTACCGCCCCGCGTATTATAAAAACTACAGCAGGGGGCAGAGCCTTTTCGTACAGGGCCCCTATGCTATGGAATAACCTCCCTATGTATGTTCGGGAATCAGACACAGTCTCAGTGTTTAATTCCAGGTTAAACACTTATTTATTTAATTAAGCATTTTGTATTTGATTCCCCTTAGATAAAGGAGCAGATCTGGGGGGACTCATGGGTGTTGAGTATTAAGGTGATCTGGTATGTTTAGATGCTGTCTTCCCCTCTCTTATTGATCACGGTGTTGATGATGAGAGCGGCTGGTTGCTTAACATATCAGGGAGCCCTCATGTCTGTGTTTCCCTCTGGTTCTCCTTTTAGTTATGCTGACCTAGTTAGTCTTACCGGAGTCCATCCTTGCACTCTACATTACTCATTTAATCAATCCAAACCGTGTAATTACATTGTCACTTAACTTTTCTCCTTCTTTTTTGCCTTCCTTTCACTCTCTCTCTCTCTCTTTCTTTCTCTCTCTCTCTCTCTCTCTCTCACTGTTGAGTTACATACGCCACAACGGAGCTGCCGTGTGATCCAGTCCCCACCACCGATCCGTCCTGTGGGTCCCTTCCCTGTGACCTGCCCAGCGGATGATGCATCACCGGGCGATCTAGGACGACCCACTTCGCCATAAAGACGCTCCGGCTGCTTGCTAAGGACTAATGATTATAGTTGTTTACACACACACGATGTAACCTCATAAACCTCATAATCCCTGCTACCTGTTTTCACCCAAATGAGGATGGGTTCCCTGTTGAGTCTGGTTCCTCTCAAGGTTTCTTCCTTCCTATCTCATCTCAGGGAGTTTTTCCTTGCCACCGTCGTCGCCCCGGCTTGCTCATCAGGGACAAACTGATTTTATGTTTAATTCTGTTTTATAATTTCTTCAATTGTAAAGCTGCTTTGTGACAATCACCATTGTAAAAAGCGCTATAATAAATAAAACTGAATTGAATTGAATTGAATAATGAATGAATATGTTGCTGCTACAGACATTATTTCTGAAGTGATTCTATTCCCATCCCAGCGTATCCTTGAGTGTTTTATTCCTCTTACACCTCAGCAATTTGCCTATAGTTGCTTTAAGCGATCACTGTAGCCAAATTACTTGAGTCTGTAGGGTTTTCTTTTCTTTTTTTGGAGGGGGGGCAACCCATGTAATTACTTTCTAAAGTAACTGTACTTTCGGCTGAAAATTAGTGTCTTGATGATGTCACATGACACAACTAAAAAAATGGCATTCTCCTCTAAATACCCTTGAGTTTGACTGATTTTGTGTTGATTTCTTTGATCACAAAATGATGCACTTTTACATGTAGCCATTTATTGTTACACTATATTGCCAAAAGTTTGTGGAACTCTTCCCAGCTCCATCTCATAAGTGTGTCACCCTTAAACTGTTTTCACACAGTCTGAAGCACACGGTTTTGTATGTTGTAGAATTACAGTATTTCATCACTGGCACTAAAAGAAACCCAAACTCTTAAAATTATTGTGCAGAAACCAATCCAACCAATCAGAGCGGAGAATTTAACATTGCTATGGCATCCATACACTTCAACCAGCTTTATGTACTGTGATTATTCATTTCCTGTCATGTCGACAGCTGAATTGAAAGGAAATCATCTGGAAAAAAATTCACAGCCATATGATTTCGATACTCAGCTGGGAAACACTCCATGCAGGATCACATTTTAAACCTGCGTGTTTCTGGCTCATGTGTTGACGACAGGTTTTTATCTCCAAGCTGTCGGTTACAGTCATGTGAGGATTTGGGGTATGCTTGATTTAACCTGATTAAGAAACTTGGCTTGGCTTGGCTGTGTGTGTGAAACTGGGCTCGAATTTCCTCCACCTGGAGTAGGGAGTCCACCCCTGACATAAGCCCAGACTCGGGCCAAGCGCATGGTTCTCATTTGTTACCCCTCTCCTCCCTCCTTCTCACGAAGTGATGTAGTCATTACAGGTTTCTCTCCCTCTCTCTCTCTCTCTCCTTCTTTCTCTGCTGGGCCGGGTTGTGTTTAGAAAACACTAGTACGCTGGTCACTCAGCAACAGCATGTGTTGCGCAAGACCGTACGAGGCACTCCAAGAAAAAGCAGTCAATTTCCCATCTGTCTGATAAAGAAGTGTTTTTCTGGATGGGACGCTGTGCAAGCTTTTGGGTGAGAGGTCAAATAAGGAAAAATAATGGATGTCTCGTGAAGTGAGCCACCACATCTTCTGCTCTGTGACCTATGACCTTCTGACACCTTTCAGTCTAACCTCGGCCTCTTCTCATTGAGCTTTCAGTCTGGCACTTGCAGACCCCCTGCACGTGTTTGACCTCAGCCTGGGGCGAAAGTGCGGCTTAAGCTCCCCCTGTGTAGTGCATTAAGCACGTGTGACGTTATTGTTTAAGTGAAGTGTGTGTGTGTGTGTGTGTGTGTGTGTGTAAGAGAGAGAGAGCATGTTTGGACACATCAGTGTGATTCAGGTCGAGGATTTGTTTCTCTCGTTGTGCCATAAGGGTATAATTGCTCTTAAGTCCTGGTGCTATTAAGGGCAGGAATGTGTCCTATGTAACAACACTGCAGCTGTGCAGGTTCCCTACAGATAAAGCAGATATCATAAGACAGATGGTTATGCAGATTTTTAACTAAAGGGTTATTATTTATATATAAAGGTAATTGTTTACTAGATAATTAATTAAAAGTGGTTGCTCATTGGTGGCCCAATGCTGCAAAACACAACAACATAAAAAAAAGTAAACACAAGTTCACAGCACAAAGACATTCAAATGAAAATGTAAGTTTTACAACACAACGGAATCGAGCCGAAACACAACGGAATCGAGCCGAAACACAACGGAATCGAGCCAAAACACAACAGAATCGAGCCAAAACACAACGGAATCGAGCCGAAACACAACGGAATCGAGCCGAAACACAACGGAATCGAGCCGAAACACAACGGATTCAAACGGAAACACAATAGAATCGAATAAAAAAAGACAAAACACTATGGAATTAAGCCAAGTCATAACAAAACCAAGCAGAAACACAACAGAATCGAGCCGAAACACAACAGAATCGAGCCGAAACACAACGGAATCGAGCCGAAACACAACGGAATCGAGCCGAAACACAACGGAATCAAACGGAAACACAACGGAATCAAACGGAAACACAAAGGATTGAAGAGCAGTGAGGTTAAGGTGTTGGCCTAATAACTGTAAGATTGTGAATTCGATTCCCAGCACCACCAAGTTCCCACTGCTGGGCCCCAAGCAAGGCCCTTAAAACCTAATTGCTTAGTTGTATAACAGCTTGTTTCATCATGATTTTATTGTGTGTTTCATAGTGAGTCCTTTGTTATATACAGCCGGGATCGGAACTGCAGGTTGCCAGTGCTCGGTCGGTTCTGTCTTACGTTATTAACTACAGAAAGTTCAAATCAGATGGAGTCAATGATTCATGTCTATGAATAAATTTCCTTTAAGTTACTTACTTTAACTGTATTTTTCTTTGATTGCTTAAATGCATTTCACCCCTGAAAGAAATGCAAGTATTTGTAGAATTTCCTCCTGTAGAAGTGATTTCACCCAACGCTCTGAGTCACCTCGTTATTTGCATGGGGACAGCCATCTTAAACACACATGTCGCAATTTTTTAAGCATGATTCAGCAATGAACTTTTGCCACACCTGACACACCATTCTCAGTATTTCCACATGCATGCTGATGGTGTAGGCTGGGTGTCTGTGCTGGGAATCTCTCTCTCTCTCTCTCTCTCTCTCGTCTTCTGTTTGGAAAGTATAGAAAAGGAAAAGTACCGTAAAATGACACACGCGTACAGTTTGATTTCAGAATGACTCTTTAGTACGTTGTGGGTTTGCAGCCTTAATGAGCAAACTAAAGGTTCTTGATTTGAACTCTTGGTTTGTTTGCAGTTGTATGATGCCATCATGAACATCTTGGTAATACATTCCGTTACTTATGTCCCAGCACAAGCTTCTCTGTGAGTTTTAAAGTGACTTTAGCAGCCCCTTTTTCCAGAACTACTTACATTTATGTCAATGTGCTTGTCCAGCAGGTGAGGGTTAAGGCCCTCGCTCAGGGGCCCAACAGTGGTGGCTTAGTAGAGCTGGGAATCGAACCCACAATCTTCAGGTTGGTAGTCCAACACCCTAACCCACCACTTTCCCCCAATTCCCCTATTTTTCCTGTTTATTTTTATATAGCTGCAATTTATATATATATCTATATATATATATATATATAGATATATATATATATAATAACAAATAAATAAGTAATTATTTATTATATTTATGATAAATAAATAATAATTATTAATAATAATTGTATAGTTGATATATTATTTCATTAAATGATATGATGTTATAGATTTTAAATATGTTAAAAAGGGCTTACAGCAAAGACACTCGCTGCTCTAAAGTGGAGCTGTTCGCAGCCGTGGAGACACTCACAGTTCTACAGCAGAGACTATTTGCGGGACTAAAGTCAAGCTACTCACAGCACTTCAGCAGAGACACTTGCAGGACAACAATGAGGACACTTGTGGGTTCACAGTAGACACTCACAGCACTTCAGCAGAGACACTTGCAGGACAACAATAGAGACAATCATAGGTCTTCAGCAGATACACTTGCAGGACTACAGTGAAGACACCCATAGCTCTACAGCAGAGACACTAACAGCTCCACAGCAGAGACAATTACAGCTCTACAGAAGAGGCAATTGCAGGACTACAGTGGAGACACTCGCAGCTCTACAGCGGAGACACTTGAAGGACTACGGTAAAGAGACTTACAGCTCTACAGAAGAGACACTTGCGGGACTACAGTGGAGACACTTGCGGGGCTACAGTGGACTCACAGCTAAGGACAGCATAGTGAAACATGTTACATTTGCAGTGATTTACATGATAAAGAAAACATTCTTGCTGAAGCTTTTTTAATACAGGCATCTGTTAAACCTCAGCACTGAGACATTCCTGCTGGAAGCTCCCCTAAGACCTTACACACGCACATACATACACACACACACACACACACACACACACACACACACACACAAAGCTGTTTGTGTCTCCCCTCCTTTTCTGTTGCCATAGTTTTCTTTTTCTCAAAACAAAACTTGACATTTCTTTCACATCACTTCTCTCTTGTGTGTTTTCTATGCTTTTTCTATATGATGTCAACTTCTTTATCATCATCATCATTATCATCATCATCACCATCATCATCATCTGTTGTTTTTTTTTTCATTTTCGTTTTTACTGAGCATCTAACTGCTCTATTAACTCTACAAGCTCTGGGACAAGTGATAAGAGTGATGAGTTCTGGACCACTTACAGGGTTTAATGTAAGTGTGAAGTGTGACAGACTGAAAGCCAGCACATGCCGCACTATAGTGAAAGACTATGTGTATTGCAGATCACTCTACCAGCTCTCCCTACATCAAATACAAGAGGTGAGGCCCAGAGACACATACAGACTGTACTAATAATAGTGAATGAGTAGTTTACCCATATACCGCAGTTAAATTCTTGCTTCTGATTGGTAAGAAGGTGTGAAATGGTTTTCAGTCGAGCTCCAGCTATAGTAGTGTAGCGTTCTATAGTGACTTTGGGACCTATAGACCTAAAAAATAACCTAAAACTAATATCAGATATTAAGATATGTGTTGAAGATTTCTGTAAGGAGACTCCAGTGTCAGTAATGTGTCTCAATCAGGAGGTTTCTTGTGATTGAAGGGTTTTGCTTACCATCACTGCACACCATAACATTGTTTAGCTGTAGTTGTAATAAATGGACATTTGGTGTCACCCAGATAAGGATAGGTTCCTCCTAAGGTTTCTTACTTATTTCATTTCAGAAGGTTTTTTCCTTGCCACAGTCACCACCGGCCTGCTTATCAAGGAAAACTTACACTTACAAAGAAGAATCTTTCATTTTTACGTTCTTAATAATCAGAACCAGGACCAGGAACACCTCCAATAACACACAATATATTTGTATATCATATGTATATCAAGTCGAATGGCATCTACACTAACTAATGTCTGTTCTTTGTTTTTCCGAGCTCACCGTCGCCTAAATCACTTGGAGACAATAAGGCTGTGATATCCAGTCTTCTAAACGGCCATCCGGACAAGACCACAGAAACTTTGCTGCAGCATAGGTAACCTACTGGTTTAACTGGTCAGAGGAGAACTGACCCCCACGACTGAGCCTGGTTTCTCCCAAGGTTTTTTTTTTTCTTCCTTCTGTCACCGATGGAGTTTTGATTCCTTGCCGCTGTTGCTTCTGGCTTGCTTAGTTGGGGACTTTTAATTTATAGATATTAATCAAATTGAGTGCTATAGTGTGTGTTTAATGATGTCTTTTTATGATGTAATTCTGTAAAGCTGCTTTGAAACAATAGTTAAAATAGTTAAAAGCGCTATATAAATAAAAGTGACTTGACTTGACTATATTTCTGTCACGTTAAGGACAAGGTAACAGTAAAGACTGGTGATGGGATGACTTTTTGGATAAAACACACAAATTTGGCAGATGCGACTTACATTAATGTAATTTATACAACAGAGTGGTTAAGGGTTAAGGGCCTTGCTAAAGGGCCCAACAGTGGCTGGAATTTAAGCTAATAATCTTCCTAATAGCAGTCTAACACCCTGACAACATGCTAACAGTGTAAGTGTGTACTCTACACCGCTGTTCTCTACACTGCAAATATCCCCACATCTGGAGTCGTATTCCAGATGTAGGCTCCGGATCGCGTAATCCCGGCCGTGTGGTGTGAGAGAGACGCATCTGATCTGCTTACAGGCTGTGCCATCATATTTCACCTTCTTTCTTAATATCCTTTCGTGACTCAGAGCTGACTGAGATTTTATAACAGCGATACATTTTTCACTTCAGCAGGTTTGACTAATCCTGGCCAGCTGCGAAAAGTTGAAAACTAATAAAAGTAATCAGTAGTTCCTCAGTGTGTATGTGTGTGTGTTTTATCGCTGACATTTGAGGATTATGGCTAGCGTGTTTTGTGGTTTAACGTTGGCTGTTTCACACTCATCTCATACTTTCAGAAGTGCACGGCAAAGGAAGCAGCAGAGAAAGTGTGTGTGACTGTATACGCACACAACCTTTGACATACCTATGCCTGCTGCCTGCATACCCTGTGTGTGTGTGTGTGTGTGTGCATTTTTCTTATATAGTGTGAAATGTGAAGAGTCGAAAGATGAGTCGACAGTTTCCAAAGGTTTTCTTGTCGTATTGTTAAAAAATAAACTTTTGTTAAAATGCGTCATCTAACTGAACCGATCTGAAAATATTAACGTCTAAAAGCAAACTTGGAGTGTATTTGCATTGCGAACTCAAGTAACTTCTATCATGCAATCACTTTCAGACGTGGCTCAAAAAAAGCTGACTGAAAAAAAAACCAAGTTTCTCTTTTTCTCATGCATTTACCAGAAGTAAAGTCAGTCTTCTCGGTTAGCGTGTGTAGGAGGATGAAGATGAAGAGACAGTGGAGTTTGTACAAAGCAGCACCGTATCAGGGGACTATAAAGCTCAAAGCCGTTATAAACACTTCAGTGCAAAAAACACAAGGTGTCCCTGCTTTCTTAGCCTGGACCCCATCATCAGGGCGGCCATTTTTAGAGCTCGCCGGAAACTTCTAGTAAGGGCGTGCCGCCTTGCCAGAAGCCCACTAATGACGGGTTGGTGGGGTAATGCCCTAATGCAGCAAACGAGAAGGTTTTGAGAAGCTGTGCTATCTTTAAGACGGAAAAGAGAACAGAATCCTTCATATGTTTCCTTCCCAAGTGCACGTTATTCTTTATTTCTCCCACCATCTGCGACCACCAGGAGAGAGAAAGAGTGGGACTAGAGTGGGCTTCGTCTGCCTGAAATATCCTGCCACCCACTCAGAGATAAATAAAATAACATCCTGCAGGAGTGTGTGTTAAATTATGCCTTCTGTCATAACTTTATACGACTATTCATAACATTAGGAGAGGTTTTTCCGACAGGTTTGAGGTTACGGCTCAGTGGTAAACCTATAAATAAGTGTATGAATGAATGTGCGAATAAATGAATAAATAGGGAGGATTTTTTTTATTACATACTGAAATAGTGCTCAGGCGTCTCGTGAAGGCAAGTAGCTGCTTGTCTAATGGTTTTAGACACAAGAGCAACACTGCAGGGTTTTCTATTAAAAGGGTTAGATTATTTTCAAACATCCTACCATCAGCATTGTCGAGACCTTTTTTTTTAAACACTTTGACTGCAAAAGTTTGTATACCCCTCAGGACAGAACACTATAATGGGTTTTACTGGTGTGACTTTTACACGGCAAGCTAAAAGCAGCAAATCCACTAAAGTATATAATGAATATGTTCTTATCTAAATATTAAATCAACATATTGTCAAAAAAATAACCTTGCTTCTGAGAGTGAAACCTTTTATAACTGACTGATGACTGATCATCCGAGCAGCTCATAAATCCTTACAGTTATAATAGATCTGATGTTTTAGTTCCAGGACTTTGTGGTCAATCATTATAACTGTGTCTTAAACTGCCTGCTTCCAGTCACGTCTTAAGAGAATAAGGGACTTTTCTGTTTGTTTAGAGTTTAGGAAAATTCTCATTGTTTTATTATCATCCTTTATTTATCGTAAAAATTGTAAAGAAAAAAAAAAAAAAAAAATTATAATTATTATTAGATTATTGGTAATAATTATTTGTTATTAGATAAAACTTCTTTCACTCATGTTTAGCCTATGATACGATTACAGTAAAGGATTGTGCTAATTAAACTATTAAAAACTTCGCTGCCGCATGAAATAATGTCTGGTCAGAGGAGAATTGAATTGAGAATTGAGAGAATTATTATTTTTAAATAAATAAATAAATTGTTAGTGCAAAAGTTTTGACCCTCAATTTGTAAATTGCAGACCTTCAATAGACCTCAAACATAAGTAATAATCCACTTTTGCATTTGACACGCATTATTTTTGTTTAAAAAAATTGGGCCCAATAAACCTTTATTGACACAAATTAAATTGTGATATAGCATAAATGTAAAATTTGTGCAAAGGTTTTTTACACACCAAATTTGTAAAACGTAATATAAAAAGTTTTTTGGGAAATTAGCACTTGAGACTCATGTCAATGCTCATTTCATCCAGACAAATGTCTCCAGTCATGTGTAAAGTAACAGAGCAATAAAAAAACATTACAGTGTAAATTGGGATTAGAAACTGGGATCCAAAAGGACCAGTTATAGACTGAAGTGATGTAGCTGCGGCTGAGTAACTGTTCAAACACTCCGCTGACTCCGCTGACAGTTTTAGCTTTGGGTTTATTTCCAGTGTTTTAGGGGAATGTAGTCATTGCATTTATATTTTTTATTAAACCGTTCCTTTAGGCTGATTTGAGATAAAATCCAAATCTCGACACAGCAATTTGAATCCGTAAAGATACATCGACTATATGGCACGGAGTCTCCAGAACACACCTGCTCCTCATTAGAAATAAACCTGCTGTTTCTCTGTCAGGCCTGTTCGTCTTTTTTCCCCTAAAGTTTTGGTGACCACACTGCTGTTTAGGTCATCACTGCTTTTAGCCCAGATGAGTCACATGCGCTTTAAGTCTGAGGTAAAGGAGCTATGTGAGTCCTACGCACCGATCTTTTCTTGGAATGTGCGCAGGCTTTAGGATTGTTCTCCTTCCTGTCCCTCGGCAGCCTTTGTTTCTGAAGCGGTGCTGGCTAATTACGGAATTCCGCCAGCACGCTGGATTCGCCTGGACTCTCCTGCTTCTAGAGAACCATTGAGCTTGGGGTATTTTTGGTGTTGTGCTGTAATGCTGGCATAATTCTGAATCATGCCAGAGAAACATGGATCACGTAGTGTCTCACAGTGTAATTACATTATGAAATTCTATAATAAACAGTCATTTCATTGACTACATAAAGTTCACTGGGTAAACTGTAACCTGGGGGAGTCACTGTACCAGACTGGGATAAAGATATAACCCTAGAATGATAGAAAGTCTTTTCAGGATCTTATATTTAGTTCTTTTTGAGGAAAGTCTTCTTGTGGAACCAGCAGAAGTTCCCACAAAACAGCTTTTAATGACCAAGAAGCAATCTTCTAAAAAATATTTTCCAATAATAAAATATATCAGATATAAACATCATGACCTCATTTTTTATTCATTCTTTTGGTACATTTAACTTTGTGTGACCTTTATAAAATGCACTAGTTCTTGTTATTGCTAAACATTTTAGTATCAGTTCTCTCTGTATTCAATCTAAAATCTTAATCAATGTGATAAAAAAAACAAACCTACAGCTTGTCATATTCCAAACAAAACCAGAAAAGCACAAAGTCTTGATTTTTCCTGAATCTAAAATTTCGTAATTGTTAAATTCACTATAGAAACCTTAGATCATATAAAATTTCCTCTATTACAAATCCCAGTATTCTAGAGACATCACGTCGTTTACATGGTTTACAGATTAGGTGTGTCAAAGCGGAGCAGGACACTGTCATTGAGAACCTCTATATAGTGAAGAGTGTTTTTCCAGGCTGTGATGCTCCATGTTTTTTCACTGTACACTCATTTCTGCACTAAGCAAAGGTCTCGATAGCTCATTTATTATATTTACTGTGACTCAGGACAGCGTCAAAGTGTCTCCAGTTCCCCAGAATGTGTGAATGTTTGCTGTGTGGAAAGACCGCGTGTTAGCGTGGAAAGAGTTGTGATCTCCTCGACTTTGTTTCTTTTATACTCGCCCTCAAAATAGAGCAGCTCTCTCATTGGCTGGTGGAAGCCAACAAAAAAACAGCCTTTCACTGAATTACACATAGCCAATTAGACAGCAACACTTCCTGTCCGGCAAAAAGATGTTTCCTGGTGATAGTAGGCGAGAGAGAGCATGAGAGAGCGAGAGAACTCTCATGGCTTCGCCGTGTTTCTCTAACCTTTGCCACCTATAGTGGAAATCTTTATGCAGATCTCAGACTGTTGTGACTGAAGCGCTGTGAGGAACCCAGTCAGGAAGCGGAGTGTAAACATGGACATGTAGCTGCTTCAAGATCATTCTTTTCCTTTTGTTTTAAATCTTTACGAGTCGCACTGGTGCTCTTCCAGGAAACCCAGAGAACTGTTTTGATCAGATGGCCCATTTTCTACAGATTTAAGAACAGAGATAAAAATAATAAAAGAGAAGATTTGACTTTTTCTTTAGGCTCATGAGAACACGCTGTAGCGCTCACAAACAAATCCCTCAGCAAACAATAACAGCACTAACCATGTTTGTGTATTGTGTTTTGCTAATTACCCTGAGGAAAGTTTTGCTAGAATTAGCATAAACACAGTGGCCATACCGGGCTTGCTATTGTCTTTGCTTTGGGGGAAATACTATGCGGTGATTGTAGGAGTTTTAGTGTAAGCACTAATTTATGACCAGCACCGCTTCCATCTCGGTTTTTGACTAAAGGTAACCCAGCGCTCCCTCTTGTTCTGTAAACTCCCTGTTTTTCAGGTTCATGGGTCATGCAATTATCATAAATAAATTACACAGTCAAAGCATTTTTCTTCAAGGCCCTTCATCTATTCATCATAATAAACACTTTATGGTAAGGGTTAAGAAGGATCCAGGGTCTATCCCAGAAATACTGGCCTTAAATAAACCCAGGAGTCTGATAGAATGAAAGAACAGGGGATAACGAAGCTCAGTGTTTAACTAAGCGAAAGTATTGTGACACCGTGTTTTTTAACATCCATTTCCAGATGTAGTCTCCCTCTTTCTTATATACTAACCTGCAAGTGGTAGCTCAGTGGTTAAGGTGTTGAGCTGCTAATCTGGCCTTTGATCAAGGCCCTTAACCTCCAACTGTGCAACTGTATAATAGAGATAAATGTAAGTCACTCTGGATTAGGGCGTCTGCTAATTGATATATTTGTAGATGTCACCTCCACACTTCAGTGCAGGGTTACCACTACATTGTGGCTTTGTGGTGATTTGTGTTCATTCGGTTACAATAGTATTAATGAGATCAGATAGTAACGTTGGGTGAAGAGGTCTGGGGTTCAGTCTGTGTTCTAGTTCATCCCAAAGGTGTTCAGTGGGTTGAGTTGAGAGTCAGAGCTCTGTGCAGGACACTCCAGCTCCACTACATGCAGAACACAGCATGTCTACATGGAGCTCACTGACTTTGTGTACAGGGACATTGTCCTGCTGGAACTATGTTTGGGTTTTTTAGAAATTTTTAAAAAGCCACTAAATATTCAGTAATATGTTCTTATTATATACACCATAGGTCCACGTCTAGACATAAACACTGGTTCAAAATAGCTCCCAGCTATTACACACTGTATATGTTTAATAAACTGCCAGCTGTTGTTTCTGTGTCGTGTGAAATCTTGGCTCTATTACAGCCAGCAATGCGACAGCATTTACCATTACGCACTAAAACTTTTCCATTTGCTGCCAGTAAAGCAATGACCTAAGAGTTACCCGTTAGACTGGGCTTGCCACCTTTACTTGCTCAGCCCTACGATAATAAAAATGTATTGCATCTAATTACAGTACCTGATGGAGAGCATGTCTTCGTATATGCATGAAAATATGTAAAGGCGGTTTCTATACTCCTCGTATCTTCTTGCACTCACAGGCCAGGAATGTCTGCTGTCTGGAAGGGAAAACTGCAGTCAGCTGAAATCAGAGTACAGGAAACGTATACACACATACACACACACACACACATACTTAGACATGTACAAATGTGCACACTTGAATAGTTTTTTAAGTCTCACCAATTCATCAAACAAACACAAAGAGAAAAATGGCACCTTTTTGTGCCCTGCCATATCCTGTGTTTTTACACCAGGCCAAACAAACACAGAGCGCTGGAACATGTTAATGTTAATGATTTCCATCTTACACACGCGTCAATTAGCTTTTTTCTTTCTTTTTTCTCTGCAGCTGTGTGTATACACACCTATATAAAGAGTCCCATAGCGTGCAATCATCATCAGGAGGCTGTGGAATCAGGAATAGTTTAGGATTGTGAGGCTTTTCCTTACAATAAGGTGTAGTGTAGGTGCCACACAGAGCTCTCACTGTATGCTCTTACGCTACACACATTCCTCTCTTAGCGTTTAAACCCAGCGGCGGCTTTAACACCTTCACTGTAGGATTGAGATGTTATTCTAGCTTTCCGTCTCCTGGATGCGAGCCATGGTTGCATGTTTTGGAGGCAGCTACGCTGATGTGCTTCAGTTGTTCTGAACCAAAGCTGGCTTGTGTGTCTAAAGCCCTGCATTGTCAACCGGTGGTTTCAGAGGTTTTACCTAAAAGTGCTAGTGATGTTGTACTGCCGAGAGACAGAAAAAGGACATGCCTTGTTTTTCTGGCCATCATATGCTGAACTCTTGAACTTTTTTGGGCGTGAAACCAGTGAGTGTCAACACTGTTAGTTTCAGAATTTGCCACACTGTCACTTTTGAAAAACCTTCAACAAAAAAGCAAGTAAAGGGGTTCTGACCTCTCTCTCTTGCTCTCTCTCTCTCTCTCTCTCTCTCTCTCTCTCTCTCTCTTTGTCTCTTTCTTTCTAGCAATTAATTTTTAAACCTTCGCACTTTCTCAATTTTCTCCCCATCTGGTCACTTGCCCCATCTTGCCCACCAGTCATCTTTCCAACTAAAGGCTAACTTGTGCTTCCTCCAAAAGCGTCGTCTACCCTTTTCCGAATACATGAGCTTGGCTGACACTGCTATTGAGTACCAACCCTCTCACCCAGAGACAATAGTGATAGATTTTTGCTCTCCTGACTTCTGGACACAGATGGCTCAAATCAGTGTAATACATTAGGCTGTTGTTGGTTCTAGTTTCCAGACCAGCAGTATGTTAGTTCATGACCCTGATAAACCAGTGGGTTTCTTAATCTTTAATAGAAGACCTAACATAGAGTGTTCTCCTCTGTAATAGGAATATCGGCATTATTAATGGTGTTAGTTTTTTTATCAGTAAGGAGTAATCAGATGAATGACTGTTTCCCGCGTTACAACGCCGTTACAGTTACTGACACTAAAGTGATGAATGAAATGATTAATAATTGAGCTCACTGAGGCAGTTTTAATCCGGGTGTACTCTCTCAGCAATAGGACCTGCCAAGTTTTGTTTCTCTGGTATGTGTGAGGTGAGATGGAACACATAACTGATGATGATTGGTGTATGTGTGTGTTCGGAGTGGGAGATAACCACATAATGGATGATGATTGGCTTAGTAAATTTCCATCAATTCGCCAATCAGAAGCAGAGAGCAGCGCAGGTGTTCCCACACACCAACGGCTCTGTCCGAAATGGCATACTACTTAAGTATGTACTATATTTATGTGACCATTAAAAAGTATGTTCTATATAGTACGGTTACAGGGGCAAATAATTCTAATCTAATGAAGCATCTCACATGGTCACATGCCGCTTCAACATTAGTGTAGATTAGTGTACAATGTTTTATAATTATAATTGATTTTATTTAGTGTCCGTATCATTTATTTTCCCTATTTAACAATGATGGCATCCAAATTATTTAACATATTTCATTTTTTTTTGAAGTAATGCAATAATTACATCTGAAACAAATAATAAAACAGAACACAACAATGCCATTTATGATGATTATCATTAATAACAATAATAAAGATAATAATAATAATTCACCATCACGCATTACAGGTGAAAAAGAATTCCAAGAACTAGTTACAATTATAAAGAACCTTACAAGGCACAAGAGCCTGTTTATTTTTTGGGGAAATGATCATGTGTGTGTCACACTACAGTAATAGTGGTAGTTGCATAGATTTCCAGAGAATCTGCATATTTTGTGCAATACACGAGCTGTAGCTCTTACTCACTCATTCACCGTGGACTCCTTCACACACACAACTTCGAGATACTTCTGTGCACACACACACACCCTAATTCTGGCAGCGCTCTGCTCTCTGAAACATTGTAGCCTGGATGTGTTAACATGAATTAACAGAAGATATGATAATAAATCACAGCATTCCAGTGAACTCTGAGAGCATCCAGGATAATATAAGTGGGAATAATGTATTATGTATGAATCCGGGAATCATGCCAGATAAATAACACACTCTGTAAATTTTCCAAAATTTGCAGTATTAAAATAGTGGGTCAGTGCCAAGACAAGCTGCAGTGAGTTTTTCAGGAAGTAGTTCCTATACAGTCCTGACTTTAACCCCTATCCACTACCTCACACTGTCTTACTATGTGTGTAAATATATATAAAAAAAACTTTTACCCGAGAAACCTCATTCAAGTACCATTTGTTAAATGTGTACACTCACATCCTTCTGTCTTTTTATTATTTTTTTTCTACGATGAGTCGGATAAGGAAGCATTTGGTCTAGGTCAGGCCCTGCTGTGCTTGTTTGCATTGGACTCACTTTGAACTGGTTCTTTTTTCTCCTTACACACACACACACACACACACACACAATACTGACGCACTGTGACCTCGGACCAAACCTGCTGCTGTTTCATTTATTTTACACCATTTTAACCTGAATCTCCTTTCATTATCATGATCCTGTTTCTATACACACATATATGCACTCACACACACACGCACACACACATTCACTCTCTGTACTTGTGTTTGTAGAGTTCTTAACTGCAGTGTTGCCTTTGCTGCATGAGTAGGGGGAGGTATTCCAGCGTACAGTATATAGTCTACTTTTTTCCATGCTTTATCCTTTTCTCTATCAACCCCTGCAATTATGGCAAGTACAGGATATAATTAAGAAGTGAATCTGAGCCACAGACACATGTGCAACAGCTGGATGTTTAAATTTCATCTCTAAATTTGCTTTTTACGGGTCCAGCAAGTGGAGTTTGTTTAGTCAGAAATAAAATCAGAGTGGTCGCGGGTCGTGCTTTTATAATGTCACCCAAATGTGCAGGACTTTCAGTATGTGTGTGTGTGTGTGTGTTTGTGTAAAAGTGAGTGTATGTAACATGCGGCATGTGTGTGTGTGAGAGTGTGTGCAATGATATGTAATAAAAGAGAATTTCTAAGAACTGAAGTGAGTAACGTTTGAAGTGGAAGCTCAAGTAATATTGGTATTACTAAATCTAAGGCATGACCGAGGATCTTAAACACCCTCAGTGACTGCATTTATCATGCAGTTTTTGTAGTTGGACTGAGGTTTTATATAAATTATCCAGACTTCATAAACAGCCTGATTCCTTGGTTTGCATGCATCTAAAATCATAAACGTTCCTACTACAGTATATATACAGTCAATTGTTTTATTTACATTTAAACAAAAAGTGGCATGTCCAAAATTATTCATCCCCTTCTCAAAAATCAATAGAAAAGCCTTTATTGGCTATTACAGCAATCAAACGCTTCCTATAATTGCTGACCAGCTTTTTGCATGTCTCCACTGGTATTTTTGCCCATTCATCTTTAGCAATGAGCTCCAACTCTTTCAAGTTGGAGGGTCTCCTTGCCATCACTCTGATCTTTAGCTCCCGCTCAGTTGGATTTAAGTCAGGACTCTGGTATGAATAATTTCGGGCTTGACTGTATATGTGAAAACCAGTGCGTGAGGCAAGAAGTATGTATGAATTAATAGTATTTAAAAACAGTAGGTGAGAAGTTCCTGGATGACCTACTACTTTTGCCCAGATTCTGTAATACACATATGATGGACATCCTACTATCCCATAAGCCCGCAGGGGAGATTATTCCTCATATTCAGAAATGGCAGAGAGTGCAAACGCAGCACATGTTTTAAAAACATCGATCCTTGTGGGTTAATAGAGCTTGTTTAACATCATCCAACCTTACATTTTCCAGCTGTTGTGTCAGTGTATGTCATGTGACAACATCAACTGTCTCCGAGGTCAACGTTTCTGGTCAGGCATGTAACTTATTTCCTCCTGATAAAATCATCACTATCATATCAAGCAATTACATCAAACTAAAACTGTATTTCTAATATAAAAGCTATTAAAAACGGTCACATTTTACCTGAAGGTAACAGGAAGGCTAAACGAGTCGGCTGATAAATAATATGAACTGGAATCAATTGATTGCACAAATTGAGCCAATGAGTCTATGACGTGAAACATGTTATAACCTACATACGAATAATCTGCTGTTTAAGGGTCCTTGCATATGTTCTGTATTTTGTCTGTGTGTGCCAGTGTAAGTATAAGCACACTAGATAAGCAAAAGGTTCTCATACAGGATTTACTCCTCAGTGCTGATCTCTCAAGCATTTTGCCTCAATTCTCAGAAACGCTCATGACATCACCCAGAGACACCTTAGCACACACCTGCATTCAATCAAACCCCCTTCACCTGCTCCCAGCACCACCGGGCTCTTCCCAGCATGCCTGGAATGTTCCAGAAATGTCATCGGTGCAAAGTCGACTCATGTCAGCTCACAGAGCGAGTAGGATTTATCTCATCCTCAGTTGAAAATCAGCTGTTATGGTGACTTAATTTGTTTTTATTAAGCCACACACTTGTTCGTTCTGTATTACTTGCATTACACACACACACAACAGCCTCCAATTTTACTTTAAGCCACAGTGTACTCTTGCTTCTAATACAGTATGTTTAGCAGTTCTAGTTCATCTTCAGGTTGTTTTTTTCTTACCGCATTCTTTAATTCTGTAAAAGAACGAAATGCGGGGTAAGGTTATTAATTGGTTTAAAAAAAATGTAACAAAACAATGAAACTTTTGAAACTTTGGAATGGGTGCATGAGTCATAGATGCTTTAGATGTGAACCGTTTACAGAAAGACAAACAAAGAAGAAACAGGTTAAATCAGTGGTGTAACAAGGACATGCTTTACAATAGAACTGATGTACTGGACATGTCTGACAATAGAACAATATTAAATAGGCAAGGTGTGTGTGTGTGTGTGTGTGAGAGAGAGAGAGAGAGCGTTCAGTTTATATGTCCTCAATATCGCTTTTCTAGTACAATAGTTATCCTTCGGGCCTTTTCCCCTAATGGAGCCATGCGAAACCCTAAACTACACCAAGCACAATAACAACATTACATGATATGTTCCAAAACACAGCGCAGTGCAGCTCCGTATACCTGCACTGTATATAAAACATTCACAGGTTGAAGGGATAAGAGAACGTTTAAAATGTGTTTCTGATGAAAAGTTTCTCCGAATAAGAGAAAAAGGTTTTGGAGGCTACAGTGGCTGTCATTTTATGTTTGTCATAATTTTACTATTTTTACAGCATTTACATTTACATTTACGGCATTTGGCAGACGTCCTTATCCAGAGTGACTTACGTATATCTCTTTTATACAACTGGAAAAATTAGGAGTTGAGGGCCTTGCTCAGAAGTGGCAACCTGGTGGTGCTGGGAATTGAACGCAGAGTCTCCAGGTAGCAGTCGAACACCATAACCACTGAGCCACCACTTCCCCGTCCTTATCCTGAGCAATTGGGGGTTAAGGGCCTTGCTCAGGGGCCCAACAGTGGTAATTTGGCAGTAATGGGATGCAGTCCAGTACCCTAACTACTTACTTAATGACCTACCTAATTACTAACCTACTTACATACTGACTTACTAACTTTCTTAACTACTTATATTGCTGACTATTATAGTACTGATACCCTGCTGCTGTTTTTTAGCTTATCCTACAGCGAGAGGCACACAAAGTGTGTGTGTGTGTGTGTGTGTGTGTAATAAGCTGTTACCACGGTTACGACCAGACTGACTGCTTTCCATCTGTTACGATGCTCCAACACACACTCTTTGATAGAGACAGTACGAGTTGATGATAAAAACAAAACGACGTGCTGATAAACCACAATGTTTTTATTGATGCACTTCTTTTATTGCTCTCTTTAGTCCTAGTGGACCCACACACACCAAACTCACACACACACACACAAACATAATGACATACACGCCTAACGCATTAAATAATCACCATACAAAAAAACACACACTTATAAACACACAAATACATCAAATACACTAACACAAACATACACACATATGCAAGCCAAACTAACTGACACACAAACTTAGACGCATGCACAGTAACACACACAGACTCCTAACACACCAAACTGACCCACACATACACATATCGGGCCGTGTATTGGTGAGGGCTTCATGATATGTTACATATCACATGGTACTTGGGTCACAATACAATATATCACAATATATTGTGATACTTTTGTACAACATATTTCAATAGTCATTTAAAAGGAATAGCTAAAAACACAACAATTAACACACACTAAGGGATTTAATTAAATATTTATTTTTACACAGCCCCGCATACAAACAATTAAAAAACACAGTCACACTCACATTTATACACTCACCTGTCACATTCGTCCACACACATGCACACCAAATTATCTAACACACAAACTCACACATACTGAAACACACAATCACAATTACACACAGTACAACACACATTTTCACTTACACATTGAACACATACACACCAAAACATCTAACACATAACTGAAACACACACCTGGCACACACACACACACACACTTGGATTTGTATTTTAGTGATGCTTGTTGTTATAGCACCCATTATTGTTAGATCAATACAGTGATGTTTTTTTCTCCAGCAGGTTAGTCAAGCGTTCACGGATTGTACACAAAGGCATAAGTTAGACGTACTAGTTTCTAAATTTGCTCTTTGTAAATATATTTATCCTGGCAAGCGCCGACTTTACTTTCAAAAGATCTATTTCATTCTAATGAACATATTTGCTTTAGTTCTTAGCTATTATTTTCAGCAGGCTGATAAATCCACTCCAAACCTATCTGAAGCTGTATGACGTCTAAATAGGCCAAAGTTTTAGAGATAGGCTATTCTGTTCCTTATTCTGGTGTGCATACACCAGGTCACTAGAGGCAGGTGAGGTCATCGATTAAAAGAATAAAAAACAGTAACGATAAATATCAACATTGAGCTACGGATCTGGTGCAATAGATATAATGTTCTATATGATCGTTCCAATTGATTTCTACTTTTTCTAGTTAACGTACATATCTTATACTTTATAGTCATATTTTACCACCTCTTAAGTCATACTTATTTATAGTTACTTTTATTTTTATTTTATTTACTTTTATTTTTACAGACTTTTACGCCTATGTTTACGTGGTAGAAAGCATTTCACTGCACTTTGCACTGAATATTTATTTGACAAATAAAATTTGAATTTTAATTAGCATTTTATGGGGTAGCTATAATAGCCTCTATCTTTAAATGCTCTATTGTAAATTCATCATGAATAGATTGTTTCAAATGTGTGTATTATGTCCTGAGGAAATATCTAGCAAAGACGTGTTGTGAGGTATCAGCAAGCTCAGCCTTAACCCTAGGATTGCGCAATCCCTTACAAACTAAATTACGCGTGTGTATTTTGCTGTTTCTCTGTAAATCATTTTTGCAGACATTTTTATTATATGTCCTCACTTTTCATAGTCTAGCTAATGTATTTTATGTATTTTTACTTTTTTATGAAAATAAAAACTGTACTGAAAAAGCAGGAAGTTGGGCAGTCAAGACCTCTTCTGCAATAAAGAGGGAGAAGCCGAGCATCGATACGCTAACTAAACAAATCTATAAAGTGCACTGCAACGGTCAGCTTCTCTAAATGTTTTTATCGTGAGCTGTATATCATTTGTGAGTATAAACTGTAGAATTGCGATGCAGAACGAACGTGTTCTCTCTTGCGTGCTGCCCAAACTCTATGAGCTTCTTTTTTTCTTGTTGACTGGAGGGTGAATTTTGTGGGTCATGAAGTTATAGTATAGTCAGGAACTCATTAGCCAGAGTTTGATAAGATAAAGAGCGAGCCTGCTCCTTAGTGCTTATCAGCCATGTCCAGGGTAAAGCAGGGAATCACTCAGAGCAGAGATATTTACACACACACCTGCACAGGATACACAGAACACAATTCGGCCACGTGTGATTTGTCATATTTTAAGAGCCATGAATCATTTTAGGGTGCAGCTATCAACAAAAAATACAAAAGCAAGGAGTGCCTACAGTTTTGTGGAATGTTCTAGATGTTTGCAAACAGAAAGAAAGGGAATCCATGACACCCTACAGTGATAAACAGGCATGTGCATAATATGACATACATATAATATGTATTTCGACACCATAGATCACAATATTCTTCTTCACAGATTAGAAAAATTAGTAGGAATTAAAGGAACAGCTCTTGCGTGGCTCAGGTCCTATTTTACCGATCGTTACCAGTTTGTTGATTTAAATGGTGATTATTCTGCGTGCTCCCTTGTAAAGTATGGTGTTCCACAGGGCGCGGTTTTAGGCCCACTTCTTTTCTCTCTTTACATGCTGCCTCTGGGAAACATAATTCGTAAGCATGATATCAGTTTCCACTGTTACGCTGATGACACACAGTTATACGTCTTATCAAGGCCTGATGTGAAAGGCCAGTTTAATAAAATTGAGCAATGTGTGAAGGATCCAGGCTGGATTACTGTAACGCTTTACTGTCTGGATGTTTCAACTAGGTGCATTAATAAACTTCAGCTAGTCCAGAACGCAGCAGCGAGAGTCCTCACTAAAACTAAAAGATACGAGCACATCACGCCGGTCCTATCCGCACTGCATTGGCTCCCAGTGAGACACCGCATCGATTTTAAAATACTACTTTTAATTTATAAAGCTCTAAATGGTCTCGCACCGCAGTACTTGAGCGAACTTCTAGTGTCTTACGTTCCACCACGCCTACTTCGATCAAAGGATGCAGGCTGCCTGTCAGTACCGCTCATTATAAAAACTACAGCAGGGGGCAGAGCCTTTTCTTACAGGGCCCCTATGCTATGGAATAACCTCCCTATGTATGTTTGGGAATCAGACACAGTCTCAGTGTTTAAGTCCAGGTTAAAAACTTACTTATTTAATCAAGCATTTTGTATTGATTCCCCTTAGATAAAGGAGCAGATCCGGGGGACTCATGGGTGTTGAGTATTAAGGTGATCTGGTATGTTTAGATGCTGTCGTCCCCTCTCTTATTGATCACGGTGTTGATGATGAGAGCGGCTGGTTGCTTAACATATCAGGGAGCCCTCATGTCTGTGTTTTCCCTCTGGTGCTCCTTTTAGTTATGCTGACCTAGTTAGTCTCTTGCCGGAGTCCATGCTTTACTCTACATTATTCATTTATTCACTCCAAATCGTGTGACTACATTGTCACTTAACTGTTTTTCCTTCTTTTTCTGCTTTTTCTTTCCCTCTCTCCCTCTCTCTCTCTCTCTCTCTCTCTCACTGTTGAGTTACACATAGGAGCTGCCGGTTATCCAGACCCCACCTCCGACCCCGTCCTGTGGGACCCTTCCCTGTGACCTGCCCCAGCGGATGATGCATCACCAGGGCGATCTAGGACGACCCACTTCGCCATAAAGACGTTCCAGCTGCTCCTTAAGGACTAATGATTTAAATTGTTCACACACACACAATGTAACCACATAATTCCTGCTACCTGTTTTTCACCCAAATGAGGATGGGTTCTCTGTTGGGTCTGGTTCTTCTCAGGGTTTCTTCCTGTCTCGTCTCGGGGAGTTTTTCCTTGCCATCGTCGCCCCGGCTTGCTCATCAGGGTCAAACTGATTTCTGTTTCATTCTGTCTCATAATTTCTTCAATTGTGTAAAGCTGCTTTGTGACAATCACCATTGTAAAAAGTGCTATACAAATAAAACTGAATAGAATATACATAAAAAAATTGATTTGGTCAGTAAGCAGTTTTTAATAGTGCAATTTTAACTAAAAATTTTTTTTATCCTTGGTGCACAAAGCTGGCTGGAATGTTTTCTGAATCAAGAGGGCAGAAAGGTGAGACTTTGTGTATGACTTAAGGTGCGGTGACCCACAGGTCAGACGTCAAGATGCTTTAATCCTTCTGACCCTTTTAAAGTGTCTGGACAAAGTGAAACCTTAAGTAAAAAGACACAAGGTGGAGTGTTAATGATGTTTGTTTGAGTTGGAATGCCACAAGTTTAAGACCCCATTCAAGACAAACTGTTGATCCATTTGTGTTTTTGGTTGACACTTGAAGACATTTTCCAACATCATGCCATGTGGTTGCTACCGTTTCGTCACCGCTTGTTTTCTAACTCCTTAATTATTGAATCTATTAATGTCTACAGAATACATAAACCTACGTTGATGGAAGTTACCGGGGCAGATTTAGGTTTGTTCTAAATACTGTAAATGTATTTGTCATCAGATTATGTGCTTTGTATTAGTTTTGCTTGTGTGCCAATGTTAACTTTTCACCGCGTCTTGGTAACTAAACCAACAGAATAATTGTATCTTAAGTCACACTTCATCTTCACGACTGAAATAAATCAAAGTGTTACTATAACATATTAAGGGATAGATATAAATGACATCTATCTATAAATACTGGATTATGAATACATTATGAATAGGATGTTCTTAATGTGTGTTTTTGTGTGTGTGAGCATTTTGCAGTACCTCTTACAACCTTTTCCAGATCTCTTTTTAGCAGCACATACACTACAGGTGTGTGAATATGAGTGTGTGTGACAGACTGATGTGTGAAATGCAGATAAAAGATTAGTTCTCAGAACTAGGAGGTGTGTAGAATTGTTTTTAGTAGTAGCCATTTTGTTTGTTGACTGTTTTCTTTGCTGTGTCTGGATCAGATGGATGTGTGTATATCATTTTATTAAAGGTCTTTCATGTACAACGTGTACACCCACAGAGGTTATTGATTGGTAAAATACTTGTCATCTTGCACCTGTCTGTATAATATATCTTCTCAAAGAAGAGACAATGGTGTTTGTGGCTCTTCAGGTTATGCAAACAAAACAATTGTAGGCCAATGACATCCAGCTAATCAGGACAAGCAGGCAACCCGACCTGTCTGTCAATTACAATGGCTGGTGATTGACATGAGAAAAAACACTCAACCGACTGCTTCTTTATGTTTGTATTCGAAGATTCTAAAGAGTTAGCTTTAGCTAACCTGGACCAAACTTACTGCCTTATCTTATCTGACGCTGCATTAACATCACTAGCGCTCGGTACATGTTGATACACCGTTTAGGACTGTTTTATTAGTGTATATTAAATGTATTTTTTTTTACGTTAAACTTATTATCTGTGTAACAAAGCAGTATTTTAAATAAGCCACAAGGTTTTTATACCTGGGGTATTTACAGAGGATGATGAGAGAAAGGAATTCCGGCTTGAGTTTTTATTGTAGAGACAGGTTTTACACAAAGGTGTGTTTTTTTCACATTCGAGGCCATCCTTTGTAATTATTTACTATTTTACCATTGAAATGAGTTCAAAGGAGTGGTGGATATGAAAGAAGATATGAAAGAGTCAATCGTTTCATTGCCTAGTTAACATTTACAGCAGGTTGGCGGAGGGATGTTAGTGGAAATCTCAGGTTCAGAGGCAAGTGGCCTTTAAGATCTTAATAAAGATATTGCTGTTGTTGTTGTTAAGGTATTGTTGATAGTGTATGGAGTACATAGGTCTTTCTATAGCATAGCCAATAGGATAAGGTAAACTTGGTCTAAGGTTACTGAGAGTTTATAAAAGTGCCTTAGAAGGCATCTTTAGTATATCACACTTATTTATATTAAACAGACCGTGTGATCTGAATCAATACAGCTACAGAGGTGAGACTAGCAGGTTTTTGGTTTGTTTATGACAAAAAAATACCTGTAGTTTGTTAAAATTGCACATGTGCATCAGGATTGGGCAAAAAAAAAAGATGCCCAAGCAAGCAGTGAGATATGAGGCTTAGGTAAGACCACTGACATGATCATGTGCCAGTCCTTATGCAGAGCATAAATCATGCTACTGTTATCGTTTTTATTATAGTAAACAGTATTAGCTGAATGTACTATTACATTTCTGGTGCCTGTCAGATTAAAGTTAAAGGTCTTGCTCAGGGGCCCAGCAGTGGCAGTTCGGTGGTGCTGGGAATCGAACCCAGGATCTTCTGCTCACAATAACCACTGAGCTATGTGATAGGCAATATTGAATAAATTATTTAACTCTCAGATTCTTACAGCAGGTTCCTTTTTCTAAGGGTTACAGTGGTCTAGTTCCGGGGTTTCAAACCTAATTTACTTAAAGTACTTTCAGAGATTTCAAAAATATAATAGCACATTTGCATGTTTACTTTAATAACATTTATTATTCATCGTTTTAAAGTTTGAGTAATCAGTAATATTTACTGTTATTACACATTTGAACACAAAATTTAAAAATGTTTTGTTTCCAAATGTCTTCTCATAAAAGCTGTTTTCATACATTTATTTGCCGACACATAACACACACGGAGAAGACTTCCAATTAGCACCTTCTATGCATGTCAATCAGAATTTGATGAAGTTGTCATTGCACTTATGGCATTTTTATGTCCTTTTTTTGTGCTGGCGTGTGCTTGGAACTTCTGGTAATTTTCTTTTATTTAAGCGGTTAAGGTATTGAACTGATACCAGAAAGACCGGGGTTTAATTTCCAGCTCCACCAAGCCACCACTGCTGGGCCCCTGAGCAAGGCCTGTAATCCTCAGTTGTGTAAAAAAGAAGAATGTAAGTTGTTCTGGATAAGAACACTGGCTCTTAAATTCTGCCAGTGGTATTTTGGTAATCTCCTGGCAGTGCAGCATGGACAAAAAGTGAAGACAATAATAAAACTTCATTATTTTCAAGCACATGTGCATGCATGCAAGCCTGGCGTGTGTGGGAGTGCGATTTCACACCTGTGTTTGGTCAGTCACACGGCCCTTCAGTAGTGAATGGATGCTGATTGAAAACTGATTAAAAAAGAATGAAGTGTTTGTTTTCTCTATCGTCATCTCCAACAGGGCCACAAGTGAGAGGTCTATCACACTCCCAAACAAAAGCCAGTGTTTGCCCTCTCCTGCATTAATCACACATGTGTTTGTGCTTTACAATTTGCTCCAGGTCTCGTCATGCGCTGTCACGGCATTCTGAGTTTCATATTGATCCTGGTTACAGGTAAACACTGCAGAGCCTCAGGCACATTTCACTGCAGGCCAAAGTCTGTTCGAATTAGCGAAAGCACACAGACTTGTCTTGTCAAACTCGTGTCTGAGTCACACACAGGACCAGAAGTTTGGCGACGTTCACGTCTGCATGAGGACAAAGTCCTTGCAGAACCTGGTGTTGATTGGACTTCAGGCAGTCATTAAGGTGTGTTCAGTGTCTACGCAGGACAGGTGTCTCCAGTCTGTGCCATAGGAGCCTGGCACGTAGGCAGCTTTCGATAACATTCTTAATGCTGGAATTTATCCATCTCCATTTATCTGTGTTTAAAAACATGAACTAGACCATAATATTTACTGTAGTTTGAAAAGGTGTTAGTGTGCAATAAAGTTACTATTGGAAGATAGATATTTGGGTTTTAGTTAAAATCATTTAAATTACCCTAGAAAATACAAGGTATTAGGGATCTGTGGATAATTAACAGTCTTCAAAAGAGCCTTTCTTTGTTTTTACAAAAAAAAAACCCTTCAGGGATCTTTAGCAAAGGGCTTCCGAACCATAAACACCATGAACACCAGAAGCGCTGCTAGCAATTTTGGACTCTATAAAAGAATATGACGTTTGGACCACTACCACACCTATTGCACACTGTTACTACTAATAAAACACATCTGCAAGTGCATCGGCTCTTAGAATCCTCCTAATGTCCCCACCCCTCATTATTAAACTTATAAATAATATATTTATAATAATAATAACCTTATACATGATTAAAATGTAAATGTTATGAACAAGCAGATATGGTTTTGTATCACTATTTACAATAAAAATAAAAGTTGTTTTTAATACATCACCCCTAACAAGCCAGATTAAGAAAAGAAATACTCAAACAACTACAGACTCATAAAACTACTGAGTGTCTGCTTTCATATTCATTCATTCTCTCATATGAGCTTCAGAAGCACTCATTTGAATATGGACATGAAACAAGTGTATAACAGAAATAAAGTATTGAAGGAATGTTATTAATACCCTAAAAGCAAATGTTAAAATCACACAGCAATCAGGAAAAAATCTCTGACAATATAAAGATTTTCTGGGGGTTTTTTAATGCATGATAAAAATATATAAGTTGCTGAAAATAAACTAGAAGTGTGGTGTTTACAGCAACAGTAACTCAGTTTGTTGTCTTGAGCTGGTAAAGACAACCACCCGCATTTGGTATTGCATTGCTGGCAAAAAGAAACCCATAGGTACGGTTCTTGGTGCCAGAATGTCTCCGATACAATACATACGGTGACAAAAGACAATAAGTGTGCACTGTTACATGGTTTGATGACTCTATAAGGTGGTGTGTTTAGCGAAGAGCCCTCACACGACAAACTGTGCACATGTGAGAGTCACGCTCAGAGTCATGGCCTCCAGGCTCAGACGCTTGTCCCGGGGCTGTGCTGTATGTTTGGAGCACAGCTCTGAGTTCTCCTGCTGAGCCTCAGGAGCAGCACAATGGACCTTGCTCCCTCTGGGAAAGTGGAGCCCAGGGGAGGCTGTATGTGAATGGGGAGAAACCTACGAGAGGAGCCGCTGTAAGTTACAGGAGCTGTGTTTACACCCCCCCTGCTGGAACACACCCCGGGGTGGGGGAGATGGGGCTTATGGCAAAAACAACAAGCATGCAAAACAATAGAGAGAATTCCTTCTGTTTCTCCTCAGGTTTCTCTTCAGAGCTGTCTGTCTGTCTCTGTCTTTGTCAAAGAGAGAATTAGGATCCATTCAAGTGTTCTTCTTACTTACCTTCTCGAATGTCCCCCCATCTCTCTTATTCTCTCTCTTTCTCTTTCTCTTTCTCACCCTCTCTCTCTCTCTCTCTCTCTCTCTATGCTCCATTAAACTCCTGATTCTCTGATTCACTCTTACAAGCCTGGAGTTTACGCAGCAGTTCACCACTCAGCAGATGCTAAGGTGCTGGTTACACAGATTACTGTTCTTGCACAGAATGATTACAGTCATGAGGTGGAAGAGACTGATATTAAGGGTTGTTTCAGGGGTATTTAGACACATTTAGTGTTACTGGAACAACAGTATAAAGACATCTCAAACGCCAGAGTTTTTTTTATATACAGATGATGCATGACAGCAGTTGGGCTTCCTCCAGCCTTAGTGGGCTTTTTCATGTGGTTTCCCTGTTTTGCGGTAGATACACTTCGCAGGTGTGCTTTTTGTCTGGGATTTGGTAAGTTTTACTGCAGTTAGGAAGCGAAAGAGATTTCTATCAGTAATTTAGATTGAGATAGGACTTCACTCTGAGATCGCTTAAGATAGGGTTCGTTACGAAAAGCTTAAAGTAAAACCTAAAGAAAACCTATTTAATTTTACAACCCAAATTCGGGAAACATTTTGAAATTTTTAAAATTTGAATCAAATGAAAACTAAAAGACTTTTAAATCACGAGTAAATATTTTATTCGCAATAGAGCATAGATAAACATAATAAATGCTCAAAGTGAGACATTTTACACTTTTATCTACTAAATAAGCTTATTTCAAAATTAATGTCTGCTACAGGTCTCAAAAAAGTTGGCACGGGGGCAACAAAGGGCTAAAAAACCCAATACATTTTTAAAATATTCAGCCGGGAGAAAATTTAGCAACTAATTAAGTTCATTGACCTCTGTAACATAAAGTCTGTAACATGACTAGCTATGAATAAATATCTTAGAGAGTCTATTAGAAGTAAAGATAGGCAGACACTCTCCAATCTGTGAAAGAGTGCGTAAAAAGATTGTGGAATACTTTAAAAACAACATTCCTCAACGTCAAATCGCAAAGGTTTAGCATATCTCATCATCTACACTGCATAACATTATCAAAAGATTCAAAGAAACTAAAGAAATCCCTGTGTGTAACGGACAAGATAAAAGACCTTTGTTGGATGCCCGTGGTCTTCGGGCCCCCAGACGACACTGCATCACATAACTGCATACGGTTTGGACAGCTTACATGTTTTGGAAGACACTATGAATGCTGAAAGGTATATAAAGGTTTTAGAAACACATTTGCTCACCTCCAAACAAACGTTTATTTTAGGGTAGGTGTATTTTAGCAGGACATTGCAAAATCATATACTGCAGCTATTACAACAGCATGGCTTCGTAGTAGAAGAGTCTGGGTGTTGAATTGGCCTGCCTGCAGTCCAGATCTTTTACCTATAGGGAACATTTGACACATTATTAAATAAAAAATATGTCAAAGACGACCCTGAATTCTTCAGCAGCTGGAACTCTGTATCGGGCAAGAATGGAACCAAATTCCAACATCAAAACTCCAGAAACTTATAACCTCAATGTCCAGACGTCTTCAAACTGTTTTAAAAAAAAAAAGGGGACATGCCTCTGTCCCAACTATTTTCAGACCTGTAGCAGGTATCAAAGATTTATTTTGTGCATAAAATTGAAAAATTTCTCAGTTTTAACATTTCTCAGTTTTAACATTTGTTACCTTATCTATGTATCTATGTTCTATTGTAAATTAAATATGTGATTTGAAAGTCTTTTAGTTTTTATTCAGTTTTAAATTAATAAAAAAACATCTCGACTTTTCTGAAATTTGGGTTGAAAAAAAAAAGTTATAATTTTTTTAGGTATCCTTTTGTGTTGATGTCACACCATATACATGCCAACGCACTTCTGCTAGCTTGTTATCTGAATTATTTAACTAGATTAGATCTATAATCAGTAATTTAAATCTAATTTATATCGCTCTGGTGATAAGAAGGTTGTTTGCTCTTTGCTGTAGTTTTTGACTCTATTTAAAGTAAAACCATTTAAGCTCGTGTAGTGTGCAACACCAGAAAAATAAAAACTTGATAAAGTTGTGTTAGTTTAAAAGCTTGTAAAGTTATTTATTTCATAAATTTACCCGAATACCCTTTTTTTATATATATGTTTCATTTAACATTTGACTTCCTGTTTAAAAAAACAGGAGAGAGATAAAAATCTGATTGATTCTATTACAGCCCTTTTCCTCCTTTCCTATCGCTTAGACAGGAAATCGAAGTCTGATTCATTTATTCTGAACTACGTTTATGACTGTTTAAATAAGATCTTTGTATCCTGATCATGATGACTCCAGCTTCCTCCTACAGTCCAAAAACATGTTATGTTGATTGGTGATTCTAAATTGCCCATAGTAGTGAGTGTGAGTGTGTGTGGTTGTTTGTCTGTATGTGGCCCAGTGATGGACTAGTAACCTGTCCAGGTTGATCCCTGCCTTTCCCCCAGTGATATTTGGAATAGGCTCAGATCCTTGTGACCCTGATTAGGAATAAGTATAGACGATGGATAAATGGACGGATGAATGGATGGAAGAATGGATAGATGAATAGATGGAAGAATGGATAGATGAATAGGTGGATAAATGGATGAATGGATGTTTCTCCATGAACAATTATTTCAGTTTTATTTAAACACTTTGTTTACCAATAGGCAGTGTCACATATGCTAACAGATAAAAATCAGGATGTGGGGTTATATTTATATCTCTAACAAGCAAGTCAAAGACAAAACAAGGTAAGTTATGAAAATGACCTCCATATTAAGCTGCTGACCCTCACATCCATCTGTGTTTTTCGAACTCCCTAAACACTTTTCCTCCTGTAATAATATTCACATGTATGTTAAGGTTTTTTTACTAGATTGGCATTTTTTTTAAACTAGTTTTCTTCTACTCCAATCAGAACACATCATATCTTCATGAAGCTTAGAATCATTGTCATGCTGGAACAGTGTTTGAGTCTCTTAGTTCCAGTAAAGGGAGATGTTAATACTACAAAGGGTGGGTGGGGGGTGTTAAATACCTAATGACAGCTGCATAATGCATGACTACCGCTTTATTAGACCAGTGTAAGTACATCCACTGCTCCTGGTCTACTGGAGTGTAAGATTATTAAAGAAATTAAAGATTTTGTGCTTTTTATATTGTGCATTAGTGTATGAATAAAACATACAAGTAGTAGTCTTCCAGGGAGAAAAGCCACCAAAACACTTCAAATGTTCTTTCGAGATAAAAAAAAAAATCTCTGCGCTTTATGTTACGTCCAACAATATTCAGAGCACTTACAGAGCATTTCCGCTTCCTGTGGTTGCTTGTATTAAATGCAGGCTGTGTAAATGATAGATATTTGCTGCTCTGGTTACTGTGAGACTCCAGATACTGCATTGTGTTGCATGGGAAAGAGGACAGATGGAAATCTATCCTGGTCTGAAAACACATGTGTGCACACACACACACACACACAAACACACACACGGGGTGTTTGCAATGCACTTATGGGAAGCATCAAAGATCAGCTTTTGTTTGTAGGTTGTCAAGAAAAGAGCTCACCCATCAAGTGAGAAAGCTGCCTTTATAGAACGGAGTTAATTTCAAAAGACCTTCAAGAATGACGTCAAGGCACTCGGATCTTCTGTGTGTAAGGTTTCCTCTCAGTTTTTGTCAGGGTTATTATTAGAAATGTAGAGCAGGCACTTGTTCAAGATGACCTGTAGCGTAATCTTATTATGACACCTTATAAAACTGTAGAATAGTGTGTGTGTGCGTGAGAGAGAAAGCAAGTGAGAGACACTATTATTAACATTCTATAAGCCACATAAACTGGAAATATCATTACTGATATATTAGTTTTCTCTTCAGTCACATTAACACATTCTCGAAAAACAAGTTCGACGATTCTACAAGGCATGACCAGTTATCATGTTATAAATGTGTAATAAACATGCATCCTGTTTATTATAACTATTGTTTGAACAAAGTAAGCTAATAATATGTAACTTAATTAAAACCTCAGACAAGCCTGGAAGCACTTTGACTTAAAGGTTACATGCCAAAGTTTGTGTTTTAAGATTCCATGAAACACTCGACATACCAAGGGTTCACCTGCACTCTCTAACCCGAGCTGTGGAATGTTCCTGTCAGGCCAAGCAAATAAGTGCAACAAAGCCGTTTTCTTCCGATTAGCCCATAATTGCCGATTTTTACCCTGCTTTAGAGACGGGTTTGAAAGCCTTACGCTAGAAGGAGCCTAAGGATCATTACACAGCTTGTGGAGAGAGTTGAAGAGGCATCACTTCTCAGTCAACATAACAGTTTACTCGATTGCACTATGAGTTTAATTGTGCTTGTTGGGATAAACTACAGAGAAAATTTCACATTTATTGTATTCCATCACATCATACCGAAGCAACTTTACAGATGTACACTATATCAACAAAGTATTGGGACACCTGACAATCACATACATATATTTTTTCAACATCCTATTCCAGATGCAGTCTCAATCTTCCACCTATAATAACTTCCACACTTCTGAAAAAAGTTTTTTCACTAGATTGTGTTATGTGACTGTTGGGATTTGTGTTCATTAGGTTACAATAGTATTAATGAGATCAGACAGTAATGTTGGTTAAGGAGGTCTGGGGTTTAGTCGGTGTTACAGTTTATCCCAAAGGTATTCAGTGGAGTAAGGACTTTGTACTCATGGAGATCAGGGGCTTTGTGTACAGGGGCAATGACATGCTGGAACTATTATTAAGTTCTAAAGACTTCTTTAGTCCTAAGACATAACTTCTTAGATTGTCACCAGACCCGGTCCTGGAGAGTTTAGCTCCGATTTACCTCAACACACCTGCTTGTAAGTTTTAATTATACCTAGCAAGACCTTGATTAGCTAGTTCAGGTGTGTTTAATTAGGACTAAACTCTGCAGGACACCAGATTTTCCGTGACTGAATTTGGTGACTTAGATGTTTAATATAATAAAGAAATACTAAATTGTGCATCGTTTTAAACCAATGAGCAGTCTTTGGTAGCCTCACTCTGATTTCTTCTATTGTTTTATTTATATTGTAATTTATATGAAATTTAAATTATATTTATATGCCTCGTGTATGTCCCTTCTCTACGTCAGTAAAGCTGATTTGCATTTCCTTTGATGATGCCAGGCTCCCTGTCATTAGCGATGTTAAGGTGTCCAGTGCAGATCGATCCCTCAGGCCGCTCATGCTGTGTGATCATGTGATGGAACTTCAAAGCTATAAGGTGCTTGACCGAAACGAGTGAGTGAGGTAATTAGTGTGTGTGAGAGTGTGTGAGTGTGCGTCCAAAATGTTATTATGTTAGATGTTATCTGATCAGCAGATGTTTAGCTACAAGTACTGGTTGGCTGTAATTAAAGATTCTTTTACACTTTTACACACGCAGGTGACAAAGTCGCTTTTCTATGCATTTTTTTAAATAATGTTTCACGCTTTTAAAGACAAAACATTTATTCAGGGTTTTAACTAACAATAGAAACATAAACAAAAAAGTCTTAAAATATAACTAAATTATGTCTGCGTCTGTGGTTGTGTTTGATTTCACTGATCTCTTATTATTTCCTCTCTCCAGCACCGAAAGGTAATATTCAGCGTTCGGTAGTAACAAATTACATTTACTTCATTCCGTTTACTTAAGTAAATTTTTAGAGTAAATTTAAAGATGAGTACATTTACTGGGTTTTTTTTGGTTTTTTTTTTATTGAAAAAACTTTTCTTTTACTTCTCTACATTTGGCGGCGTTTCTCTGTTACTGTCAAATAGTAATAAATATGAGAAGTTATAAATAGTTCATATGAATTGTTTGCGAGTCTCACAAGACTTTGGAGAGGCTGCTGCACCAGAGGCTGCTACGAAAACACACGTTCATGAACAAACCGCATATTTTCATATCCATTTAACACAAAACAAATGAACTGAACAGCAAACTGGGACGTCCCGCATTTACACAACAATCCAGACACGCCAGTAACGTTTTTCTTTAACACTTCACTAAAGTGTAGAACATCCATACAAAATCAAAACGGGATTTTAAAAATTTTATTCCTACCTAAATAATGCAGGTACATAAACATAAGATGTGAAAGTAAAGTAATGTTTTAATAAACTACTCATAAATGGTAGAAAATAAAAAAACAGGTTCTACTGTAAATGACAGGCAATATGATGTTAATGTCCATCACTAGACTAAGACTAGACAGAGAGACTTTGTAGGAGACGGGATGTGAAAACCTGTCTAGTAGTTTAAAATTCAGGATTTTTTCTTCATATCAATCAGATCAGAAGTAACTAGTAACTACCTAAGTCGTTTTTTAATCGGATACTTTTTTACTCCTACTCGAGTAAATATTTCCCAAAATAACACCTGTAATTAATACAATTTACTCAAATTAACTCTGTTAATTAATACACATTATACTGTCCACATGGACTCTATACTAAAGGAAGCCCATGGATGATTCCACAGATAGCTGCTGATATCTGCATCATCGTGGACATCACACACATCTCTTTGAAATGATGGCCCCAGACTAAGGCTACCGAGCACCAGACACCAACAATTGCACTTAAACTTAGACCACCAAGCAAATTTATGTTGAATACATGTAATGTAAGCAGTATCTAATAGAATCCCATTTAAAACAGACTGGTCAGTGCATATTGCAACATAATTTTGTTCTTAATGTACATTGACTTGCATTGTCTTCTATTGTTTCTATTTTTTTTTGTATTCTATTCTATTGCTATTCTATTCTATTCTATTCTTATTGGTATTGTATTCTATTCTATCCTATACTATTCTATTCTATTCTATTCTATTCTATTCTATCCTATTCTATCCTATTCTATTCTATTCTATTCTATTCTATTCTATTCTATTCTATTCTATTCTATTCTATTCTATTCTATTCTATTCTATTCTATCCTATCCTATCCTATACTATTCTATACTATTCTACTATTCTATTCTATTCTATTCTATTCTATTCTATTCTATTCTATTCTATTCTATTCTATTGTATCTATTCTATTCTATTCTATTCTATTCTATTCTATTCTATTCTATTCTATTCTATTCTATTCTATTCTATCCTATCCTATCCTATCCTATACTATTCTATTCTATTCTATTCTATTCTATCCTATCCTATCCTATCCTATTCCTATCCTATCCTATCCTATCCTATCCTATCCTATCCTATCCCTATTCTATTCTATCCTATCCTATTCTATTCTATTCTATTCATCCATTGTCTATTCCTGCTTCTTCCTAAACAAGGTCATCTGCTGAAGCCTATCCCAGCTGTCATTGGGCGAAAGGCAGGGGTACAAGCTGGACAGGTTTATTCTTTTCTATTTGGATGTTCTACCTCTCAAATACACATATTTGTATGTAAGATCTGTAATTTCTGCTTGTGTCACACTGACTGTATATTATCTGTAAATCTTTTTAATTGATACTGCCGTACCTCTAAGGTTTTGTCACCAAATCTAGCACACTTAACTGTAAAACCCCTTCTGATTCAGATTCTGATATAGCAGCACCAACTGCTGTAATGATTTACAACGTTGTAGAAAAGAAAAACTAACATGGATGTAAATTTACAAAAGGTAATATTAATAAAGTATTAAAGTGTAGGTATGTTCATATGTTAGATGATGCTGGGATCTAATCGACAGATTAACCCCCCTCCACCCCCACCCGCCCACTTCTTCCAGTTCTCACCTCCCCACCACTTTGGGAATCATCACAAAACATTCCAAGTTACTGCGATCGATGTTTCTCTTCCCAAACACACACGGACATCATTTACATCTCATTAAATCATGAGTTATGGCAGAAAGTTAAAAAAAGGCCTTTTGCAGGTTTATTGATGATATTGGCTTTGTCTGCATGTTGTGTAAATCAATGTGAAACCTTTTGCCAGAAGTTTTAGGAGTGGAACGCTGATAACTTTATCTCATTGCAACTTTCCAAGAAAAAGCTCTCGGCTCCCATCTGCTCGGCCACCACACACAATTCATCAAACATCCTGTTTGGAAGGAAAAGGAGGAGGAGGAGGAGGAGGGAGGGAGGAGTGTGGTTGGGTTAGAGAGAAAGAAATCCACCCTTCCCTTTTCTCTAGAATACCTCGTAAAACTTTTTTGCTAGATCTAGCAGAATGTCTAAAACAAATAATTTTTACTCTTGTCCTGCACTATAACCCTGATATAACCATGTTACAAACATGTACTAACCAGTGTCACATCCTGCATAAGCTGCCTTAACAGTTTTCATCCACTGATGAGTGTAAAATTTTAGTGTTATGGTTTACAATGTTTTATTAAATGGTCATTTATGTCGCATATTTTTTTCACAATAGGTAAACATTAACTAATGATTTTAATGTTATCATGTCTTACAACACTTAGGGTTGTGCTGTTAGGAAAAAATCTGTATAAAATTGTGGAATGGTTTACTCTAACCGGTAGTTAGCAATGTTACGATTATTGCATCGTTACGTTAAATACGTAAAAAAAAGCTTGTCTCTGAACACAAACATGGTTTCAACATGACAGAGTTTAGCAATTTATAGTTGCATTCATGTTTGCAGGACATGTTAAAGCAGTGGGTGCTGATTAGTAGGTTACATTTACTATGAAACCATATTTACATTTACATAACCCCGGGACCTCATACATGCAAAGCAAGCGCTCTACCACTGACCTACATCGCCAGGTTCTAATGTTAGGTAGTAGGTTCAGGTTTTTAATTTGTTAATTAAAACATTTTAATTTAAATTTATTTCATTTAGTTTCGTTTCTTTAATTTTAAAGTTCATGAATGTTAAAGTCCTACAAACAAACCTCACTTTTTTCTTTCAAAATGCATCATGATGCGAAGGATTTGGCAGACGCCCTTATTCAGAGCGACTTACATTTATCTAATTTATACAACTGAGCAATCGGGGGTTAAGGGCCTTGCTCAGGGGCCCAACGGCGACAGCTTGGTCGTTGTGGGAATCAAACCCCGCTCTTGCAGGTATCAGTCCAACACCTTAACCACTGCGTTATTACTTTTCTACAATACATGAGATGGAGATGCTGGGGCTTAAACCCGTGACATCCGACATGCAATGCAAGTGCTTTACTACTGACCTACATCCCCAGGTTCTAATGGTAGGTAGTAGGTTCAGTTTAAAGCACCACCAAGCTGCCACCGCTGGGCCCCTAACCAAGGCCCTTAATCTGTTATTTAAAAAAAGAAAAAGGTTATATAATTTATATTCTTTTCATAAACACTGTCTTTTAATACATTTACAGCATTTGGCAGACACCCTTATCAAGAGCGATTTAATCTCATTTACACAACTGAGCAACTGGGGGTTAAGGGTCTTGCTAAGGGACCCAGCAGTTCTGGCTTGGTGAAGCTGGAAATTGAACCCACAGTCTTCAGGGTTGGTAGTCCAAGACTTTAACCAAGAGCCACCACATCCCCAGCAGTACCCTTTACTCTTTGTTAAAGTTAACATTTTTATTGCCATTTTAAGCCCTTAAGAATAAGACTTGCAAAACTCTTAAGTTTGTATCTTTACCATTTTCTAAGAGGTTACAGATGGCGAATGAGATCACAGTGAGCACGGTTTGTCATGTACTCGAACAGACGCCGTGCAGATCCTACAATAGCGTCTTTCATGAACATATAACGCTAGTACACGTAGCAGCAATTAGCATGTCATACATATACACATAGACGCTGTCATGATGTCAGATTTCTTTTTTAACTAAATAAAATCCTGACCGCAGATGTACGCTGGACGAAGTTTATTTTTAAAAGCTAAAACAGATTCAGAGGTAAGAGTTGAATTGCACTTCTGAAAAAAATCCAGATTTTAGGGGAGGAACGTGGTGTATAGTGGATTACTGATTACTTAATTTTCTCTCACATCTCTGGGGTTGAGGACTCAATTCATGCTGCAATGCTGTGTTTGGAGTTTGGATGTTCTTTCCACGCTTTGGGGTTTCCTCTCAGTTCTCCGCTTTATATCTCCCAGTCCAAAGACATGCGTTGAAGAGTAACTAGCAGCTCCAAAAATTTCAAATATCTGTAGCGAGTGTGAATGTGCCCTGTGATGTGTCGCCACCCTTCCCCCCCGTGTGTCGTAAATTCCCTGGGATAGAATTTAGATCCCTGTCTAAATTCTAAAAAAAAGAGAATTTTAGAGAATTTTATCGACCCAATAGCACAAAATTAGAGAGTGATAGTTTCAGGTCACACTCGAGCCATGTGTGTGTGTGATGAGTTTGTAAGTCTATGAATCTGTGTGTGAGAGGATTATAAAAGTGTTGATGTCTTTGCAGCTTGTTCTCTGGCCTCACTCTGTAAAACACCCTCATGACGCACTCAGCGGTTAACAGTTCCCTGTACGTCTCCATTAAACAAAACTCCATCATTAAAGTAAGTGCTACAGTCACACTCTCTCTTTCTCCCTCACTGTCTCTCTCTCTCTCTCTCTCTCTCTCTCTCTCTTTCTCTTGCTTAAGACAGAGGATTCCAAAGTGTCCAGTCCACAGCTCAGTGGTTAAGGTGTTGAACTACTGATTAGACGATTGTGGGTTCAAATCCCAGCAGCACTGATCTGCCATTGCCGGGCCCCTGAGCAAGGCTCCTAACCCTTAAAATTACTAGGATGATTTTAAAGTGAGCTAAACTCTGGATAAGGATATCGTAAAATGTAACTTCCTGCTGGAGATAATCACATTTGACATTTATTTCGTATCCACTATCCTGACAGATCTCCTAAAGTTTCAACCTCTGGAGCGGCAGCTGTTATGGAAGCTTAGAGATGCTGTTGATTCAGAGGTGTACACTTGAGTAATAATAAATATGAGCTAGCAATATTCTAGGCATTCACTAGGGGCAATATAATTAGTCCCACAGCTAAGTATAAGGCAGCTGTTGGAGCAAAGTTCTGTAGAACTTTTTGGTCCTGCTACTGCAAGATTTTGTCATGGACCCGCAAAAAAATATTACTTTCTCCTGTTCCCACCCGCAATATCCAAGTTTTAATACAAACAAAAAAGTTGTTTTATTTTATTTGAGTTTAATTTAATGGAATGATGAACATAATGTCTGGAGCACTTGAGTGATCTATGAGTGTCATGTGCTTCAGACATTTTGCCTTGCTGTGGGCCTAGTATACATTCCGCACACAAACCACACAGAGTTACTGTAGTCTCCGACCCTGTGCCTGTAAATCGCTTTTATATTTCAGTCGTCCTCGTTGCTTTTATCCAGTAGATGAATAACAGTTTATTTTTAAGATATTTTCTTTTTGTGGTTTCGCAAAAAAAATATTTGTCCCCTATTTAAATTCTCAAAATAGAGATATACGTACTGTTTGGTTGGCGGAGAGAGAAAGTGCGAGTTGGAAAATGAGTTTTTAAGAATGATTAGATTACCATTCATCTCACAAACAAAGTGGTGGGGAAAGTGCAGAGGAGGGCTTGAACCACAATGTCCATTGCATGTGCTTTCAGAAACAGCGTCACAGTTCAATTGTGGACTTAAAGCGGTAAATATTTTTGTTTCGATATAATTAATTCTACAAACGTTATTCTCTGCAAATAATATGTGAATGAGGTTTGTGTGCATTACTTTGGGTTCGGGACAAAAAAATAGACAAACTGAAGAAATTTGAGGGGGGGGGGGTGTCCTCTAAGGTTAAAATCCCCTGGCCAACCTACTTCCACTTCATTTCCTAACACCTTCTGTAACCACTCCCTACACCACACACACCTTTCCACTCCCCCAAGGCGCTGCATCATACCACCCGTCCCACTCACCTACCCCAAACACCCCTGACCCAAAACCCTTATTCTCTCACCTCACTCGACTCCTTTTACCTCATACTCACCATCATAAGGCCTCCAAATCACCTACCCCCTCACTCTTGACTTCAACCACCTCACTTACCCACCCCCTTCTCCTTTCCTCTCACTCAACTTGCCCAGACATCCCACACCACGTTGTTTCAATCAGATGTCTTGGGTCTTGGGGGTCTCAGAGCTAACAATAACCAGCTGTTACAAAGCAAAAAACAAAAAGCTATTTTTTGAACGAGCTAAGTGCAATGTTATACCTTTTTTTTTTTTTCAGGACAGACCGAAAGCTACAAAAGTGCACGATAAACAATTTCAATGCATTATAGGATTTTATGGCTTAATGCTTTCTTGCAACATGCGTTCTTTTTTGCCATGAAACTCAGTGCTGAGTGCGTGTGCTGTGAACTGCCATGCATCATAAGTGCCAATCTGCTTTTGGTGACTCGATCGGGGGTGATAATTAACCTCTTAAAATGGCAACCCCGTTATACCAGTTACATGGGCGGCAGGTTAAAGGCCCTTTCCTTATGCAAATCTTCAACGTAATTTTTTTCTTCATACTCTCGACTTGATTATATTAAAACTGACCTTAACTCAGTGGCACCTCATGTAAACAGCTGACAAGGCGTTCCATCGAGCGTTCCAGCGTCCTAAAACAATGTGTGCATGTGCACAAAAGAATAGCTAGATCTAAGCTCGCTTGGTTTTGGTAGCAGTGCTGGTTGGCCCTTCCCTGCTTCCCTTGGCCTTCCTTCACAGTAAAAACCTGGAAAGAATTTATTTGGTGTTGGGGGGTTGTGGTTAGAATTATTTCTTAGAATGGCTGTGTACATCTACTCAAGTTCTTCACATACTCAGAATTTATGACACATCTTTCCTAATGTATTATTAAAATATGGGTTCTAAGGCTAGCTAATGCTACCTCCAGCAAGCCTAGTTTTTAAAACGCTAGGGAGTGTTTGAAACTAGAAGAAAAAACCTAAATGCCTGAACTAAGTAGGGCAACAAATGGTTTTGTTCTAAGCTAGCTAATGCTACATCAGCAAGCTAGTTGAAAAACTATAGGAGGTGGGTTTGAACTAGAAGAAATAAAAGAATGGAAATAAGCTGCCTGAAACAGCTAATCAACGGAGCTTACATAAGCTAGCTAGCTAAGTGCAAACCAGCCCTTACAGTACAGCATTTAAAGAGGCAATGCAAACTGTAAAGTCTGTGCTATAATCGAGTCGATTTGGTTGGAACTGTTTAACTTATAATTGTAGCTTTAAAAAATGAGCTTATAAATAAATAAATATTAAATGTATTATACTCTAGCTAATGTAACTGACTTGAAGCTAGCAAATGCTAGATAACTAAGTTAATGGTTAAGTAACATTTTTCTGAAGTTTCTAAACATTTCTCATAGTATATATATATATATATATATATATATATATATATTATATATATATATATATATATATGTAATTCATTCACTGACACTAGCTAGCTAACGCTAAACTGACTCTACTGACTAGCAAAAGGAACGTGTTAATAAAGAAGCTAACATGTCAAGAGAAATTTCTCTTAAATTGTCCTATAAATATGTCACTCAAAATGGCTAGCTAACTCAGAGAGAGAGAGAGAGAGAGAGAGAGAACAAGAGCAACATGCTTGAAGTTGAACAACAAAGTTGCTAGCAAAGTTGCTAACCTGAACCACAATTCTATTAGCACTTTGGCGGTTTGTTTTTTAAGATTTTTTTTTTTTTTTTTTTTTTTTTTTTTGGTTATTATTTATATTGTAAACCGAACAGTGTGTGTCTGTGCTTGGAATTGGTTTGGTACACCTTGTGCAACTGTGGGATCTTAGCGTACTATAAAGGAATGCTAATGACCGTTGGGTAAATGTAGCGTGTGAAGGCAGAGCATTAGCAGATTAGTGAAAGTGGAGTTGATGGCACTGTACTCACTTCGCCTTTAACCAGTCGAATGTGAACTCCATGAGCTCCAAACAGATAAATATGTCAAGCAGGTTTGCAGATGAAGTGGAAAAGGCAGAACGTGTTCGAGCAGGTTCCTCTGGCTGGTACTATTGCCCTGAGTCTCGCTAGTGTCTGAGCTCTGAGTCACACAGCATCCCTAAATACATAAACAACCCTAATAACACAAACACCACTAATACCTCAACAACCCTAATAACACAAACACCCCTAATAACCCAAACATCCCCAATACCTCAACAACCCTAATACCCCAAACTCCCCAATACCTGAACAACCCTAATAACACAAACACCACTAATACCTTAACAATCCTAATAACCCAACACCACCCCAATACCTGATCACCCACCCAATAACACAAACACCACTAATACCTGAACCACCCCAATACCTAAACAACCCTAATAACACAAACACCACTAATACCTGAACAACCCTATATACCTCAAACTCCCCAATACCTGAACAACCCTAATAACCCAAACACCACTAATACCTTAACAACCCTAATAACAGAAACACCACTAATACCTCAACAACCCTAATACCCCAAACACCCCTAATACCTGAACAACCCTAATAACACAAACACCACTAATACCTTAACAATCCTAATAACACAAACAGCCCTAATAACCCAAAGACACCCCATAACACCCCCCAAAAACCACTAATACCCATAATGATCAACCCTAATAACACTAATAAACATACCACTATACCTGAACAACCCTAAACAAAACCCTAATAACCCACCAACACCCACTAATTACGACAAACACCTAATAACACAAACACCACTAATACCTGAACAACCCTAATAACCCAAACACCACTAATACCTTAACAACCCTAATAACACAAACCCCACTAATAACCTGACCAAGCAACCTAATAACACAAACACCACTAATACCATAAAACCTCCAAAAACACCCTAAATAACCCAAACAGCCGCAATACCTGAACAACCCCTAATAAACACCAAACCCCACTAATACCACACAACCTAATAATACCAAAACCCCCACCTAAACCCTAACACCCGGCAAAAACCACCACAAATACCTGAACAACCCGAAATAGCCCCCAACAAAACCCAAAAAAAACCCTAATAAACACAAACACCTAATAACACAAACCCAATACCTGACAACAACAACCCTCAAATGAAACAAACAAAACACCACTAATACCTGAAACAACCATAATAATCAAAACACCCCATACCTAAAAACCCTATAACACCAACGGCACTTAATACCTCAACAACCCTAATACCCCAAAACCCCCATACCTGATCAACCCTATAAGCACAAGAAACACCCACTAATACTTAAACAACCCTAATAACACAAACAGCACCCAATAACCCAAACACCCTAACAAACAACAACTAAAACCCCAAAACACTAATAACTGAACAACCCCTTATAACACAAACAACTTATAACCAGAAACACCTCTAATACCTAAACAACCCTATAACACAAACACCCTGATACACAAATGACATTAAGAATCCAAACACCCCTAATACCTGAACGACTCTGATAACACAAACAAACTTAATAGCCCGAACACCCCCACTACCTGAAAAACCTCATTAACACAAACAACCCCAATACCTGACAACCCTGTTAGCACAAAACCATAATAACACAACAACATTACCAAAAACAAACAACATCAAGAATCCGAACACCTCTAATACTTGAACAACCCTAATAACACAAACAACCCTGATAACGCAAACAACCTTAAGAATAAATTTCCAAATGAATCCTATATTTTTAGTGTTGCAGATTTTTAGAATAATAATTAATTAATCTAATTAAATTAATATGTACATTAACAAAGCAAACATCACAAAAACAACTTCTTAAAGAATAAATAAATAAATACTGAATAAATGAATAAATGAATGAATGAATGAATGAATGTAGGCTGCCGGGCTTTGTTGTGTTGTTCCCACAACAGATATGGACTTTGTGAACAGACTTCTGAACAGCTACTCTCGAAACGCCCTGTTTACTATAACACACACACACACATCCCTAAAAAGCACACCTGTATATAGTCGTATATATTTAGAATATTTTATTCCTAAACAGTATTTTCTCAGAAGAAGAATTCATAGTGTGGCGAGTTTATTGAGGAATACAAAGTTTTGTAACCCAGTTGTTAAATATCCTCTTTTTCTAGAACACATCCACAATCAGGAATTTTAGCCCCATGATAGAATGAGTTTTGACCCCCTATCACATCTATTCCATGCTGTTACTAACTTTTAATGCAATAACTTTTATTAATAAAAGTGAGACATTATCACTGCATCGTTTTTTAAAAACCAAGGAAGTGCATTTGGTGACATCCCGATCACGCTACCTCTTTATTAAATCCTTGGCAGTTAATGTGGTAGCACAGTGGCTGAGGTGTTGGACTGCTAATTGGAAGATCAGGGTTTGATTCCCAGCACTGTCAAATTACCACTGCTGGGACCCTTAACCTTTAATTACTCAGTTGTATTAAAAGATAACTCCAAGTCGCTTTGGATAAGGGCGTCTGCCGTAAAAGTATATTCAGTTTTTAAAAATCGTATTAAATTCAACAAAAAAATCAATGATGCCCTTCTGTAGCAGTTTTGGGTTGTTACACTTGAAGCACTTTTTGAATGCCGCTCTGGAAAACGACAACTGCCAAACAATGGACCTGTAAATGTTTAGTGTGGGGCAGCACAAGGATTGGTCAAATTGGTGAAATCGTGGAGGACCGACCAAAAAACACCCAAAAATCAAGTCAAGTTACCTTTATTTCTATAGCGCTTTTAACAATCAGGACTGTTTCAAAGCAGCTTTACAGAATTACATCAGAAAAGACATCATTAAACACTCAATTTGATTGATATCTATAAATTAGAAGATTTCTACTATTTAAGGGGACAGTAGAAATCTACTGTCCCTTCAAATATCACAAACTGTCCTTTATTCTCGCTAATTTCCACTTATTAAACTAGGAAGTTTCTTAAATTGTAGTCTGTGTTATTTAAAAAGGTTTAGTTACAGATAAAAAACTACATCCAACGCCCCAGTATCCCACTTTTATATTTATTATCGATTTCTTTATAGGAATTAGCATTAGCATGTTTGCCAGTTAACTGTCAGCTTGTAAGTTTCTGGGCTCCAATGAATAGTTAAATATTGTTGCAGATAATTAAATAATCAGCCAGATATTTAGTTATTACAAAATGTACAAAATGTGTGTGTATTACATGTTTATGCAGTGGTGGTGGATTAAATGTGATATCATCTTCCAAAACATCGCTAGCAGCAAGTGCACAAAGACAAAAAACAATGGAAACGTCAATTTTTATTATTGTCTAGGGCTGTGAAATAGAAAGTGCAACACATGGGCCTCTTCTTCTGCCCGCTCCCCATCTGCTCCCGGCCTCATACTCTACAAAGCCTAAAAATAACTGTTTTTCTGCAGATTGTATAATTACATGGTAGAAAGAAGGATATGAGCGAGTGGTGTAATGCGATGCCTCTTTTCTGAGTGCGTGTGAGTGTAAGTGTGGAGGAAAGGGTTTTCTGGTTCGGGGAGGGGATCCTAGCCACACTACAGCGGTGTTGGATAATTAAAACAGGATGGCCTGCCAGGCTGCACTTGTTATTATAAATGCACGCTGAATGGAATCACAGACTGAAATAGACATTGAATTATTTGACGATGAGAATAAGCTATTCTTCGCACTGCTTTTCAGGAACACAAAAGATCTCGTGTCTATAATAGTGAATATAAGTTTAGGAACATGGCCTGAGGCTGGCAGGCAGGCAGTGACGTTGGTTCTTTAAAATACATACACAGTATGGGAAAAGTTTTGGTACACCTGATCATCACATCCATGTGTGTTTCGTTCCCGATGTAGTCTGACTTTTTCTTTGTATTAAGCTGCCGGTAAATACAAAATATTCCTTATTTCTGATTTTTATTAAGTGTTGATAATTGCAACAGTTTTTCGGAAACTTAGAAACAAATTCTAAACAAAAAGTCACAAATGGACTGAAAGTAACAAATGTTTAAACTTCTCAGGCATAAAATGTGATGATATTTTATGGAAGACTGTCAAAAATGTCAAAAATCTTACCATTGATAACTAAGCACTTGGTATTAGGCAATGAGGCTAAATAAATGTGTGTGTAGGGGGAAACATGCTTGGGGTTGTCCTCGGATGTCATTAGTTGAGTTATTTTATTGAAGTGGTGGTGTGTTTGACGTTAAATGAAAGAGGCTGAGGGAATGTGCAGCGGGTGCGAAGGGACCGGCGGTGTAGAAAGAGTTCATTCAGAACGCAGGTCAGTCTCAATGCCTCCGTTTGTCCCAGAATGTAAACAGCGATGCTGGAATTTCTCTAATGTGGTGGCTTAGGAGTTTATGCCCTCACTTTATCACCCCATCCAACTCGGACCATCCAAAAGCTCTGCGTTTCACACTCGCAGAGAAACTGCGGTGCTTTAGAAAAGCTGGGGAATCTGAATGTGAGCTCTCAAAGGCTTTCAAAAACACTTAAGGAAGAAGGATGCAAATGGGGGAAAAAAGCTAAGAAAAACATTTTAGAGCTGAAAACGTTAATCAATCATCTCAGTAAGGAATGCGAGGGGTGCTGGGTGTTGATTTTAGAGTATTGTATTTCGGATGAAATTGTTTCATAAGCAGCTGAAAGATTGTGATAGACTTTAAACAAAAAACGTTTTTAACAATTATAGTGTTTACATGCTTTATCCACCCTTCATCATTTTTATTATTAGTAGTAGTAATTATTAATGTTGCTGTTGTTAGTATTTAAATGTTTCTGTTGTTTGTGTTACTGTTGTTATCGTTACTGCAGTTATTATATTAATTATTATTAATAATAGTAGTATTAGTAATAGTTTAATTAGGGGGCCCCGTTCTGCTATATCAGTCAGTACAGTACAGTACAGTACAGTACAGTACAGTCAGCTCTAGAATTATTTACAATATTGATGAGAGATTAATAAAGTAAACTTTCAGAGATTTACAAACTGTAAATATGAAAAAAATCAAACCTTTAAACTTTCAATCGAAAAGGAAGAATCAATAAATATGTTTATAAATAACATATGCCAGAATTATTGGCTCTCTTTTGGACAATACATACATTTATCTCATTTATACATCAGAGCAGTTGGGGGTTAAGGGCCCAGCGGTGGCAACTTGGTGGTGCTGGAAATCAAACCCTGATCTTCCACAAGCAGTCCTACACCTTAACCACTGCGCTACCACTTCCCCACAAATCCAGAATTCTTTACGGTCCCTTATTCTGTAAAATTTTAAAGGTAAAATATTCACAGAAATAAGCTTCTGTGGCATAAACCTATAATTAAATTATAAGTAAGTTATATTAGTGTAAATTATTATTATAAAGTATTATAAAGTATTATAACTTTTTTTATTTGTTTGCAGTTATATCTCGCTTGATCTCAGTACCAAAACAGGCTTTGCCAGTTTTCACTTACATTTTTTGTTCCAAGAAAATGTAAAGATTTACATCCTTATAGCAAAGAATGGCTTTGTTATTATCTTGCTCCAGCCAGAGGATTCCCATTTACAGACAGGCGTGTCAGAAATGCTTTTCTAACACATTAACATACCAGAGAATGTTCTGATTGTTCTTAGAATGTCTCAGCTGTTTGTACATGTGAGCTGCCAGACAGAGGTATGAAAATTTAATCATCAGGTGGCATCACGTGCAAGTGTATTTACGCTGGTGAAGAACACACCCGTGAGCAGATTTTGCTCATGTACAGTAGGAGACCATGTACAGATTCCTGTACTGTAGAGTGTGACCTGAAATGACCCGTCCTTTCAGCACCGAGTGTTATAAAGAAACATGTCGAAGAACGAGTATGGATTAAAGAGAGATAAAATAGGGCATGAAATTCTATTTGTCATACACAGACCATTGTGAAAAAACAGCTGTTACTAATCAAGCCCTTAGAATTTATTAAAAAACCATGGATGTTTGAGTGCAATAATAAACTTTCCCCCCCCCCATATATTTTCAACACTTAAGTGAACAAGCTCATGCCAGTTCTGCTCGAGTGAACCGTTTCTCTAACCATCCTCATCCTAGTTCTCTTATCTGCTTAAACAGAACACTTTTTATTTCTTTTGTTTCTTTTTTATTCTTTTTATTTATAGCATGAGGCTAAGGATGATGATTTATACTTTCATTTCACTGTTTTGTGTCATGAGGATACATAGTACTTGGTTAATTGGTGATTCTAAATTGCCCATAGAAGTGTGTGACTGGCAACCTGTCCAGGGTGTACCACTCCTACCTTTCGCTCTTTTAGAGACAGCTGGCATAGACCTGGGATAGATCCTTGTGACCCCGAATTAGGGAATAAGCGGGAATAGAAGATGAATGAATGAATAAATAAATGAATGCATTCAGGTGCATACTCTTTACTCACACCAGTTAACTACAGGTCCTCATTTATCACATTCATATACCTCCTCTTTGGTCTTCCTCTGCAGCTCCATGTCCAACATCCTTCTACCAATATTTCCACTATCCTACCTCTGCACATGTCCACACCATCTGTCTGGCCTCTCTGCCATTTTTGAGCTGTACCTCTGCATAAGAAAATACACACACTGGTCAAAATATTATTTTATAGAATTAAATGTTATATATCATGATAGCAAAAAATTATCTTTTTATGATATTTAGCTGAAAGTTTGTTGAAAAACCATTTAGTCTTTTTCTTCCTCCTATAAAAACCTCCACACTTCTGGGCAGTTGGATATTTGTGTTTATTCCGTTACAATAGTATTACTGAGATCAGACAGTAATGTTGGGTGAGGAGGTCTGGGGTGCCGTCTGTGTTTCAGTTCATTCCAAAGGTGTTCAGTGGGGTTAAGTCAGAATCACGGCTCTGTGCAGCACACCTTTTTTACTCCAACCAGAACATCTTTATAAAACTCAGAGACTCAGAGGGGTATTGTCATGCCGGAACCGTGTTTGGGTATTTTAGTTCTAGTAAAGATTAATCTAATCCTACAACATATTTTTTCTTACAATTGTGTGCTCCTAACTTTGTAGGACCTGTAGGGAGGAAAGACATCTGACAATGTTGACCACATTATCAACAGTGTTTTGATTGTGTAGTGTAACGATGATGCTGTACTTACTTTACAGCATAATTATGCTTCCACCACTGGGCCACTAAGTAAGACCATCAACCCTCAACAGCTCAGTTGAATAGAAAATAAAATAAACATACGTTGCTCTGAATATGGGTAAATTCCAGAGATAAAACTGTAAATAGGTGTACAATCTATTTGTGGAGATAGATAAAAGCCCAGTTTTTTTTTTACTCTTATTATTTATGATGAACTACTTCATCATTTAATCCAAGCTGTTCATGCCAACTCCACATCATCACATTTGGCCAGACTTGCTTCCGTAAAACGAGAGGATATAATCCCAATTCTAGCTGAGTAGATAATTACACACCTAGCTTTGTGATAACCCGCTCATAGAACTGAGTCATGGTGTGCACAAACCAGACCAAAAACCACCAGACAAACCATTTTCATCATGTATGTGTCAATATCATTCTACAATATCATTCTTGATCATCAATCAGATCTTATTCCATGTACAGTACAAATTAGCACATGAGAAAGATGTTCTCTTTTCCTCTTTTTTTGGTTTCGAGAGTTTAGTGAATTGTCTATTTGTTCCCTGAGGTTTCAGACACTGCTTGTAGCCTTAAGAACACACCACGACTCTGTTCTTGAGCAACCCTGGTATTGTGCTGTTCTGAGCTCCTGCTGTGCCGTTGCACAAGAATTTGTTACAACCTTCTTCCCCGAGTAAACAAACTGCACACAAGACTGAGAGACAGAGGATTTTAAAGAATAAGTTCCTGATCTTCTTCCCAGGCTATGGCAATATATAGCAACCAATAGAAACAACCGGCGGAGGAATGAAGGGGGAGACTGTGGTTTATTACAGGTATCCGCTATAGCAAACACTGCAGCTGATGATTCATCTAAGCTCTCCTTATCCGTACGCTGCAACCTGCTTTTAAAAGGATTTGCATTTGTATAAATGTGTTTTTATGCCTCTTTTTTTCAGCACCATCACTTTCAGGCTGTTTCCAATCCCCCCTTATTTGTTATGGGTTGGATATTGTAATTTGTTCTGGGGTTTTTTTTTGTTTGTTTTTTTTTTTTTACGAGCACAATGTAAATAAAGAGTTTGTGCTAGAGTGCTGTTCCTTCTTTAAAAAAACATAAAATATAGGCTGGAGATGAAATGTAACCCCAAATTATATCATTTAACCACCGTAGGTATAGTGTTTGGTTTAAAATCTTGCTAAGGTTGCAGTTTTTTGGGAGTCATAGTAAAGGGTACAGGCAGGTTTAGTACATGGTTCTGCCACAAGCCATGTCATGAACATTGTAGACTCGAAAGTTTCACGCTGTGAACTTAGCCCTATTAGCACACAAGTTCATGGGCCACATCAAATGCTGCAGTTTATACATGTTTGTTGCAAATGCCACGTACTATGCTTTTTGAACTGCCTTTGTTTTCATTCGTGGCTTTTCTTTGTTGGTTGTAACTTCTGAAACCGAACCTGAACACGGCACACTTTCTCTTGTTGATAACAGACCGCTTTTTAGGGTTTCCCATGTCCCTCGTTTTTCCCAGTGGATCCCACAGTCCATGCACTAGGTTTCGGTTTGTATTGTTTAAGAAGTCCATCAGCGTCTAAAATCACGTTAATTGTAGGGAGGAGTGGGTTTAGTATGCTGTAATTTACAAGGAATATGCACTTTATTTAGAAAGAAATGATGGTTAGGGGGCAAATGTACAGAAAAGGCAGGAATCTTGGCCACTGATTGGCTACGTTTGTGTGAAGAACAGGGCCTTTCCACTGGTCAGAACCGTGGCCTGTGATGTGGCTGACCACACGGGGACAATGTGGGCACGATGCTGGCCTGATGATGGGTTGTGATGTGTTCTCTGACCCAGACCATAATGCTCAACTTTTGCCAGCCGGAAGAAAATTATAGCTTTCTCAGGAATGCTGCAGTTGTTATTATTTTTTCGTATTATGAGAGAAAAAGAAGGAGAGAAAAAGAGAGAGAGAGAGAGCGAGAGAGAGAAAGAGAGAGAGAGAGAGAGAGAGAGAGAAAGAGAGAAAGAAAGAAAGAAAGAAAGAAAGAAAGAAAGAAAGAAAGAAAGAAAGAAAGAGATTCCTGCAGCTTTGAAAAACAAAATGTGTTTTAAAAAGTGTCCAAAGAAAATTTTCTCTAGGGAAAATGGCTGAGACTGACAGAAAAGGGAAAGGCCAAGGCGGAGAATGGGTTAATTTTCCTTTCCAAAGTTTCTAGTTCTAGTGCATTATTATACAAAGATACAATTCAGACACAATGTCTCATAATACAATTAGATGCTAAATGTCCCAAAAATAGTTTCAGGACCTGATCATTGCCCAAAGGAACAAGAACCTGCATCAAAAACACTATGGGAATGCTTCCCCATGACCTCAGCTTGAAGACTTGTGTCAACAGTCCACTGGAAAAGGGACACGTCATGGCGGGTGACGTAAGCGACCAGGAAGCATAAAGACGCATCCAGCAGCAGGTACGCATCAAAAGCTTAAATAGTTCTGACAGGCATGCCGAGGTATAGCTGGTCTCAGGGACCTCAGGAAACCATGGTATATACATAACCTGAAGATTCCCCTCCATGAAGTCAAGCTGCATTAAAACACTATGGAAACGGGAATAGCCACGATGCTATAGAGCAGGTGTCCTTGCCCAAAGTTTATGGAAACAGAACTAAATGACCTGGGTGCCTAAAAAAAAGCCAGGTCCAGGTTAAAAAATAAACAAATGTGTGTGGGGAGGACCAGCCTGTCGCATCACAGATTCCTGCCATACCTCTAGTAGCGTATGTTCTGAGCCCCGAAGGAGATTGGCAACCAAAAGCTTTTTTTGCGAGTGTGATAGTGTCAACCACCCACCTGCTTATCGTCTGCTTGGTGGCAGAAAGCCACACTTTCCGCAGACTGACCATCCAGAGGAACATGGTAAGCAACTAGGTCCAACAAAAGCACTGCTGCTGTTTTTGTTTACCAACTAGTTCGCTCCAAATGCCCAGATATGTAAGTGCGCTCTTAAAAAGACCCAGTTATGTACAACTAATCTAATTTTAAGTGGCAGGTCATTTCAGAGGACTCCTTTGGACTTTAAGTGGGATTTAGGAAAAATTTTGTGAAAACCTCAATATGTGTCCAAGCCTGATGGTAGAAGGTTTAAGAACCTTGACTCGCTTTAAATGGGTAAGGCCTGCCCAAAACGACATATGACTGACAGGTAAAGCAGCTAAAGTCATGTTTAGGAGTGTTACTAAGTGCCTTGTGCTAAACACTCAGTACAGTGAGCTTTGCATACTTTCAGGAATCTAGCATCACATCAATCCTGATTAATGCTCAATGCCACCGATGTAAACACAACAGTTTACTTCTTTGATCAGACAATGTAACACACACATGTCCTTTAGACGTTTATTCAGCTATCCGTGGGCATGACGTCTGAGGCTGAGACAAGCACTGGGGAGAGAATGACCTGTTTCTTTAAACTGCGTAGATGCATACTTTTTAAAATAACGTTTGTCTTTTAAAAGCTGCAAAAGCTAAATGAAAACCTCTGGGATGTCTAAGCTTTCCGTCTATAAAGAAAAAATATGGCTTGATTTCAGTCGATAACTTCAAACATTGCATTACAATTACATTTACATTACTTTAAACAAAGCTAAAATAAAGACCCCCATCAGCACTTCAGTGGAAAATGGTGATGTGTATACCGTCCCCTAACTTGTTATGCAGGTCTCCAAATCTACAGATTTAATTATGGAATCAGCCAATCACGTAGCAGCAGCACAGTGCGTTTAATTAACGTGCTAGTAACAAATGTCTTTTTCAGATCATATTTCATGTAAATGTGAAATGTAAATCTATATCCCGGACAAAGAGCAGTTAAAATTGTCCGCTGTTTTGTAGCAGCTGAGCTCAGAAGATTCTCTGTGTTCAGGATGAACCTTGTTTGGACATGTTTGGAAATCCTCCATTAACTTGACGGATTTCCGAAACATTATTCAATTTGTATAAATGGGTTCAAGTTACTGCTACAACATGTAAGTGTTCCATTCTTAAATAAAAACATAGTCTTTAAAAATACACCGATGTGTTGGAGCCCAAATGTTAGGGTGACTTCATAAAACCTCTGTATATAATCTCGAACTACTCTTGGACTGGGGCTCTGAGATAAATAAATTTAATAGGAGCCGCATGAGCTGAATTTTCTGACCACGAAGGTCGAGAGAGTGAGGCTGGTTTGGCCTGCATGAAACTTCACATCTGGGAAAATAACTAAGACCTTACTCTCTAGTTTTCTTACACTTTCCTATATATATATATTTTTTTGTCTGTCTTTCTCTCTGAATTTTGTGTTTGCCAAAAATACTTTTCCAGGCGCTGTGGCAGGTGCCTTCGTCTAGCTACACAGGCCAATTTAAAGTCATGACACTGAGAAATCCCACATTAGGAACGGGATCCTTTTGGCTCTAGCCAGTCAGTAAGCCAGAGGGGCTCTTTGTGGTCTTTTCAGCCTTAAAGGCCTCGACGAGAAAGATAATGATCAGAGCAATCTGTGCTGGCTTTAATTGTTTGACTGCTCGAGGGGGTTTAAAAGGCTGTGAAGTGAAGCCAGTGATATCATCTGATTTACAGGATCAAAGCTGAAGCTGCGGCCTGGGGGACGGACTGATGACACCTTCTTTGTGATCTTTGGCTAGCGTTGGCTAGTGGAACCTGCCGAATTCAAGAAAATTAATGGGGTTGTTTTGTAGGTCCAGAGGCTATTTACGAGGTCAGGTGGAAACCCTTATCATGGCTGCATTAATCCTGTGAGCGCAGGTTTGAAATGAACTTTTGGTAGTCGTCTTGTTGTTTACATTCTAGATAAAAGGATTTTATGGTGCTGAGACTTTTTAAAGCCTCCAGTGCATTACAGTAAATTTACTGAATGATTAAAAAGTTAAATACCGGCAGGTAGGTCAAGTAGCTAACAAGAGTTAGTCAGTAGCTGGTTAAATAAAAAATGTGTGTTCATTTTGGTCACATTAAAGCAAAATTCCTTTTTATTTGCATATCCCAGCTTTGCTATACAATGGTGGCTCAAATGGTCACAGCACTAATTGTTGATTAGAAGACCAGGAAGACCTGGGTTCAAGCCCCACCACTGCCAGTCAACCACTGTTGGGTCTATGAGCAAGACCCTTAACCCTTTCTCCTCCAGGGGTTCTGTATCAAAGCCTGCTCTGACCCCAACTTTCGAAGATGGAATATGCAAAGAAACAAGTTTTACTGTGCTATAAAGTATATGTGACAAATAAAGACATTTACATTTACATATTTGGTCATATCCCAGCTTGCAAGTGAAACAGAGCCCATAAAGCAAAGAAAGGGTTTATGTTCTTAAATTAGGGCCCAACAGTGATAGCTTGGCCAGAGCGTTCAATCAACAGTTCAGAACCATAACTTCTTGGGCCTAAAAAACTACTTATGCTGTACAAATATGCTTCCTTTTATGAACAGGTTTTAGAACAACTAGAACAATAAATTATGGCAAAATGTATACATTTGTATCAAGTTTTATGTACATAATACATACAATTTCAACCAGATCATTTGTTTGTTCAACGATTCTCAGTTTTACTTGTACGAATGTTGCTTACTTCAGTGCAATGCCATGCGGTCATCAAAGAATTCCAGTAAATACTTCTATCTGCGTAACCGACCTACCATTACACAGCAGGGGATGAACCTGCGTGGTACAGAGAGAGTGTGACTGGCTCAGTGCGCGTTGATTAATCAGCGATTAATATTGGCTTTATATTTCAAATAATGGCACTAACTGGTACCAGCGTCAGGGAGTGTCAGCAAACATTGGTCTTTTATCTGTTGCACAATACTGATTAACCATTCCTGTAAGTGTAAACTTTTAATAATAAGCCTTAACTCGTGTTTGCCTTCTTATGTGTTTATCTAAACAGAATTGTGATTTTTTTTCTTTACAGGAGTGTTAAAGAAAATTATAGTTATAGAAAATCATTTCCAGGGACAAAAAAAGGAAGCCGGGAGATTTCAGAAGGGAGAATAGTGGCAAAAAGGTGCACGTTTACAGTTTATCACCACAATCTATCTAGTGAGCTTCTTGTGTATTAAAAGCAGGATGCTCTGTTGATCTGAACATTGCTGGACAACTTAAATTTGTTCCAACTAAGACACTCAGTCCAACATCGGTCTCTCAGGTGGTTGCAGTAGGACTAGTGATACTTTAATGAAATCTGTATTCAGTGAGGAGGTCAATGTGTTGGTCCAAACGATTAAGGGTTTCATACAAATCAGGTTGCTTTTAACAATGAAGTCATGCTTATCATGAATTATTGGGTCTGTGAGTATAGGTGTGAACTGAACTTGAGTAAATATTAAATAGAAGCTAAAATGGCGAGTAAGCAAGATTGATAAGATTCAGATAAGTGTGACTTTGTAGGTATTATAACCCAACTCGTTCAAGCTTTTTTGTCCACAAATGCACCTGGCTTTTTTATTCTCATTACTGCTCCTCAGAGTCAGGAGCACCTCTGAATAATCCAGAATGACAGATGCAAAACTTTCCACAGGCTCACTTTCTTCTTCAAAAACACATGTCCTCCTATAACATTCTGAATCGAGCAAATCTCTCCAGATGACTGGAGAGCAGTTCCATATTGGCTGATTTTTACCCGCTATACCCTTCCTCATAAATAAGAGCCATTTTTAAGTAAGTAGACCCCAAGATTGAGGTGCCTGATTATAAATAGCCTTTTTTGTGGTAGCTTTTTGAAGAGATCCTCCTGATGTGGCTTGCAATTTTTCTATTTTCGTTTTACCCTTGAATTTTGCCTGACCAGAGAAATATCTGTTACCCCTCGCCATTCCTCTGACCGACCTCTCAAACGTAATTACCCCTGTTCTGTGCAAATCATCTACAGATTGCTAGTTTCCTTGTGTGCTATCATAACAGCACTGAGTGAATGAGAGAAAAGAGGGGTGTCATGAGCAATGCCCCTACTCCTGCCAAAACCCCATCAAATGAAAAACCCGTGGCTGGCGGGGTTATTTTTTGCCAGGCTTCGGGGGCTTGTGGCACACAAGCGGTACATGGCCGCGATAGAGAGTGGTCGCGAGCGAAACGCACAGCTCCAATTACGGCAGTGGTACATATGTCACTCAGGCAGTTAACCCTGCTGTCTTGTGGTGGAGGGAATTCGTGAGGGAGGGTTTATAAAGGAAATAGATAGAGCGAGGGATTGGAGAAGAACAGACAACGCGAGAGAGGGGACCAATCACACATCAGTGAGAGGGAAAACTATACTTAGAGGTTGTATTTTTTATAGAACGTGGTCTGTTTGTTTTACAGACTTTGACCACCAGTCAAGCGTTGCATATACAATCACACAAGAAAGGATTAACTGATGACTTAAAAATACAGCAAGGCCTAATCAAGTCGCCATTAAAAGGTCCACAGTGTCTCCATTGTCATGGGATGCAGTCATGAATATCAGTCAAAAACAACTTCAAACACCTTACAGTTGCTTTTACACCAACACGGGATTTTATTCTGCTTGACATGTGACAAACAATGCCGTTATAGTGTCTATCATCTGACCCGACATTTACAGCACTGAGTGAGCTGGAGGACTTGTGCGCTTGCTTTGGAATAGTCAAATTAAAAGATAAATCATTGTCACTAGAATCGATTATTTATAAATCCAGATTACGAGTTATTAACTGGTGGGTAGCAACCTGGATTGACACTATATGGAAAAAGTATAAGGACACCTGACGCATCACATTTATATGTTTTTTAAACATCATATCATCACGCCAATAAATACCTTTAAATTGCTAAAAAGGATTTACACAATATTATGTTGTGTGATTGTGGTTATTTGCTCATTTAGTCATAATAGTATTAGTGAGATCATACGCTATTGTCAAATAAGGAGGTCTCGGTCTCGGTTCGTTCTTTCACTTTAACCATAAACACGCCATGTCTTCATGGAGGGCTCAAGAGGGCTGTGTACATGGCATTGTCATGCGTGTTTGGGAACATTGTTTTATTTGTACCAGTTTCCATGGTGTCCACAAACTTTTGACCATGTTGTATATTTCAGCCGGTCAAATAATGCAGATGTGATCAACGTATTTAAAAAACTGCCTTCAGGTTTTTCTAAACATGAACCGTGGTGTCTTCTGAGTCAAATCTTCTCATGCAAATTATCCAATCAGATGTTTCGAGGTACTAAATGATGTAAAAAGGAAAACAGAGTAGTCTCAATATGACTACCAATATAACAACTGAAGCTATCAACAAAACCAGATGAATGGACAGAGAATTATGCGCTTGTTCTCCACTTCAACTTGATGAAGTTAGTCACGTTTGAGTGGTTATATAAAGCACCAATGAGAAACAAAAACATGACCACTTTAGTTTATCTTATTAATAGTCACAAACTAATCATCAACATTAACCTTCTCTATAGAATAAAAGTGTTCTTTTAAATGAGCTGGAAGGTCCGGATAGGAATCTCTTTTTTAGAGAGGAATCTTGTTTCCCACAGTAACTTGGCAAATGCAGAGCCTTTGTTTGTACTCTCAGTTGAATGTTGGCTACAATGCATGAAAACTTGTCTCTCTTTGTTCCACACTAAGCCTTCTGATTGGCTGATGTAAGAAAGAGAGCAGGTTGGCCAGTGTCAGATGTTCTGCATGCAAAATTAGTAGCTTTTGCAGTGGTTGACTTACTTTGATTCGGTTTTTAAAACAAAGCCACATGGTACCTTTGAAATATCCTCGCGCACCACCAAAGTCAAAGTGACCGCATGGGTACAGTAACAACAGTCCCAAGCAATGACTCGCTTCTGGAAATCCAAATAAATCCAAGCCCATAAGTATTTTGTAGGAATATTTCCCACTCGCTACGAAAAAAAAATAGAACGTTATTTAATTCCGCAAAATCTGAAACCAGGAATTATAAACGTGCTCAATTTTGAGTCAGACATTGATTTTTTTTTTTCATCAGGTCAAATATACAATTATGATATCTAACAGTACACCTCACCGAAGCTAAAAGTAAAGACATCATCAGGGAATAATTTAGTCAGACTTTTATTGTTTATACATATGTGTGCTGTTATTTTTAAAAGACTGATCAAACATATACTTAATAAAATTATACTGTATTATACCTGGTAAAATACTGACAAATCTGATGAATAGTTTGTAAATCTAGTCTATACTTGCTCAAAGAACACTTTTTTTATTATTCAGTTTATGGCTATGGACATAGTCTTAAAGCAGCTTTACAGAACATAAGTAACAATGCAAAAGTGCACGATTCATGTTTGAAGCCTGAAATTCTACAAATAATTATCTAAATACGAGAAATAAAAGTGTGATTTAAGAAAATACAGATTGGAAACGAGTCAAATAATCTGCAAGTGTAGTAAGATAATTACACTTGATAAGATTTCTTGAAATAAGAAAACTTATCTGGGTTTTACTAGAGAACAAAATGTCTAAAAATTAAGTCTAATTAACTTAAAACTAGCTTGTTAATCATGTTTTAAACAGTTTGCTTTTTTTAATTTCCTGTGAAAAGATCTACAGTAGCGTTACTAAACAGGAGAATTCCTCCTAATTTAAAAATTAGCATTATATATATTCTGTCCTAAAATGAGCCAAAGCATTTAAACCTACAAGTTATTACAGATTATTGAGCATTTTTAATGGACAAACTTTAAACAGGTTATTACAGCTAAAATAAAGTCCTAATAAATAAATACAAGGCCTCAAAGAATGTCTGTTATTGTAATTATTCTCATTTTGCAGGTAAAATAACTAACTTTCGCTTCACTAAGTAGGAAAAAAACAGATAAATAATCTTAAAGCAATCACAATAATTTTACACAATCTGCTGTTGCACAGTATTTAAGTCTTAAAACAAGATTAATACGTTTTTTAGCTAGAAATAAGATTGTAACTTCTGACTAGGTAAGGAATTTCTGCAGTGTGGGTCGACTGTGGCAAGAAAAAAGTCCCTTAGATGATACGAGGAAGAAACCTTGAGAGGAACCAGACTCAAAAGGGAACCCATCTTTATTTGGGTGACTCTTTACTGGAGAGTGTGTTTAATTAATGATTTTATTTTAAACACCGGCTAGTGTGATTAAGAGCGGTGTCCTTTTTATAATCTTATACAGTCAGTGGGAGTTGTTCGATGAAAGTTCCTGCTGACATCCTCAGAGTCTACATAGGGTTGGCATCTTCTCACTGAAGGTCAACCAGTGCTCCATCTCTCCACAATCTCTGGATGTATATTGCTGGGTATAAAAAGGGAAAACAAGTGGAGAGAAATTAGAGTAGCTGCTGTTCATTTATAAGCAGGCACTAGCTGATAATGTGCCTTTAATCAGGTGTCCTGGACCATAAGGTTATGGGATATGTTATGTGTATGCAGATATGTTTTCTTTGTGAGTGTGTGTGAACCCAGAACGCTGTCAGGAAGGCCATTCCAAAGTTTAGGAGCTAAATATTAAAACGCTTAAATACTAAATTATACTTCTCTTATAACGATTAAAAAAATCTGAGTCTTTTTGTCATACATGTAATTTATTGATGAGAATTTATACACCAAAATGAATACAAAATAAAATTAGTTTTTAATGTTTACTACTTTTACACTTAAACTCTAGTCATAGCTCAAATGCAGCAGTGGTGGTTAAAAAAACTAAATTCTGTTGATCAGAGGGTCAGGATTTGAGTCTCAGCACTGCCAAGCTGCAACTGTTTGGACCTTGAAGAATATCCCTTAAACCTCCCAACTCCAGGGTTGCCAGATCATGTTTCCAGACTCCTAAGCTTGGATATGTGTTAAAATAAATTTCACTGTTATGTAATATATAATATATGAAGCATTATATATGGGGGCAGGGTGGCTCAAATGGTTAAGGTGCTGAGTTGTTAATCTGAAGACCAGAAATACCTGGGTTCAAGCCCCACCTCCAGCAAGTCAACCACTGTTGGGTCCTTGAGCAAGACCCTTAACCCCAGGGGCGCTGTATCATAGCTGACCCTGCGCTCTGACCCCAACCTACTAAGATGGGATATGTGAAAAATGCATTTCATTGGCTCTGTACACGTACCTTGCACAATGAATTAAATATACTTAAATTATAAAGCATTATATATAATAAGGGCTTTTACTTAGAATAGAATTAGTTTGTTAGGAATGACTTACAAACTAGTTAGTCTAGTTGCAGTACAAATGTAGTAGACTTTAAAGGGCCAATTTAGTCTAAAAAAAAGTATTACAATAGTTTGCTTACATGTACATCACTAGTACATGAAGCTCTTGCATTACTGAAAGGCAACGCAGGATTTATACTTTAGCTGCAATTCAGTTGCGTAACTTTAAATACATCTTTTTAATAAGAGGGACTGGTACGAATGAACAGGTTCTAAAAGAAAAAGTGGAATTTAAGGCAACAAGTGTTTAAAAATTCCATCAAATTCAGGTGAATACATACACTTGCAAAAGCCATTAAAATACCAGGAGGGTTTTTAAACTTGGATTCATTACTGTTGGCTTGGCGGAATCTCACGGTAACTAATTAAAATTAGGTCTGTGTCTTTTTTTATTTATTTATTTGGCCTGTCGAGGTCTTAAAGGCTGACTCTTAAGGCAAGTGTCTCTGATGTCAAACACATGTGTCCTGGGCACCATGCAGAAACAAACAGGCCTATTTTGAGTTCTGGTTAAGCATGCTGCGTCCCCACGCCGCCTGGTTGCAATCTTCCTGCCGCAGTGGCTTTTTACACAATCAGTAATTCACAAACGTGGTCTGAGCAAGAATTCGGACTGTTTTACCGTTGCTATGCACATGTGCGAAAATATCAACGGGGTTTGTGAACCGGGAAAGAAAAAAGGAAAGAAAGAAAAACAGAGTACCCAAGAAGTCATGCAAAAGGAAAGCAGGATGAAAGATTGAGTGGATTTCTCAAAGAGAAAAAAAAACTGGGGGAGAAAATCGCAACTACTGCCGGTAGCAATAAATAAAAACAAACAAAAAAAAAACTCACGTTCACGGCCTATTAGAGAGTGAATTAGGGGTTTTGACAAGTGAATGAGCTTCCAGCTGGAATAAAGTGGCCTGAGATCCATCCTAATGAAAACGACAGAGTTTTACCGACAAGCTGCTGCTCAAGCCCAAGCCTGTTCCACTGTACTCGTAAAGAATGGTGGGAAAGATTGATTAAGACAGTCAGGTCAAGAGCTGCTGGAGCTCAGAGCCTGTGTTCCTTCAACAAGATCTTATTGTACTGCATTGGGTTTCACATTTATAGAGCCTTAGGCAGATTTTGCTTATATCAGGATCAGTCTTAGAAATAAACGCATTAACTCCACATCCAGAACTCTCAGCTGGGATTTTCACATGATCCTCATTTATCAATTTATTATCAATCATTTAGTAGTTGTGTGTAAATGTTTTTGCAGTTCAATTTCTCACCAGGTTAAAATATGTCAGTACCACTGATTTTCTTCCATGACACCAATACCGCTGTCACTTTTCATGTAATAAATGTGTTCTGTATAGCGAACAAATGAACTATTTATTCATAACTATTTATGACTCCCACGATGCGGAATAAAAGCTCAGAGGAAGCTGAAAACAACAGAATGAAACATTGACAGAGAGCTTTAGAAACAGGAAAGAATATATAGAACTTAAACAATTTGACCCAAAAAAATGACCTTTTAACATAGAATCAATAATATAGTAAGAATTTAGGTCTTAATTCATACATTTTTGTGTATATATATATATATATATATATATATATATATATATATATACACACACACACACACACACACACACACATATATATTTATATTTGCTATTCAAAACTGAGATATCAAAGTATGTTAAAGGAAAAAGTGTTTTTTAAGAGAAAAAATGTGGAAGAAAATACCGACTACTGCTGGTAGCAATAAATAAAAAAAAACACTTTTGTGACCCATTAGGGAGTAAATTAGGGGTTTTGACAAGTGACTAAGCTTCCAGCTGGAGAAAAGTGGCCTGAGATCCATCATAATAAAAAAAAGACAGCTGCTGTTCAAGAATTGCAAATCAAACGGTTTCCTTTACAAACAGGAAAAATATACAAAAATGTAATGGAAAAAAGGGGGAAAAAGACCTTTTTTATATAGAACCATTATTATATCAAGAATTTAGACATAAGTAGGTCTTCATTCATCACATTTTTATTGCGGGACCCTGTCATTATTTTCTTTACATATTTCAGTTTAGGGAGTCAGGGTCAGAGTGCAGGGTTAGGCATGATATGGTGTTTTTTGGAGCGGAAAGGGTTAATGGCTTTGTTTAGGGGTTCAACAGTGGCAGCTTGGCAGGGGAGTGGCTTAAACCCTGGTCGAGAAGCCAGAATCAGAACCATATAAGTCACCGCTGCATTAATAAGGATAATTTTAGTAGATCTAAAATCTTTTGTTAAAGACTAATAAAGTTCTAATAACATCTTTCATATATAGTCACAAAATCGGAATTGGGCATCAAGACCTGCGGTGTAAATGCGGCCAAAACATGCACCGTTTTCATTTGGTCTATACTTTTTCTGTTTAATTTCACTTCTTTTTGGTGTATTTCTTTCTCAGTTAAATTAGTTAAACGCTCGATTTAATTATTTTTATTTCATATTACTGTCTGAATTCATTTTATAAAAACTCCAACAGGTGTTTCTCAAAAGCAGGTCAAGGGTCGATTGCTTAACCGGAAGCTCAAACCAAATTCGTTTTTTAACCCCGTCGCCATGGACGCATATCAAACATCAACAGAGCGTTAATACACCTATGTCAATTACACAACTTTTTCCACAACATACACACACATTCCAGCAGTGCATGTTGCAGCACAGCTCACCTAAAGAGAGGAAAAGTATTCATACTACAGGTCCGGCAACAGTCTGATTACATTTGTGCAACTCCGCTTGTTAACTGTCTGACTTGTTTAGTTACACAGTACATCTGTGCTCCAGCGCATACTGTCTGGCATTTCACAAAACAAACGTGACTAAGCAAACAGTCCCTGGCTTTTATGGAAGCTTTTTATGGTTTATGGCTTTGCAAGAGAAACCCGCTGAATTAGTGGCCTTGTTACACAACTCCCGGAAGTGCTTCTAAGGAATGTGTCGCAATGTACAGTAGCGCTCACCTGTCGTGCGTCACACACTCGCAAGCTTCGCCCCCAAGCATTTATCACCATGGAGACATGTTGACAAAACACAGGTACGACCTCAGAACTCCATGGGGACAGACAGGAAATTATAGCGCCGTAATTATACCTCATATTACTGCCTATTAGAGAGCCACAAAGAGATAAAAAAAAACAAAAAAAAACGTTCCGATTGTTTGTATTCCAAAACATATGCAAGATGTTGGGAAGTTAAAGGAACAAGTTCTGTAGGACAGAAGAACTGTTATTCCTTTAGCATGTGGATGCGTTACAGGACATGGGGTTTAAAAAAGATTTAATTGAAAAGAAGTGTGTAGTCATTGTGACCAAGGGGAAACATTAGGCCCGGTCCTAATGAGGAAGAGGATGATGATGATGATTTTGATCAGCTAGTTTAAATAATATCTTGATGCCCATCATAACATCTAAGACATCTATGGTTTTTTATTCTTATGGATTTTTTTATTAAATAATTACATACCTACATAATAACATACATAAATGAAAAAATAACAATGCGTGTGTTAATATTTTAATAGAGAAAGGGGGGGCAGAGAGGGAGAGAGACAGCGAGACAGAAAGGGAGAGAGAACAGGAGAGAGAGGGAGTGGGGTAGAAAAGAGAGAGAGAGAGAGAGAGACATGGAGAGAGGGAGTGGAGGTAGAAAAGAGAGAGAGAGAGAGAGAGAGGAGACGGACACAGAGAGAGGACAGAAAGAAACAGGGACACAGAGAGAGGACAGAAAGAAAGACAGGAACACAAAGAGGGGACCGAAAGAGAGAACCAACTGTAATTTAGGTGAATGTGCACAATGTATTTTCTGAGAGTTATTTTGGGCATGTCCTGGAAAACGTTCCTCATACACACACACACACACACACAAACACACACACGCAGGTTCCCTCTAAACCTGCTGAACTCCTTCTGCTCTCTCGGGCCGCAGGTGTGAGAAATTCCCTCGGTTTAGGGTTGCGCGCGCGGTCACACGGCAGGGGATCAACCTGCTCGCGACGTCACCGCGGAGCTCACGCGCTCAGGGCTTCCCTCTGTGAACCTCCGTCGGCGTGCTGTTGCCAGGCAGCAGGTGTAAACAGCCCATAATATACCGCAACCTAGAGGCTCACGCGCCGGGTGAAGGAACGTTCCGAGGGCGCGTGTGTACACAGGTGACCCGACCGGAGCGCCACGTTGGCTCGCGCGACACAGCGACGTCTTTTAATCAGTATCGATTACACAACAGCTGGAATCAGTGCAGAAGAGATTCTCACGCTATGATAGATCAGATCTCTTAACCCCTTCGGTGTGTCCAGATTCTACATCATTCGGATTAATTAATACACTATTAACTATTCATTTATTCTTAATTTTAACTCATTTTTAATGTTAAATTTTATTTACATTTACAGCATTTGACAGACACTTTATCCTGAGCGACGTTATCTTATTTACATAAGTGGTTATAAGGGTTAAGGGCTTTGCTCAGGGGCCCAACAGTGGCAGTTTGGTGGTGCTCGGACTCGAACCCAAACTCATCCAATCAATAATCCAAAACCTTAATCACTGAGTCACCGCATCCTGCAAACTATTTATTATTATTTATCATCTCAGACTGTAAAAAAACTTTTTGTAAACTATTTCATTTCTTTAAAAACTCATATTTTACACCCTAAATATTATTAAACACGTTCCCGTTTTAACTCATTCACACCGTTTCACCGTTCTCTTTATTTTTCTACATATATATATATATATATTTATAGTAATTGAACTATTAATCTTAATAATAATTATTTACATAAATAAATAACAAATGTAGCCACCTAAAGATAATTTATGGACAAACATGTTTGATTTATACAATACTTATATAATGATAATGAGTCCAATACAGCAGAGGAAGTGGTGGCTTAGTGATTAAGGTGTTGGACTGATACCAGAAAGACCGGGGTTTGATTCCCAGCACCACCAATTCACCACTGTTGGGCCCCTGAGCAAGGCCCTCAACCCCTCAGTTGTATAAATGTAAGTTGCTCTGAATAAGGACGACTTCCAAATGCTGTACATTTAAATTTAGTTTGTTTTAGCTGAAGATGTTAGTGCGGTTAAATTAAGTCTACTTTATAAGCTATTTAACTCAATAGAAAAACAGAACGGATTATAATAAACACAATCACATGTTGGAGTATTGAAACCGAGACTCTGTGGATAGATGTTATACAGATGCTAGGATCCACTTTACTCTTTGGTTCTGATGATGTAATGGAATCGGATTGTTGCATCATTTAACCGGGCTGTATTGCAGTTGAGGAATTTCTCTTCAGTAAATCCTGTTAAACTTGCTTCTCGCTCAGATTCCCTGTTAGATTTCTTTTAACGCTGACCAACTGTATTAATCCAGTGCAGAAAACATCACAGACATCACAGTGTTGGAACTTTTCACAACTCCTGTTACATCATGACAACCTGTAGGAACATTTCAGAGCGTCAGGCTACGATATTGGACAGGGTTCGAGTTACAGGGCAGAGATAAAGCAACACAAACACACCTTCTTTCATACGCAACCACACACACACATGAAAGATGCAGTAGTAGTACTTTGCCCACATTCATTTTCTATTCCAATAAAGGGATTGGATTCAACCTGCAAACACATTTTAAAAGGTGGGAGTAATCAATAAATATTACAGGAAATAAATAAGAAATATTTTAAATTTTAAAAGAAAGAGACAAAGAGAGAGAGAGAGAGAGATAGTGGGCAAGAGAAAAGGAGAGCCACCGAGTGATGGGGGTAGGAAAAGATAGAAAGAGAGATAGAAGGAGAGAAAGAGAGAGAGAGAGAGGGAGGGAAAGACGACCCCCCCCCCCCCCCTATACAGAGAGGAGAGGGAGGGGAGGAGGAGAAGGAGACCAGAGAGAAACAGAGCCGGGGCGGACAAAGAGAAGACAGAGAAAGAGAGGGAGGAGAAGGAAGAGAAGAGAGAGAGAGGAGAGGGAGGGAGACAGAGAGAGAGAGATAAAGAGGAGACAGAGAGAAAGAAAGACAAAGAGAGAGATAGGAGAGAGGAGAGAGAGAGAGAAATTGAGAGAAAAGAGCAGACATTAGGGTAAAGAGTGGACAGAGGGGAGAAAAAGAGAGAGAGAAGAGCCCGAGTGAGAGGAGAGAGAGAAAGATTGAGAGAAAGAGAGAGAGACGAGGATGAGGGGGAAAAGAAGAAAGAGAGCAGAGAGAAGAGAGAAGAGAGAAGAGAGGAGGGGACAGGAACAGAGAGGGAGAGGAGAGAAGATGGGAAGAAAAGAACAACAGAGGAGAGACGAGAGGAGAGGAGAGAGAGAGAGAGAGAGAGAGGAAATTGAGAGGAAAGAGAGAAAAAGAGAGCCACAGACTGATTAGGGTAAAGAAGGATTAAAAGAGAGAGAGAGAGAGAGAGAGAGAGAAAGAAAGAGAGGAACAGAGGGAGAGAAAGAGAGCCACAGAAAAAGAGATCTGAAAAAGAAATGTGAAAAGAATCTTAATTAACTACAAACCTTTTTTTAGTGTCAGGTCACATGCAGACACAGAGGGAACCCTACACAGACGCAGGAATATGTACAATTTACACACACACACACACACACAGCAGTCACGTTTTATTTTGCAATTAAATCTAGAACTCTAGGTGTTTTGTATGCGTGTTTTTATTTTTTTTTTTACAACTTATAAAGTGCTGGGGAAATTCTACATCCTCCAGATTTTTCTGAAATCACAATTTCTTTCTTTAAATCATACACACATTCCAAGAAAGTCCCCAATCCTATACAGCCCTTACACACACTAACATGATCTGATTTCACAATATGAACAGACTTTAGCCGTTATACACCAAACTGTGCACTTTGCCAGGCATCTCACAAGAGCTGAGACCAAAGAGGCTTCCTCAGGGGCTGCAGACTTGTGGGTTTCAGCATGTGTGTGTGTGTGTGTGTGTGTGCGCCATTAGAATAAGGAAATAAGTGCCTCTGGTATAAGGACAAGCCATAAATACCTCATGTGAATCTAAACGGATTAGGTGTGTCGAACTGTAGTCATACCCGAGTGCTCCAGGTACATACCGTTATCGTGTTTGATAGTTTTTCTCCCTTTTACACCTACGCAGTGTCGGTCTGACTGTAAAACTGCTTTTCATGACCTGTTTACATTAACAGTAACCATAGCGATCATATCGGAAATGGCCCTTGAGTGGAATAGCAATTAAAACGTAGAAATGTGTGTGTGGTGTTTTATTTCAGGGAAATCTCTCATCCTGATTTACAGATTTCCACCCAAACTACAGCAGGTTTAATCAGCTTTGGCGTTGGGCACTGTAACGCCTGGCAGCATCATGGGTAATCTTTAGCAGCTCTGTGGGACTGTAATTTGCGTGCAGTTAATGGAATTTTTGACACGTTCATGGTGCGAGGAATGTTCCGCCTCGGAATGATGGGCTCTCCCTATCAGCCTGTTCGACTTAAAAATAAGAAGAAAAACATGCTTTTACTGTTCTCTGGTGATGCCACAGTAAAAAAAAAAATGAGTGAAAGAATAAACCGAGTTAAGTTGGAAAATGGTCAAGCCGGTGTGTGCCGAGAGTTTGGCGAGGAGCAGCGGGCTTTTTTTAGTGGTCACACTGGATTTCAAAGCCTCGTCTGTAGCTGCGCTTTACACGTCAGGAAAACGGAATGACCTCATTGGGATTATAGTCAGTTTAATATGTCTGTTATTGAATAAAAACTCACTGCTAACGGCTCTACAAAAGTGGAATCGGTCTGGGAAACGTTAACCTGAGGGGGATCGAGTGGGTATTAATATACAGATCAGTGCTGGAGAACGTATACCTTTTTACACTTTATAATAAAAAACAATTCTTACATTTCTGGCTTATAGCAGACACCCTTATTCAAAGCGATTCACAGATATTTCTTTAAGCAGTTGAGGGTTAGGGGCCCTTGCTTAGGAGCCCAGCAGTGGCAGTGGTTTGGGGAATTGAAACCTTGATTTTATGATCGGCAGTGCACAATCAGGCAACTAGTTATCAGGCTAATTACTAGCAGTAAGTAAACAAGTTAAAAAAAATAATAATAATATCTCACCCAGAAAGTTACTCAGGCATCTCATCATTTCCAGTGATTAATCTGGGTAATGAGATTAACATTATAAATCATACTGTGTTGTGTACTGATCCTTTTAAAACATTTTATGCTTTCAGTGTGTGCGTGTGTGTGTGGTTGTGTGTTGCAGCAGTCGAGGGACATGATTTGCCTCGCCCTGATCTTACCGTAGCTACTGTATATAACAAGGGTCTCATTACATGTTAGCAAATACCAGTGATGTCTTCGTAACTTAAAACCACACAAAGCCTCTCGACATAAGAACAAACAACATTGTGGCAAAAAAGAAATCCATCCGTCAAAGATGTACATGACCGACTTCAACTGTAGAGTTTAAGACCAGACCAATACCGAAATCTGGATCTGGCAGTCAGGGACGCTCTTGAAAGGGCAGGTGATAAAACGAAAGGCTACAGAATGTAGATATAATAACAGTCTCTTTAAATACCCTATTATACAAAGGAGGGGAAATAAATGACATCAGTAGCTCAGAGTAGTGATTGTCTCATGTTCAAAAGGTTTGACAACGTGCTTGATGACCTCATGGCCTATGTGAGCATGATGACATCACAGACCTGAGCTGGTGTCCAGCTGTGTGTGAACAGTCATGCTTTGCAAGAGAGGATGTACTGGCTCTGGATGGACAAAAGGGTGACCGATTCACACGCTGGACTTGTCTGGACAGGAAGTGATGTCATAGGGGTGACAAGATAAAAAAAACAGACATTTGCAAAGCTGCAAAGACACAAGTGCGCCTGTTAAACTTACAAGCTTTAGTAATCTTTGATTTATTGTGGGACTCTAACATGCAGAAGGACAATTTTATGTACATTTTACTGTATTAAAAGGGGCAGTTATTAATGCTGACGGTGTCTGTAGACCTTAAACTGATTTAGTAATGTCAAATTACCCAAGGAAACATTATGTCGCTTCAGGCATTTGTGCATTTTTCCAGCTTTGACAGGCTCCACCCACACACTGACAGCAACTCGTTACAACACAAAAAAGTTACCTCTAATTATAAGGCTATAATAAACACACAAAAACAAAAGCATTGAGAAAAGAAAAGTAAATCTTCCACTTTGTTTTTATTTACCGAGAAATGATTAGTGTTACGCTCAGAAGAACGTATACCACCCGCTCGGTCTCACACGGTACAGATCATGCAGTGTCTCCAGAGCGAATCCGAATCATTTATTCAACTGGGTCTGATATTAAACGCAGCACAACAAGGAAACACATATACACATAAGGTATGCTGCTATGCTCCAAGAGTTTAAATCAAGTCACATGTCCTACGAATGGCACACTCTTAGTCAAAGGAACTGGAGGTGTTGCAATGGCAGCGAGCACCGTTTTGGTGTGCAGTGGCAATAATTATCAGATCGTCAAGTTTTGAGGTAAACAGAACCGCGAGCTCATTGAAGATATGAACATCAGGAGCTTGAAACGTTTGCTAATACTTAAAAAAAAAAAAAAAAAAAAAAAAAAAAAAAAATGACTGGTGACTTTTATGACTGATGTAAAAGTTTTATCTTTTGTAACCGGAACAGACTTTAAACATGACTAGTTGAAAATGTGCTTAATCAGAGGTGGACAAATCACCAGGACAGACAAGACTGAATAATCTGAATAATAATAATAATAATAATAATAATAAAACAACAATAATAATATTTTAAATTTCCACATGAATATGCAAATTCCATGTGTCTCAACTTTAATCAGTCAGTCCCGCCTGGATTTTACATTATTTTGTATTTTTTAATTGTAACAGCCAAAATTTGTGATGCAAACTGCAATTCGTGGGGTTTTTTTTCCTTTAGCAAAACTACTTAAATACTCACTATTACACCATGTTAGATACCACCATGTAGCGTCATTAACTCCTATCTGAAAGATTTTTGTTCATCCGATAAGCTAGTTAATAAACGTATGATTTGTCCACCCCTGTCAGTAAATAGTACATACTACATTGTGCACTGTAAACACTCCTGAAAACACATCTAATAATACTACTAAGGAAGATTTCAACCTGGTTACGAGGAAAGCGACTTTCCTGCTATTGACCATAAACAGAAGGAATAACTTTAAACACATTAACATCCGACAGAGACACTGGTGGTCCACAAAGACAAAGAGAGACTTGCATGTCCACAGAGTTTGAGAGACTTCAGGTTCACCTGCGACTGTATAGTCTAACTCAGTAACTTAAACTAATTGGCGAAGAAATGAGAAACAGGATTTAACGAGTCGTTTAAAAGAACTTGATTTTTGTAGATTATCTTGAAACCTGTTGCAAACTTCTACAGAGATAGGAACCAAAGAAAGAGAGAGAGAGAGAGAGAGAGAGAGAGAGAGGCAGTGTGTGAGAGAGACAGAGAGATACAACGAGCTAGAGAAAAAGGAAAGTGGGTAATTATAAAGAAAGAAAAAGGTATGAAAGAGAGAGCCAAACAAGGTTATACAGAAAGAGACAGATCAAAGGTGGATACGTAAGAGACAAATTTCTAAAGAAAAGGACACAGAAAGAAGGTGGGTATAAAAGAAAGAGGAAAAAAAAGAGAGAGAGCGAGCTATAAAGAAAAAAAAAAACAAAGGGGGTATGAAAGAGAGACACAAAAAGTTAGAAAAAAAACAGAGAGAAAGCTGTTGGATATGAGAGACAGACAAGGCGAGAGACACACACAAAGGCAGAAAAGGTTATAAAAAAAAGAAGGTGGATTTGAGAGCGTGCAAAAGAAAAAGGGAGAGAAAGCTCCAAGTCCAGGCGGGTCAGACAGCAGGACACCACTGAGGTTCTTCTACTGAGTCCGGAGCTGATAGTCTGCAAAGACACAAGGAAATGAGGCATGTTTAATTAAACGCTTCCAAACGGCAGGAAATTGGGGGTGGGGAGTGGTCCCAAAAAAAAAAAAAAAAAAAAAAAAAAGGAGTTAATTGTTGCAGCTGAGCTTTCTATCCGGCTCACCAAGAGCACAAAGTAAAGAAGGTAAGGTTTGGAGACACGAGATAACCTGATGAATTCAGGATGTGAGACGCAGTTAATGGAGATGTGAGAGAAACAGCTGATTTCTGCTCCAATTAAGACCCAAAGTAAATATGTGCAACATGACTGCGTTTACACACTTCTGAATAGTGGAAAATGAAGCGTTAGTTTTTATTAAGAATGTGTGTCTATTTTAGTTATAATAACGACGAGATAATATAAAAATACAGCTTTGTTAAAAGTCATTTATTTATTTAAGAGTTTGGAATGTTCAGAAAGTGAAATTTCTCCAAATTCAGTTTAACACACTTGGTAGCGCAAGTACCACTGTGGTAAGGAGGATAGAAGGCTTTTGTGTGTGTATTTTATATTTATATTGTGTGTGTGTGTGAGAGAAAGAGCAAGTGAGAGAGAGCGAGAGAGAGAGAGAGAGAGAAAGCGAGAGAGCGAGAGAGAAAGAAAGGAAGGAAGAGAGAAAGAGAAAAAGAAAGAAAGAAAGAAAGATTATGTAAATGTGATGCTTCATTCAGGACTGCTCAACTTTTCATAGATTGGAGACTGGAGACTAGGGTTGGGGTTGTTAATTTGTCACAATCAAGTTCCATTTTAAAATTGAAGAAAGTACAGAATGTCCCATCTTTCTTCATCTTACTATTGACTCAGCAGAGTATCTCTCCAGCTAACCAAGTTCTACCATTGGAACATCCTCTTTTCACAGAACTCGCTGCATCTTTAAACACAACTTTCATCTGCCCATTACTGAATTGCCTAACTGTTGCCCAATACCTGTAACACACTCTGCAAAACATGGATAAATATAGTGCCAGAAAGACTACGTGAGAACTTTGTGTTTGTGTGGCATAAGTATTGGCACAGACGCTGTACTTGCAGTAATTTTTTAATTTTTATCCTTGCTTTAATTATTAAAGAAATGATAAGTATTAATATTATTAAAACTCATTATTAATATTAATAATATAGATGAGTTAGACATGAGTGGTGGTACTTGCCTCCATTCTGGGTGATGTATCGTACCCATGGAAGCGCTTGGTATCCACTCTTCTCGATGATCTTCAGGTAACGCACCTGTTAAAAAAAATGAGTATAATTCAAAATAATTTAAGTACAAAACAGGACTTGGACATGAAAACGAAAAGCATTAATGTTAACTGCATAAATTTTTGGCATTTAGCAGACGCCCTTATAAAGAGCGACTTAGGACCTTGCTCAGGGGTCCAGCAGTAGCAACTTGGTGGTGCTGGGACTGAAATCCTGATTTTCCAATTAGCAGTCTAACACATTAACCAATGCGCTACCACTTTTGTATAATTGTCATAAATGTCTGCAGAACGAATATAAGGCCTGCATGATATATCGATACATATGCATGTCATAGTTATATCAAAGTACATCAGTGACTTGTTGAGATTTGATTGAGGTTTGACTTGAGAGGGTCATGAATTGAGAAATCAAAATTCCATTGATCATTTGACCTAGAAGAGGCCATCGCGCTATAAAACATTTTGTAAAATTCAAAACTTAAAACTGTCGTTACACTAAAAACAGCTTATAACGAAGGCAGAGACTTTATTTTTTTTTTGAATGGTCCACTCTATGATGTAATAGTGTCGATAATAGTGTGCCTTCGAAGAAATAGATGGGCGCCTACTTTAACATCACCTTCTGTTTAGCCCCGCCCACAGATTCATGCATACACGTGATAGGTAAATGACCTTCCATCGAATCCCAACATTAGGGGGAAAAAAGGCGGTGGTGGTAGTCTCACTGTACGCAATAATGATGTTAAAAATGATAATTACATGAATAAACTTGGACCTGCACTTACAGAAAGTGTGCATTAAGGGCACGAGTAGCCGGGCCGGAAAAGCTCACCAGTGAATTGGGAGACACTATGATTTTTAATAAACGAATAAATCTCACTATAATAATCATAACCACTGCTGTAAAAAAAATGTAAAAAAAAAAAAAAAAATGAAATCAACCAATTTTAAAGAAACAAAAACAAAGTTGTGCTGGGGGGCGGGGGGGTTGGGTTGCAGGCGGCATTAGCACTGATGCCTGAGAAAGTGAACGACACACAGGAAGCAGTTGGAAGAAGTGAGATTGAGGAAATGGCACACTTCTTCCCTGCAGAGATATTGAGACATGCTCCGTGACCTTGATAGTCAGCTGTTGCATCACTGTACCTTTGCACAATCATAAAAAAAAAAAAAAAAAAAAAAAAATATAGAACAAAAGCATTTTGGGACTATCTAGTAAACTGGGTGTTTTTGCCTCAAAGTAAATGCAAAAAGGGAGAAGAAGAAAAAAAATAATCGAAGCTCTGCCATCTGGCCTATTTTAACACTGTATCCCAGAAGACAGACACTTTAAAATAGCCTGTGCGTAGACAAAATAGCAACTGGCTATTCTTTTTTTACAAGAAGTGTATTCGGAGCATGTATCAATATAGGGTGGAGGAGGAGTTAAAAAAAATAACCTCTGGGGCTATTTCCAATCGAATTTTGGTGGAGAACCCCACCAACGCAGAGTCGCTTCTGTGCATATTTCAGGCTCTGCATGTGGACTTTACTTGGGTGCAGCAGTGTCACCCTGGGTGCAGCGTCCACTATTTAAAACTCATCAAAACCTCCCTCTGGACCGACCCAGGCGGGTCCATACACATGTTGGCACGGTGATGAGATGGTCAAGACTTGTGGCTTTGTGTTCACGGCCTTTCGGGCCACAGAGCATTTCAAAGTGGTGATTAGGCAGTACTTGGTTCATGCCAAAGACTTTGCCTTGGTGCTGTAGTGACGTAGCACTTTTGTAGAGTTGTGCACTATAATGTCAAAGACGGCTTCACAACATCAAGTGCACAGTTGCAGTGTTATGGTAAAAGATGAGTGTAGACACCAGTTTCGGTGTCCAAGTCGATTTGGCTCAGAGTTTGTGCATTTACTGGTGTGCACTGGTCTTTCATTAACGCGGCACAGCCTGGTAGACCTTGTGGCCTACAGAGCATGCTTCACAGTCAGGAGACAGACTCACAGACTTTTACAGACATGCAGTCTAGTCACTGGTTCTCCCAAAAGTGTGCACTCTACACACTCTGGAGCTAATTCAGCATCGCTAATTTAGCGTTATGTACAGGCTACCTAGATGGCCGTGTTTATGATATTCAAATGAGCACTTAAGTACTAAACCTAATAAATAAACAGACGTTGCATGTAAAATTTAGCAAATTTTGCAAAACCTGTATCTGATCCCAGTTCAGTCTAAAGCAGAAAATGTGGATGCTAATCAAGATGCCTTGGTGTGGAACCACCACCACAGGCTCATTCCAGACAAGTGAGCAAACAGTTTACATGTATAACCTTTAAAAAAAAAAAAAAAAAAAATACCCATTTTGGCATCATTGTTTATAGTTGACAACAGAAATTACAGGCCGCTGCACAAGGCCAGGCCTTAGCCTTCTAGACTGATCAGCTGTTAAGGGCGACATCTAAATGTGAGAGGAAAACCACTTTTTTTTAGTCTTGCTGTCCTTGAGATGAGACCGATCAGGGTCATAGATCAGCGTAGGATGGTGAATTTGAGAGCGGTGCCGCCTGGTGCCGCCGTTACAAACTCTCTAAAATGCCACCCATAAAGTCTGGAACACAAAATCTTGCAACTGAGAAACAGAGCTAAATCCAGCTGTGCTACAAAAAAAGAAAGAAAAAAAAAAAAAGTCATGTCTGCTGTGACGGTGGCACAGACACGCAGAGAAAATCTCTGTTCACGGGCCATACGAGGACATCAGTAAAGCAGACAGACATGCTGACCACAGAAGAGAGAACGGCCGAGTGTGTATATGAGCGTAAGGGTTCTCAATGCATCCCTGAGGTTTTGTCCCCAGGCAAGTCAGCAAGTTCACTTGGCAGACGCCTGGAACGGCATGAAACAGCAGCGCTTTAACATTTGCACACAAATTCTACAGCTATTTTTTTCTAGTCCAGCAGCAGTAACGGGTTATGATAAAATACTGCACATCACGACGGGGATTTCTGTGTTTACTAGCCTTAATGTGGAACTGAAAGTCACATTGAGTAAAGTAGAACTAATGGAGTGATACGGCCCTAAAACTTCAGATCCAGACAACTCAATACTCCATCCATAAGAAGCCAGAGTACTTGCCTACCACAAGGATCATGAACTATTTGTTATTTTATCTAGTCAATAAACAAGAGGCCAACGACGGACATCTTTTAAACACACGCTTAAATATGACGAGTCTATTAATGTTTCTCAAACTAGAGATTATACCCTGTAAGGTAAAGCAGGTTGTGGTAAGGATTTCTTATTATTTTAATTATGTGAACTACACTAAAAAGCAGACAGCAGATCCTGCATCCTACTACAACCTAAATCTTTTGGCTAAAAAAAAAAAAACACTTCACATTTCTATAAGTCGAAAAAATTCACATGGCACTTTGTCACGCAAGCCAATCAACAAAGCGCTTATTCACCTGTCGGTTGACATGACACACATATTTGCTTCATGTTCGGTGTCAAGAAGTCAGGCTGACTTCTTACCAGAAAGTTTTATGTTGTCATATTTTTACATTTAACTACAAATGATTTGTTGTATATAGTGTATTTAAATGGCCACTTTGTTTGTATCATTATTGCCATGTCAGTCTAGGGTCTAGACAGGTCTAGTCTAAAAGAAGACTTAGTGTCCATCTTTTCAACTTCTAACCAACTTTCATCTCACCAAACCATCCAAGTTTACATCCACCCATTAATACTAAACAGCCATTTTTATTAACATAAATTAGTTTGTCGTTCCATTTTATTTGTGTGCGTTTTGTTCGAAAAGTGTGAGATGTTAATACAAGACATTATCTTAAATCAGGAGGACACTCAAGTTACTAAACCCTCAGCGTCTTTAGAAAGCATGCTATGATCAGTGTGAGGAGGCTGTTACCAATAAAAATAAAAATAAATAAATAAATTTGTTTATCCATACGTAGAAAGAAAAAGAAAACAAAGCATAAAACTGATCAAAACAAAAAGCTGCCTTCAGGCTGCTGCTGCTAATGGGAGGAAAACAGGCGGACATAAAAATGAGAGAAATTAGTGAGAGGAAATCTCACATAAGTTAACTATTTAATTGGATTTGAGAAAAGATTGATTCTTTCCTCATAATCCTGCTCATGGAAAGGGGGGTGGGGTGGGGGGCGGTATGGAAATCGAGTTAAACCAGAGGTTTAGCCACTTTTGAGTTCCGTGTGGGATGCTTAATACAACTTAATCCATGAAAGAGAGGAAATCTCCTCTGCTTCCCCAATTCATTCACTCCCTTTCAAAATCATATAAAATCAGTGCTAATCATATTGGCTGAGGAGCCGAGGAGCGTCAGGAGCAGATTGTACAGCTCCCTTCAAGACCATCATACTGAACTCTATAGAGCAAAGCAGGGCACCCAGAGTTCAGCCCAACTTTCACACACACACACACACTCCCTTTCTCTGTCTCGTTCTCTCCGTCTCGGTCTTCCCTATTCCCAGTGATCGCTGCCTTATTACAGTTCCGTATGGGTTTGTTCCCAATATCCACTTATGACTTACTAGAAACCCCATCATCAGTGTTTAAATGGGCGTAAATCGACACAAAGCTTTAACGCTACATAGATGTGTACACATTTTCGGGTAGATTGGAGGTTTCTAAAAAACACTGCTTTATGAAACCTTACACTAAGCTGCTAAACTAAGATACAGCTTTTAGTGTTTTAGTCATTTGCTTAGAAAATGGGCAGAGATAAGATAAGATCAGATAAGATCAGATAAGATCAGATAAGATCAGATAAGATCAGATAAGATCAGATAAGATCAGATCAGATTAAGATCAGATCAGATCAGATCAGATAAGATCAGATAAGATCTAAAAGTATTTACAGTTATGTGCATCTGTAGTTCGACTGTTGAGTTGTACAGTCTAACAGCGGTGGGTATGAAAGACCTGCGGAACCGCTCCTTCCTACACAGAAAAAACATGAAGCGCTCCGAGCAAAACAGCTCAATTATAAAGATTATATACTATACAGATCTCGATTGCTGTTTATTTAGTGTAAATGCACCCAAAAGCAATTTAAACCAGGTTGTGTATTTGTACTGTCAATACAAATACAAAAATGTACACACTAGGGCCGCACCATAACTGACATTGCAAGGTTTCGTTTTTTCTGCGATATATATATTTATATTAAAATACTAAATGGAAAAAAATATATAAAAAAATTAAAAAAAAAATAAATAAATAAATATTCCCCCAGATGACTTGAATACCTCTATTTGGAAAGATTTAGTTATTTTTTAAATAACATAACGGAGGGCATGAGTTTAGAACAGGTCTGGTTCTTACCATAGAAAGGTGGGCAGATAGAGTGGGCAAGGTGGGCAATTTCTGGGGTCCGGGTTGAGGAGATGGAATAGCAAAAATATTGTTGTTGACTGTCTGTGTCGGCTTCTCTATAATTCTTGACAGACCAACAAGCCGCCTTGCCTTGCAAGTGCAGATTTGCAGCCAGTCAAAGACGGGAAACTGTTCGGTTTTGCGTTGTGATTAGTCGGGGCTTTTTCTGCACCCCTTCTTCAAAATTTTTAACACAAACCAGGTCCACCTCAGCCTGCTTTTACCAAATCACAAATCGTACAAAAGACAAGAAAAACCTATTCTGCTGTATTTACCAACTTTTCATTGTGAGGGCAAGACAGACATTTGGGTGGGCTCAGGCCACCCCTACCCATCTTATATTATAGTGTATAAAATAATACACAATTTTTAAGCAAAGAAGAATAACTATGCTTTATAATTTCCTGGAAATTTATATACAGAAATCAAACAATTAAAAAAGTTATTGTTTGTTTGATATAAATAATTTTAACCTGTTTAAAATGTTAACAGACCTTAAAACAATGTACAAACGCTAAAATTTTGATTTGATACAAAACCACATGTTCTGAACTGTGGTGCAGTCAAAAAAAAACAAAAACAACCCACTCAACTTGCGATTATTGCGGATGCACACATTGCGATGTCGATGCTGTAACGAGATATTGTGAAGCCCTAGTACACACTTTCCTATGTCTAACCAATATTTCACAACAACACCCCCTGCTCATTTACATAATCAACGCTAATGAGGTTTTGTTTGTCTTATCTGTTGCATGTTTTGTGTAACGTTCTTTTAGCCTATAAACAGCCATTTAACCGCAAGCACCCCCCCTATCTGTCTTGTTGCTAAGAAAGCAGCTTCAGTCTTGAGGACTTTAAAGGTCTTACTGACTCAATCAACATCTTGATTAATTAAATATTTTACCTCAACGTTTTTTATTTTACCCCTATAGTTCACCGTTTTTTTTTCTCTGGCACAAGTACCTTCTGTTGCCTAGTTTACTCCATGTCTAAGCCCTCGGCCATGTTGCTTCAGTACCACTTACTGGAAGAGAGAGTCACGTGACTTCGGTACGTTTTTAAGAAGAATGTTAAAAAGCACAATCGAAAAGTATCTGAAAAAAACAAATGTAGAGCTTCTATTCACTGTTATAATCTCTGAACGTCTGTTTTGATTACATTTTGAATTAATTATCCAGCTCAGACTTATGCAAGTATTGAATGTTCCATTACAGAGATTTTCATTGCATCACTCATTATAAGTCGGTTTCTGTATCTTGTACGAGACATTTCACTAGAACTACAGTCATTACTGACATTATAGAAAACTAATTAACACATTCTGACCAATTAGAAATGAGATTGTAGTAGTGTTGTGAAATTAGTCATAAAAACCCACCGCCCAGATAATTGCATTTTTTATTACTTTGGTTCTGGTATCACAGAAATATAAGTAGCTTTAATGAACTAATTTGCTTATTACAGTGTTAACATAAGCGCATGGGGGCAAAAACTACTAGGTGTGCTCACATTTATAGATGATGACTCAAAGCCCTGAACACTCCCTGATTTGGGACTTAAACATGTCTGCATGTGTGGCTTTCATGTTTATAATGAATACAGACGTCAGCAGGACGGTTTAAACTAAAGTTAAAGAGCCATAAAGGCATAATAATGAGTCTTTAAACATTCGGCTTTAACACTGCAGCCTTTGGCAGACTGTCACTAATCATCTTAACAGAAACAAGCTAGTTTCACAAATTTAGAACCTCTCACACACACTCACACACTCACACACACACTCTCAC